>JBBYHQ010000015.1:4121147-4144929 GCA_038382645.1 Spergularia azorica
TTATGTTTCTTATTATATAGGATCGTATAGTATCAGTTTTTATTAGAAACAATAAACGATTCCTATATTATCCGTTAAAGATACCGCGTATACAGTTATAATCCGTCACCCCAAGTTTTTAATCCTAGCTTCGCCCCTGTTGACGATACTACAACTACATGATATTAGTGACTTGAAAAATAAGATAGACAGCTAATTATAGTAACTAAATGATGAGTTCCTTCTCATGAGTCGTATATGACAATTTATCTTTATATATCTCAGTTTGGGAATGAAAAGTTTAAAAGATAAAAAAGAGATCGAGGAAGTAGCACTGTAGCAGTACTCTAGTAGTACGGAAAATTATAATGAGTAAATGATGCTTTGTAGATTTTCGGGAAAACCGACTGCGGATGGTTTCTTAAATGAGAATCCATGCATGTAAACTGGCCAATAACACGTTACACGTAACCCTTAGCATGCAAGGTAATTTTTTTCTTCTTATAGATACGGACATACGGTATATGTCGATGACTAATACGATAGTAGAAATCTTTGGGCTATTGCCTTAGATTGAATTGACATAGAAATATATAATATAATAATATTCAACTTAATTAAAGGTCCAGACTCGAGTTTGGTTAACTAACTGTTAAAGGTGGTTCCCATGGGGTAGGCGTAGCTAGCTAGCTCTGACCTTCCTCAAGTGAGGTCGACAATTTGTTCGTAACAAGAACCGGTTCGTGTTATAGTCGGTGGCGCATCTAAAAAGTAAGGAATTGAAAATGAATTGAAATGTCAAACTCTTATGCTATAACAACACAATTTTGAATACTGTATGAGGACTCTTAATATGTATTTAAAAGGCTAGAAATATGAAAGAAAGAAGAATTTCGAAGAAAATAGAGGAGAAATCTCAACTCCTTTTCTCATTGTACGTAGTTGGACGACCCCTCAAAATACACAAAGATTATTCGGTTCAACTTTAACATTTTATAAAAAGTTAATACTACTCCTATTCAAAGATATTTTCTTGTTTCATTTTGTAGTTTTGAGTTGCCATGTTGGGGACTGTTTGTAGACCAAATAAAAGACTTGTTTACCTTGAAATCAAGTAGAGTTGGTTGACTGCAATCCAGAATGAAATAATTACTAATTTTTAAAGCAAGTGAACGATTCATTTGGTCTAAATATAGACCCCAACATGACAACTCAAAACTGTAAAAAGAAACAGGAAAATGTCTTTGGCTAGGACGGAGTACAAGCCAATAATATTCTTCTTTGTATAGGTGCCACAGACAATTTTTAAGTACTTCGTTTTTAAGAGAGGTTTTATCTATCCTACTATTCAAAATGGGGTTTCATCCATAATAAATTCTACGGTCGCCAGATTGTATAATGACATAATGTATTAAAGCAATAATTAACCCTATATAAATGTACTCCTAATAATGTAACTAATTATATATTAATGAGTTAGGGAGGTTGGTGTTACACATAACATTTCATTACTACTAATAAAGTAGTGATCGATCAAATCGTTTTTTAAGACATTGAATTTGAGTAAGTGACACGCAAAAGTGGACATTCAAGGAGTGCCACAAAACGTTGCAAACAAGAAACTAGCTAGAACAGGGGATCGAAATGAATTGCTACGGAGGTCGATTAGGTGAATATAGTTGTTAATTAATTAAAAGTGGTTAGAAGCGAATTTAATCTCGCAAATTCGATCGGTTAATACTCTTATACATAAAGAGCAAATAATTAACTTTGGCTCTACAGGTAATATATGTACATCATATATAAAACAATTACGATAGCTAGTTGTAGGTGTTGCACTCAGAACCCTGATATATCCTGCATAATTTTTTTAATAATCTAAGCTCAAAATGTTAGTTATAGAACTTTTGTGTGTATAATCTCACGATGCAACCTCATATATCAAATTCTAGTTTCGCCACTGATTACACGAGTTCGTTGAGTTGAAGAAAAGGAAAGAAGGTGATGAGGATCTTGAGGGAGTGGATAGGTGAATGTAGTTGCTAATAAAAGCGGGGGTGTTGAAAATTCATTAATAGGATGGTGAGTATTTAAGAAGTTTTGATTCATAGGTCATGGGGATGTGGTTGCTGGCTGGGTAGTAGTAAATGAATCTTATAGCTGACGATATATAGTGTTGATTATGAGTGCCCCTTAATTTCTAACAAAATTAAATTAAAATAAAGTAACATTTTTTAATTTTATTTTTATAAATTGAGCGACCCAATTCCGGGAGCTGCAATAAATAATGGGAATTAAATTTGATATTTATAAAGGGCATCAGTAATACTTATGCATCAGTGAAGGGGGGGCATTCAAGACCAACTGTACACACAGCCCTCCATTTAATGTCACTCTTCTCCTCCTACATACACTTGAGTTATTTTTAGTACACTATTCCTACTTTCTCTCCTCCAACGTCACACCGCCTCTATTTACTACTCCTCTCCTAATCTTAGGATGAATCCATATCATCGATCATATTGTATTTTTTATTTTCATATAGTATATGATATTATGTGTATATACGACATGCATGGTTTCATGCAACCCAATTTGATACGTGACGTGATGAGCCGCAAAGTAAAGCTATCTAGTTATGTTGGTTACGTAGGATAAGTCAACGTAAGTGATGAAATCATAATTATTGCTTCCTTCTTGTCATGCAACAATGTTAATTGTAACCAAAAAAAAAAAAACAATGTTAATTACTAATATGCACAAAATGTAAGATGATTGGCTCCACTCTTTCTTTACGGAATAATAATCAAGAGATCACATCAGGGTGATTGATTGATCGATATACACTAATACACTATGTAAATTCCAATATACGTAATCATCGTTAAATCATGACGCGCCTGTAGCTTATCAACACGAAACCTATCGATGAAGAAAGGTTAACACATGAGAAATTAAAGAACCTAAGAAGCAAAGATGGGAGTAGTATGCAAGAAGATACAAAGTACAAACAATACACGTACGTAGGTAGGTTTGACATGACTAGCTTGAAAGGATGACCGCAACACTGGGCAGCAGAATCAGGTGTGCAATTTAGTGAAGGCAACATTACTAGTAAGAGATAATAATAAATCATAAATTAATAATATTGACTAGCAAAATAGGGGAGAAGTTGGTTAGGACTACGCCATCCAATTCCAAAGCGCTATTAAAAGAGGCCTCCCAAAACTTGCACTTAATATTTTCAAGCCCAGAAAAACTTGGTTTAGCACGCCAAAAGTGAAGAGATCGTGTTAATTTTTTTTTTGTGGGTCCATCTCAATCCACCTTTATATTTGCCCTATTACATTCTTCCTTGCACTTATTTGCCTCCCATTTTCTCTCTCTTTTTTTTAAAAAAAAAGAAAAAAAAATTAAGGGCAGTCTTCCTATATATAAGGGGCACTTGAAAATTTACTTCTATACTTGATCACTCACCAAACTTACCAAGAAACAAAAATACTGAAGAGAGAGAGAGAGGGAAAAGATCATTAGAGAAGTTTGTAGAACACTCAACAATTACAATGGTGTCATTTCAAACACCCTTCTTTCAGCTGAATCAAAGGAAAACAATTCTGGAATCTGATAGCAACTCTAAGAAGCGGAAATGGGATGATCATGATCATCATGATCGCGCCGGAGCTGAGGAGATTCTCCCTTACAGACACTGGATGAATCCCAAGGCCGCGGCCGCCACCACGGCCTCCAAGTATTTCTCTGACGTCGAACTTCACCTCGAGACACCATTGCCATCAGAGTGGCAACGTTGTCTCGATATTCAGGTAATATATGATATATACGAGTTTAAATGTATATTATATACATAAAATTTACATATATGTACATGACGGTTTTTGACGGTTAAAAAAAAGGGGTGTCTGAGAAATTCTACTTTTGCATGCAGTCAGGAGAAATACACTTCTACAACACCAGAACACAAAAAAGAACAGTGAGAGATCCAAGGGAAAGTCCAGAGCCAGAGCCATCAAGTCCTCCTCGGGATTCTCATCACATGAGCTTAGACCTTGAGCTTAACCTGCCTTGTGGTTCACTCAACAATAATTCTTCTTCTTCATCAAAAAGTTCGGCAGAAGAACATATTACAAGTCCCTTGATGATGAAGAAATCCAGCAGCTCCCCACCACCACCATCAGCAGATTCTACTAACCTGTTCACCAACCTGCGCAGTACACTTGAAATGAAGAGTTCCTCTGACGACGCTGCGGCGATAGGTGATCAGGCGGCCGAGATGGTGGCGACTGCCTGTATGCGGTGCCATATGCTGGTGATGCTGCAAAAGTCGTCTCCGACATGCCCCAACTGCAAGTTTGTTCACCCACCATATCATAGCCCTCCTGACCTGTTCAAGCCCAGACTTAGCCTCTCTTGCTAGTCCAAAATATAATTTAAAATGTACGGTACCAGAAAAAAAATGAGCTTCTGAGATATGATCATGCCATTTCTAAAGGTTAATGTTAATAGTTATGTAGGTGATAATAATATTAATCAGTGTGCTGTTTACGGAAAGCTAAAAAAAAGACAGTATATATAAGATATCATTATCAAGAGTACTCCATGTGATGATGAGCTTGCTCAGTAAGTAATCACGTCTCTATTAGTTGGTTAATGGTTACAAGTTGCGAAATTAAGATGAAATTAATTAAGTGCAAATATAGTGTATTAATTAGAATTATACCAACGTATGAGTTGAGCTAAAGTAGAGGTTTGAGGAGCCATGTCTAATACTACAAGCTACAACTACGACTACGACTCGTAATTTACGAGTTCGATTTCTACTAGTTAAAGTGTATCAGTTGCGTAATTGATCGGAAGGGTAACAAATGATGATGGGCTACCAAAGTCCTTAAATTAGGCTTTGTCTTTTGGTACTTTCTCATCATTCAACATAACTAGTGTAGTACATGTCGACCGCAATGGTTTCTTCTCCATAAAAGGGAAAAGGGTAATCTAACACCTATTAATACGGCCAACTCCCACCTAGCTAACATTCATGGCATTAGATGTGTATATTCACCAAAACTTGCCTGAAACCGAATGAATGGGAGTCAATGCGTATTTGCATGTTCCTCTGAAAGAGAACAATAGGAAATGATGTAGCCTCTAAGTCCCTCCAAAGATGGGTGAGTCCATGACCACTCGTAATAAAACCCGAAGGGCGGTCTCGAAGCATAGTACAGTCTATCAAGGACTTCCTAAATTCCTGCTTTTTGCTTACTCCGGTAATCTAGTAATAGACTATCAGGGCAAAACTACAGCTTATTTGGTGTCTTGGCTATTTTCCAGTCCCCAAAGTTTCAAACCGTGGTACCATTAGTCGCTTAAGCTCAATAAGTTCTGATTAGCAGTACAACAAAACTCAAACCCTCAACAATGGTCCATGAAAATAATGATTTGGCTAAAGCCTATTGATGCATACAGTTACGGATATTAATACACGCTAGTCATTATTATCCTAGCGCTATCATTACCCTAGTGTCTCTAAAGAGGCTCCCGATGCATTCTCCAAGCCGGGGAGCTACTAATGATCAAATAGAGTTCAAGTTCCCAATTAAAAAAATGCATGTCAAGTAAAAAAGAAAGTTTATGCCATTGTTCAGCGATAACATAACGATCACATTGTTCAAACAAGCTGAAGAAGTGATGCAAGAACTTACAGGGGCTAATTAAGGAACTGAACGTCGTGACTGATGGAAACGCCTCCTGTAGTATTCAATTTTCAAAGTTCAAAGTCAGACGCAGTGCAAGAAAATATAAGACGGCCGTGATATTTTGACAACAGAAGTACTAAAGAGCTTCAAGCTAACGTCTCAACAGTTTCACATTACAAAAATCACAACCAGAAACCAGGCAACATAAACATACTAACAGATAATCACCTCATCAATTAAATGCACAGCCTACTTGACCTTGCCTGCAACATAAACTTATAAGCTCAAATTCAGTGTTTGAGTTTTGAGGTACATCAACATAGAGAAAACCCGCAAAACAAAACCACTCCCACAGTTTCTTTACGTTGTTTACATTTGTTTTAAATGCCTCACATATTCGAACAAAACGTAAACAAACAAACCAAACGAAACGATTTATGATGATCACATGAAAGTACTACTCAATCCCACACAAAACTTAAAAGTTTTCGGACCGAAAATTAGATTTTCATTCCATAGTTAAAGCCGCCCCACAATTAAGAGCCTGAATGGCAATTTATGAGGAAGCATTGTTAAATACACATGGCTCCACTAAAAATAGTTCAAAGCAATCTACTTTGCAAGGCCTTGTGACATGATAAGATGTTGGCAAGCTCTTTGCTTATTGAATTCTCTTTAATAAAAAAGAGACATCTAGTCACCAATCACATTCATTAATATAAATTTCAGCTCTAAATTCTTTTCCTAAAAGAGACATCTGCCTGCATCATTCTAATAGAGGCCATCCCAATTTAATTGCCCTGGACTAGAGTAAGACACAATAAGCTTAATTGATTGCACAACCTCATCACTTCAATCTCTAACCAAACTTATTGCCACAACTAACCAAAATTAAATAAACAGCAGCAATAACTGGTAATAAAAACCAAATAATATTATGAACAATATGAAAGGGGGGAAAAACAGAGTGGGAAAAATAAAATAAAGGACAGTCCCATAATGACTGGGTCACTGGTTCACTGCCAGGTAGGAGTGGAGTTCATTTACTATTGGATACGCACACAAGGATTTCATTTATACTCAGAGCTTAGATATTCAATGTCTCCAAATAGATTTTACTTGTGAATTGTGATCAACAGATACAAAATTCATAGCAGATGCTATTGCAATAGTGTCCCGGTGAGCGATCCTCAGTTAACGCTGACAGTCGAAATAGAGACTATACTTTTACAATCCTTTTCGCAGCAGTATCTAAATTTCAATGTTGCTATGAGTATCTTTCTGCTCTGCACAAAACTGCTGAAAAATGAACGTTAATTTGCTCGAGATAAGCTGGAGATTAATGAAGCGACTAGTAGACATAGTAGTACTAGTACATAGCTCCTAAATGTACCCGAAGTGTGTACCTTCTTAATGTACAGTATACTAGCTACATACAGGAATTACTAGTGATATACATAATCAAAGATCTACAGATAGGAAAAAGTATCAGCATATGCAATATCAGCTAAGAGGGTTGCATGAGGCCATCAATGGTCAGATCCTATTTGCAGGATCGCATCCAAGTCCCATACAGACACGGGCTACTAACATACAGCGCCAAGAAGCTAAGTTGTAACTTGTAAGCTAAAAACCTAAAACAAGTAAGTGTAAGATGACAAGGGGCAACATTATATCTATTAGGTCAGGATGACATCCAAATACACATGATCTACCGGATGATATGAGTAAAAAACGTTGACAAAGTTTCTCTCAAATTTGAAGATGCCTCACATTGGAGAAAAGTGTCTGAGAAACATTACCAAAGGCCGATTTGACACTAGTTTTTAAAATAACATGTTTTGAGTAATTCAACAAATTAGTAAAGCATTCAAATTTCATACTGTCCCAGTAGTAAGCAAATATGAATAGGTCAACGAATGCAGGTACGCAACAAGTTGAGGGCTTTCAGTCTGATTTATTCTTCATACCAATTAGTCAGTATTGTCTATGTTCACATATTAAGGCATGTTTCACACCATTTTCACACACACGAAAAGGGGGTCGTAGTAGAAGTGGCAACATTTCAAGTATTGGTTAGTATATATATACTGCTTTTAAGACCAACTTTACGGTTTGGGGATTTAACGTTTCAATCATACAAGTTTTTAACAGATTGAATTGGCAGTCCATTTCAACAACAACTATCAACCCTAACATACCAAATACCTTTCGACAGTCCAAAATTTTAACTTACATAACATCCTACCCTGAGTAACTAATAACACTGCTAATATGTAGCAGGGCAAGCTAACCTATTTCAATAGCTGAATTGGCCCGTCAGGACTCAACTTAGATCACCACTGGCTGACTGAGTTTAAGCACCCATTTGGAGAGGAGTGGTACGAAGCTCAAAATGTGATAAATAAGATTGTAATAGTTATTGCAAATAAAAAAAATAAAAAAAACTGAAGAGAAAAAAAATATGAAGCTTCAAGCCAAGGCAAATTCTAGAAATCTAGCATGCCTTGTGGACCAAACACCAAAGCCCAAGGATGCAACAGACCAACTACACGCACAACAATCCGAAACCTGAAGGTAAACCTTACTCTGAGAGAAAGCTATTATCTGATCTCCTCTTCGAATTTCCCAAGGTTAATACTAAGGTACGAGGACCTTTAATTAGAATTCAAATGCTCATGAATTCTATATAACCAAGTTTCTCGGATAGAATACACGCAAGGAAAACAGGGCAAAGCCTACAACTGACACGGACATCACTTGACTAGGACAGACTAATATCCAATTCAAAAATGAGGCTTATTTCAACAAAGGTTGCCACAAAGAGCAGCTTCAAGTATCAGTTTCAATGACTAGGAAAAAAGACTGACCAAAAGAGCTTACTAAACACATGGACAGAGCAAATACGATATCAATCACTCAAGGTGAAAATATAGCCCAAACCCAAGGTGCCTTACCAAATCTACAATGTAAACTCATAAATGATTTTCAACATAGAGCATGCCGCTTCTTGGAAAAGTAGCACTCGCACATACAACTGAGGAAAATTGGAAGAAAATCAGTATATTCCACAACACAGCTCCACTATAAAAGTAGTCTCACAAGTATAAGTTTCAGCGAACTTGACAGCCCTCCCACAATATGTACCAACCCAAGAATCAGAGTACACCCTCTCACTCAAAGGATCTTAGATGGAACATCAAACATCACTCACTCTTGGTTGTGGCTACAACACACACTCAGCACTCAAGGTCCCTATAGAACTACACTACGTCTAGAACGATGTACGTGTACATGCACTAGCATCATTGATACATGCACAAAATATTCTTTGTATGGATTTATTCCTCGAAAAATGCATCTCAAACAAGCATGTACACAATTCTCCTTTCACTTCGTATATTCGCTGCGACATTTACAATCCATAAGGAGATTTAAGAAACAGTATATCAACCATTTCTCAACATAAAGTTGACGACTCCATCAGTCCACGAGTCTCAGATAAAGTCCAGAGTCATTAGAAATGAGATAATAGTTAAAGCCTTCCACAAATATCAAGTTACCACTACATGTTCATACATGTATTCAACCACCACATATTCCCTTACCATAAATTCAAGCAATTTAACTATAGTATGGTTGCACATACCAGTATCTGCAGGTTGAAGGCGCACAGTTGAGAAGCAGCATCTCATCCAAGGAATGGTCTTGTGATTCTAAAATTTGCCATGAGAGCAATATGGTCTGATGAACACAAAGGTGAAGGAAGCCCCCTGCGGAGACTATCAAGGTCTGGAAGCTCCAGCAGACCTTTAACTTCCAAGTTATCCACTGTATTAAAAAAGGGACACTTAGTATAAGCTAAGATGTTTTAATTATGTAAGTGAAAAGCAAATGCAACGGACATTAAGTGGTTTAAATGCTGGCTACAACAAGACACGGCACAACTTGACATGGATTCTTGGTCAAGAGAACAAGTGTAATTGGCTAGTAAAGGATAAAGTTCAAGGTCTGCAATAAAAAAAAAAAACTAAACCCTCAAGGTGGTGAGCTTCCTTAGATAATCTGACGAAACCTTCAGTTGCCAATTTGATTCAACAATATTCGGCACTTGTGTAAAACTCATTTGTCTCGAAACGAAAATGCACAAGGCAAAGCAAGGTGACCCATGTCATAGAGAGCATTACAGTTATGACCAAAACAGCCTATTAGAATCAAGAACAAAGCGCTAATAATGAAAGACAACAGACGTTAAGGAGAATACCTGTGTAAAAAATGTAATCCAAGGTTCTTTGCCGATGAGGCGTCAAAGTGGGAAATGAAAACTCCGCTGTAGTCAAATCACTCATGTCCGAGCTTCGTCTTTTCATATCTCTGATAGGCTTGACAAAGGCATGAGGCGTCAAACTGGGAAATATAAGCTCTCCTGTACTCAAATCCCTCATGTCTGTGCTTCGTTTTTTTCTATTTTTGGTAGGCTTGACAAACGGTGTATATGCACTTGCCTGTAGAGTATTCCCGTTAACGTAAAGAATCAGATCCAGCTGACAATCAGTAGCGCTATAAAGCACATCCTGCCAATTAGAGTTTTAAGTCTGCAAGCAGTCATAAAACAGCATACAGAAAGCAAATTTGTAATTACCAAGTTCATCGAATGACGAAGTTTGAGGTGCGGATGTATACTCAAAGGATCCCTTGCCTCGTCTCCACGTGCAGCCTTCACCTCACCTTTTACTAGAAGAGTATAAGGATCACTGCAATGACAAATGTTTACCTATAAAACACAGGTGGAGTAACAAGTACTTTACGACCGATACAGCTAAGAGAATATGGCTCAAATACCGTTCTTTATTAGAGGATTTCAAACTACTATTGAGATTCAAACACAGGTCCAATTTCGTACATCTAGGCTTCCAGAGAGCAAAGATTGTATATGCACTTCTAAAGAAGATTAGGCATCTAATTTTGCACACAACATCTTTACATTGAAGAGTATGGCTTAGATTACTGGATGTTAAAAAAAAGAATCCTCATTCCAACAGAATTTGCTCCCATGGAACTATGGAAGAATGGGAGAGAGGCTTTACAGCAGCAGCTTCTGTTATATAAAACGTATAACAACTGCACATAACTTCGACATACAGGACACAATGCAGTACATGTTTGAAGAGTTCCGCAAATTTTAAAACATTGTCCTAAGAACTTACCTTCCAGGAACAGAGTTAATATCGCCACAGATAAAAAGAGGCATCCTTGCGTCAATGACTGACATCTTCTCAATCTCATTTACTAGATCTGAAACCTACAGTTCAGATACAAGTCATGCATCTTCATGTCAACATCATTGGAATTGACCCCAAAAAAAAACACACGTACCTGGAGCAATTTTACATCTGGAGAGCCCTTGCTAGCGAATATGTGAGTGTTAACCTGCATATTAATGAATGATATGTTACAATTAGAAAGAAACAGAACAAGTACAATGAATTGATAAGCAAGTCAAAATCAAAGAGCAGCTGCACCACTGCATACCAAGATGACGCAGGAACTACGATCAACAGCTATGAATCCACGAAAAAAATGTTCAAAAACTAAGGAGCAATAGAAAGACAGACAGTACCACACATATTTTAGACCACGACGGAGCATGCGAAGTGGCATTTCCCACCATCTCCAGTATGACTATTAGAGCTATATTATCCTGCAGGAATAAAATCCCAACGTCTCTATCAATGATAGTGCAGCTTAGTTAATGTTATTGCACGCTGGAAGGAGAACAAAAAAAAAGAATCCTAACCTTGATCAGTCGGACTCCAGCTTGATCCCTTTGACTTGGCTCCAACTTATTTATCAGCGGTAATGGAGTGTTGCTAAACTCAAGCTACACAATACAATTTTTAGTGTTACAAGAAAATGTAATAGTAAGA
This sequence comes from Spergularia azorica, assembly GCA_038382645.1. Taxonomy (NCBI): domain Eukaryota; kingdom Viridiplantae; phylum Streptophyta; class Magnoliopsida; order Caryophyllales; family Caryophyllaceae; genus Spergularia; species Spergularia azorica. Next base: position 4,132,762 of record JBBYHQ010000015.1, read on the forward strand.
TATGCCACGAATTGCTTTGAAGAAAGATTCAGTTTACCCCATAGGAAATTACTTCCTTGAAGTTGTCACCACGGAAAAAAATGGCACATCCGTCGATAGTGTAACCATTACCTGTATAAACCTGTGACAGTAGTTAAACAAAAATGAGAATAGATTAAACCTCCACTAACATAAGCTGTCGCGGTGCATTAGAAAGGCCTCGACCCACCCACCCCCAACCCAAACCTTCAAAAATAGGTATTAAAGGATTGTGTAACAGAAGTTCTACACAAGTTAGATATTATCATTGCAATCTCAATCATAACAAAGAGCCAAAAGATTAGTGATCACAGCAATCTTTGTCGTATCACAATATAGTTGACGGAGAGGAGAAAAGATCAAAACTATGGCAAAAGTTCATTTTGCTTGCAAGAAGACCATAAACTAAAGATTCGCACATACTTCTTTGGTCTTTTTCTTATAGACAGCCAAGTAGCCAAATTTTTCAAGCTCGGGTTTGAAAAAATTCTCAAAATGATCACTTTGAACCTGCAGAGGGAACCAATAATATTATAAACAACAAATATTGAGTTGACAAAGAATCGCAGATCTATTTTGCAAGGCATAGAAAATGTGTGAATCGTCAACGGCTTCACTTTCTATATTATTCTTTATTTTGCAATTTTAGCTAACTCCCTAGTCAAAGATCATAGAAACCACAATGAAGAAGACCTTATCATTCGTCAAGTCTTTACCTCTTGAAGACACACAATATCTGCATCATATAGAATAATCTCACGAAGTAGATTATTTCGCCTGTACTCCCATTTTAGTGCCCACTGAGGGCAGAAAAAGTACTTGTCTATATATAAATAGATATCAGACAATATGTTGTAAGTTAGAACCCTAAAATTTCCAACTTCAGAAAATTCCTTAGTAAAGCTAAACTTGTCAGACTTGTTCAAATCTGTAACAGGAATCAGACAACGAGGTGATAAATTTAGCCTCTGAATGCCTGGCTCAGTCGCTATAACATCTTTTGCATACAATGCATCCTGTAAATGATCTATGCTTGCTGGTCCAAGTTTAAAACTGAATCCGACATTATCGGCTAATGGTACGAAGATATTTGAGGAACCCAGCCTGTTAATCCAGTTTCTGCACCTTGGAAGAACCACTTCTATCCTCTCATCAAACCATGAGACCAATTTGAATGAATGACTAATAATGTCATGGAAACATCTATTTGACCAATTAGAGCTCTGTTTCTCTGCAGACCCATCTCTTCCGCAATATATACACTGTACAGCAGCTAGATTACTATGGTGTAAGGGACAACTAGATGTGCGAGTGCCAGGAGCAGATTCAGCGCCTTGCTTACGAAACCTGTCACAACAGATTGCACCTTAGCGGAGAAGGAACGCAGGCTCAAAGTGTGGAAGGGGCTAAAAACATGTTTGGTAGGCTAATACTCAAGATTAAATTCACCCAAAGATACATGTCAAGATCTATCTAATGGCACATTAATCGGTGCACATCAACCACAACAGCAACGCTACAAACAAAATAAACCTTTTAGCGTAATTGAAGTAAATTCAACTCAAGTAAAGTAGAATAAAATGAAATGAACAAGACCCCTCCAAAAAAGAAATGACAGAACAAGATGGCAACTCATGAGTTCTGACACGCTTGGAAACACATTATCCTGAGGGCGTGGCAAATGTTCCATGAATTGATAGGGTGATATTCAAGATTCAACCACTATGTAAGTATGGAACCCACATCATTACCTAATGAACCGATGCCACAACACGTAAACCACAAGTATTTGCTCATTGCTCTTAACCTAATGAATCGGTACAACAACACGTAACCTACAAGCATTTGCTCTTAACCTTGCCTAAAAAGTCTTTAGTGAGTGTTGTGAACTTCAAAACACACCAACATTGTGCTTTTAGGAACACATCAATGATCCGACAATGACGATTGGCAAGTGCTAACACATAACACACCAAACAGCAAACCAAAACTTCAGAACCACGGCGTCTGACCCTCTGACGCAACTAACCGATAATCCAGCCTGCTTTTAAACGTATAATTTACACTACAAATTTACTCCATCTCACCCAAAAACAAAAAAAAAAACACACATCCCAAACTGGATTCTCTCCAATTCACCAACAACGAAAACCTAATTCGAAACCGAATCACACGATTTCTTACTCCACAAATTACAGCACAACCAATATGTCGCAAAACTCGAAACTCCAATTGTGTTTTCAAATCACAATGAGCAGGCCATAAAAGTTTTACTCGTAATTTTTGCAAGAATTTTGCCTTTCTATGTGATCAACTCAAATAAACAACTAATTAATTAGTTACAAAATCCAACTTTCATACTACTAAAAGCTTCAAAAGCCATCCATTTTCCAGAACTTCATCATAATAAACAATAAAAAAATTAACCAAAGCTAAACACAGTAGTTAACAATTGAAAAATAATCATAAATTCAAAAAATATTACTATAATCAGAAAAAAATAATAATAATAATAATAATAATAGAAATTAATGAAAATGATGAGTGAAATGAACTAACCGATGAAAAAAAAGAGCGTGTTTGGGAAGATCAGAAGAGGAGGAAGTAGGAATGGGAATAATTTCACAGCGTATTTCTTCTTCTGAGTTCATGTTTAAAATTGAAATAATGAGGTAACTAAGGAAGCATTAACAAATTGGTAAATATATAAAGTTTAAGAAATTGGACTAATTCTATGGGGAAATTTCGACGGTTTCTTCTTCTTGACGACATTTGATTTTTGGGGCTGACCGGAGTTGAAGAAACTGGAGAGGATTTTTTTTGAGGGAATGTTGTAAAAAGGGAAGTGGAAACTGTGAAAATAGTGGAATTGTTTAGTGTTGTTGGCGGCAAGTGGGGGAAGCCAAGACTGAAGAGTAGACCTGGCAAAAATGACCCAGACCCGAACATCCGACCCGAAATACTTGACCCGAACATTCGAAATTGACCAGAAGTTATAATCTGAATTCCACCCGAAACCTGAAATGACCCGACTCGAGCCCGAAATTGACCCGAATACTGTTTGACCCGACCCGAAACAGACCCGAACTCTAATAACACAAACCCGAATAATCAAACATTTAAATGAATCGATTGTACAAAAGGGAATTGGATAGCTATATCATATATTCAAACACTCAAATTAGCAATAAAATGGCAAGTTAACATATTATGAGACAAAAATTTTAAGAAATTTGATATTACTCCCTCCATTCATTTCCAAGCTTCATGTTGCCTTTTGCACAAAGTTTTAGAAATGTATTAATAACTATTAAAAAGAAACTGAGAAAGGGACATCTAGCACTCAGGAGGCCTCTCATTGACTGAAAAGTTACTAAAACTGGAAACAGGAAGCTTGGTATTGAATTCCCTTAAAAAGGAAAACATGAAGTTTGGAAATGAATGGAGGGAGTAATATGTTTACATTTGAACATTTTAGAATGATTTGACCCGAATCCGACCCGACCCGAATTTGACCCGTAATTGATACACCCGAACTAGACCCGACCCAAACCAAACCCGACCCGAACCGAAATAGACCCAAAATGTAGGACCCGAAATGTGACCCGACCCGAATAGACCCGACCCGATTGACCCGTTTGCCAGGTCTACTGAAGAGGCCACACCAAATTCTCAGCAAAAACAAAAGTCATGGTCAATTTTTTTTTTTAAAACAAGGAGTAATCGCCTAATCGGAATTAAGAACGTCAATATTGCTTGCTACGACTCGTTACACGGATAGTCGATTTCTCGGTGAACTAAAGGCTTGGCAACCAAAGAGCTTGAGATGCGGCTGTACCGTTGAACAAGCTCTAATCTTGCGGGTGAGGTGAAGAGAGAAGTCGTAGTCTTGTCTTGCAATGTAGATGTGGTTTAACTCCTAGCCGATTAAATACACTCGAGGATGGTTCGACATATAGATTTTTAGGCTGGTCAAGAAATGGTCAAGTTAAAAAAGAAAACTACAGTACTAACAATCATTTAGACATGAAAGAATCCATTCCAAGTAATAACAAAACTGACAATTGTTTTGTGACGTTGATCAAATGAAACATTAGGCAAAAATCAGACATTTTGGGGAACAACTACTCTTTCATATAATGCGTGAATATGTATTCTTTATACAAACCAGCTACCTATTCGTAGTAGACGAATTGTCCATACAACTTATTACTCGGAAAACTGAACAAATAAAAGATGATCCAAGGAAACCATTCTTCTTCTCGTATTCGTCTAAGAAGACCCTGTAATAGTCATCTTTAGCATTTCTGAAATGACAAGTGCTGTTTGACTGTATCTATACATTGTGTTATCGTAATCAGCTTCACAGTAATGAAACCGAGTTCAGGAATATCAACGAGACATTGAGTTTCAACCAGTTTACAAAATATTTCATGTGGACATATGGCCTTTCATGGCTACATCGACTATATAACAGTTGCTTCTTCGCGACTGTAAGATGCAAAATTTTGATCTCCTATCGCTAGTAGCTGCACAAGAGCATAGTGTATTTGCTGATGTACTGTTAGTACTCTGCAACCAGCTGAAGCATCCTTTACAGGTTGAGGTGCATACAAAAGAAGTCTGCTGTACTACCCTGTCAAAAACTGTCAGTAGATCAGTAATGTAAGACGTACTGTCATCAACGGATCACATAATTTCTGGTCAAAACTTAAAATAATCAATAAAAATCATTCTTTCTTGATTTGCAAGCTATACTAAAATGCATATTAGGCACATATCAGACATTTCACAGATAACTGACCGAGAATCTACATGGTTGATAGCTTTCATCACTATCCTCTAAAGAGAAAATGTTCACATTTCCTTCAGCTTAGAAGAAACTCTAGGCAATAGAAAACTGCACAACAGCATTAGAAGAAAAACGTATTGAAGATTGATCGTTTACCTTTAGTCGAAAGCATAGGGATCATCTCCATCTGCATATGGATTCAGAGACCCTTCAGAGAACAAGTCCCCTAAGTTGGTAGGCTGAGTATAGACCATTTTCCTGGTTCCCTGCACAAGGAGTACGAGTCAACTACTTTTCAATGTGGCTAAATGTGGCCTTCCAACAAAATAATCTTAGCAGACAAGAGTTCAATCTTTTTTTCTAACTAGAATAAATACTGCATGGGTGACTGGTGAGCATGACAACATATGATTTAAAGGGCAGGCTCATAGAGACAGTAAACTCCATCAGTTATAATTGATTTTATTTTATTTCTCCGTTATTGCTGCATTTGTTGTGTTGATTTTTTTTTTTTTTGGGGGGGGGGTGGTCAGCTCAGAATGGAACAGGAACAATCCTCAAAACAAGTGCAAATCAAATTTTGTATACATTACCTTGATAGAGCTTCTTGGTGTGTGGACCTTGGGTGTAGCCACCTTTTTGCGTTTCTTTGGATCCTGAGACCACATAAAGTTTAGGTGTTTATCACTGCTTTGCAATATAAATCTTACTGTTTCTACTGTATTGACTGGAGGTATCAACTTACCGCAAACATAACTGTACTCTTAGTTTTCCTACGCTTGGTGACTGTTCCTCCATTAGTTGTTTCCACTTCATATTCACGGTGAGTAACCTGCAGCAGAAAGATGAGCATCATGGCCACTCAATACAATGATAAATAAGCCATAACTGTCACTTGGATGAGCGGAAAAGCAAAATTTTTTTTGATATTTCAAACCTACAACTGATAGTTTTTAGCCAAAACAAAAGGGAGCTTTGTCTTACCTTCCTTCCATGCTTAGATATCTCCATTATGTTTTCAGGGTTTGACTTCTCTACTTTATGTAGCAAGCTTGATATTGGAGACTGAACTTCGGCTTCAGATATATAAGGCATGTCCTGAAATACATACATGGTGAAGCACAATATCTTGAACTAGTATAAGAGCGCACGAGCACTGTCTTACTCTCTCCACACTGTCAATTTCATCTCTTACCTGAGTATGCTTCACCTTCTTCACGTCATCCTTTTCTCTCATTCTATTTGATGTAACAGAGTAATCCTGAGATAAAAATATATAAATAACTGTCAAGTCCTTTGAAGTATCCAGCCAACAGTTTGTTAACAGGAATGCACATGTCCTGTAAATACAGTTCTTGTGTCCAAAATGGAATGCCTAAAGTATATTAATTGCAGCACTTCTATAAAGATGGCTCCAAATAATTTTTCAAAATAGCCAAACCATCGCAAAAGTCAGATGCACAAAACAACACAAGAAGTTAGTCAATAGCTCACAGCCTTATAGGGATCATGATACATTATGAAATTTATGCAAAGCCCTCAAGGTCATATACAAGAGAGATCAAGAGATGTGGGTTAACCTTCTTTGAGTTTACTTCTTGCTCCTCCTGGGGCTTGTCACTCATCACTTTCCATTGTAGCTGCAACAAAGCTCGTTGCCTCTCTTCCTGTAAATGAAGGAGGTCAAAGTTGTCGCAAGAGTAATAAACTAATTAGCCACTGAAAAGAAGAAATGCCTTCTCACTTTTGATTTCTGAAGATCCAGTTCTTGCTGAAGCTGTCTACATTCATCTTCGTGCTTTAACCTTAGAGCTCGTAACTGAGATTCATGCTCATCCCTGAGCGTCATCATTTTCTGAAAGTTTTGAGCTGGTTAGACAAAAGAACAGTTCTTAATAAGAAGTCAATGCTCAAGTGACTCGACATGAAGCTAACTGACCTCTCTCAAATCATTCTCAGATTGGAAATGGATGCGTTTCAGTTCATCAAGGTGGTCAGCTTCAAGATTTGACTCTTTCTTTTCGTGCTCCTTCTGCAATCGTTCAATCTGGACAAATAACAGCATAAAGACAAGTTACAAACTCAATGTACAACAACATCCATTTAGTCACTTGTGGGCTGACAGGTCAGAGATCCGGGTCTGCGTCAATGAACATGAAGATGCTTGCCTTTTCATGCACATCCTAATGTCACACTATGCAAGCTATTCAAAAAGTCATGGTGTTGAAGACAATAAACTCCGGTTTGTATCACGCTTAGTTATTTCAACACTCTAATCCCTAAGTGGCATTGAGAAGAAAATCTATTTCTACTTCAGTTTCTTTTCAAAACATACCAGAGAACTGTGCTCTTCTTGGATGCGAGACAGGTGCTGTTTCGACTCTTCTTTGCACTCATTCAGTCTTTGCTCACATGTCCTTTGCATCTCTGCAACAGTCTTGTCTGCCTAAAGGTATCAACAGAGATCATCATGTCTGATCTCTCTCAATTAACAAAACATCAATTGCGGACAGCAATAGAGCATCAACTTCAATAAATTGAAACAGTCATCCAACCTTCTCTTTCTCAAGGTTAACAGTCTCCTGCTTTTCGACCTCAAACTTCTTCCTTATGTCATTTATAGCCTGTTTCAAAAAAATTCATGTCAACAAAAAGTACTATAACGCTTAAATGAATCTCAGCCGCAATATAGCCTGAGGTAGAAAATATGACCTGATCATTCCTCTGAGAGATCTCCTTCAAATGCCTTGAAAGCTCTGATTGTTTACTCTCAAGCATAGTATCGTACTGCTTCTTAGCCTCTCCAAGCTTGCTCTCTGAAGCGACCAATTGTGCTTGGATCTGCAGAGACACTTCAAATGATTTCTACGGACATCCCAGGTTCAAAGTTACTATGAAACAAAGTCTTAATCAGAATGTTATAAAACCTCTGCATTTTGATCTTCCAATTGCTTCTCTTTCTCCTTGGACTGCAAGATTAACTGCTCTTTTTCTTCTAAGGCGATATCAAGCTTGCTCACTTGCAATTCCAGCAATTGAACCTGTTGATTGAGCTTCAAAACATCCTTCTGAAATACATCAACTGCTTCCTCTTTCTTCTGTATATCCACCAGAAGCTTCTCTGCATTCTCTTTTTTTTCAGACTCTAGTTCTGACAACTGCTGCAATAACTCCTCCTACAGGTTCAAAGAAAGACATTGAGAAAGTGACATATGATGCTGGAGATTAGCACACAATAAAGTAGTCAGTTTTACAACCTTCTCATTTTCAGCTGCTTTTAAACTCTCCGTAAGATTCCCAACTTGAGTTTCCAATTGGACAACCAGTTGTTCTGCTTCATTTTTCTTAAAAGCAAGAGCCTCTGCTTCAGATTGTAATTTCCTAATTCTCTCTTCTGTTAAGCGGCATTCTTCAGCATGCTGCACCATTGTAGATTCTTGGGCACTGTGAAGTTCATTGACTTTATCATTCAGTCCCTGGTTGACCAGATGAAGTTCATCCTTCTCTGACTTCATGTGCACATGCTGACCATGAAGCAGATCATACTGCTGCTGGGAACGCTGCAGAAACAGACTTTTCTCTTGCTCTGCTAACTTAGAACTCGAATCATACACAGAACAGAGCTGAGAAATCTTGTCTGAAACAGCCAGACTTTGCTGATCCAGTTCAGACAACTTGGCCGCAAAAGCCTTAACCACTTCTTTCAGATTCTGAGTCTCCTGCAGGGATGATGCCAAGTTTCTGGCAAACTCATCATTGCTAAACTGGAGATCAACTTTCTCCTTCTCCAAGCTTTCAAGAGAAAATCTCATCCGAGAAAGGTCTTCTTCTTTCAACTTTAGCTCCATACTTGCATCATCCAACTTGCACTTCAAACTCTCCCCAGTCAATCTGGTAGTAGTTACATCTGCCTCGAGGCTTTTAATCAAAGCATCTGCATGCAAATTCAGATAAAATCTCAGGTAAATGTGCGCATTCTGACCTAGTAAGAGTAAAAGTATCCTGAGCTGCCCAGGGAACAAATAATGATCCACTAGCTTGCCAGTATCGACATCAAGTTAAATTGCGTAAAAGAGGACTATTTCTGCGTCTCCCTGACCAAATCCACCCACATGAAATGAGAAAATTACCAGTTCTGAATAGAACTTCTACAACAAATAGTATCCACAGATAAGCTTTACAGCTACCATATAATCAAAGGAACTGCTGGCTAAGGGTAATAATGCCTAGAATATGGACAGCATCTCAAGCCAAAATCATACCCTAAATATCTGATCAGTTTGTGATCTAACAGCGTTTCATACAATAATACAAATGCCGTAATCCACCACCATTAGTTTACAATGCAAACATTATTCCACAACAAGCTAAAGAGGGAACACACATTTCTTCCTTAGTGAGGCAACATCAATTGCCTTCTACAGGGGCCAACGCAAATATATTGTTCTATAATTGACTTACGAGACAGATAACATGCACTAGACAGCTTCATTGGGACTAACCTAGGGAACTTATCAGTTTGTGCTAACAGCATTTCATACAATAATGCAAATGCCGTAATCCACCACCATTAGTTCGTAATGCAAACATTATTCCACAACAAACTAAAGAGGGAACACGCATTCCTTCCTTAATGAGACAACATTAAGTGCATTCTGCAGGGGCCAACACAGATATTTTGTTCTATAACTGACAAATGAGACAGATAACAAGCACTACACAGCTTCATTGGGACTAACCTAACAGAAATTTTCGAACTCAATGAACTCCTACGTTATACCAGAGTAACATAATGGACGATTGGACAGAGCAGCAATATCTTATTGTGTAACGTCAATGGCAAGCTACATGCATACAAACCATGTATACTATCACACAGAGAATGCTCTGCACACATCATTTGACAATGATTTCACGTTAATGTGCCACAGATTGAAGATCAAACTACCTTTCTCCTCCATAAGTCTGATCGCTTTGAACTTCTCGTCCTCAAAAACTGCTTCTTGCTCCTGTTTCTGCACCTTCACTTCCTTTAGGGCCTCATCACCTGAAAATCGATTCACATTAGACAGATTACTTCACGAACAAAAACTTCCAACACAACATTTTGCTCAACTTCTACAACAATTCATTATCTGAACAGTATCATTTCCTATCCAAATCTCACAATCTTCAGCCTACAGACGAATTACCACTTAAATTGAACATTTACTGGCGAAACAACTTACGTTCTCTGACAGTTTCTTCGGCACACTCAAGCTTAAGCGACAAATTCCTCATTTCATCATTCAAACTATCCAGAGCCGCTGAATTTGCACTCAACTTTCCTTCAATTACAAGCTTATCCTTCTCCGCTGTTCAAGCACCCCAAACATCAGTTACAATTATATCAAATTTTACGCAAATCACGAAAACGTGAACAAAAACAACCAAACGCTCACCATCTTGAACTTGACTAGCCAGGACCTGCAAGGTTTCCATAAGCTGATCACACAACGTCTTCGTCGACGAAAATTTCGACTCCAATCCTTGCCACAGCTTCTCATCCTCCTTCTGCTTCACTTTCAGCTTCGCATTCTCATTAAACGCAGTCTGAAGCTTCTCTTCTAACACATGAATATGCTCCAAAGACTTCTTCAACTTCGAATTCTACAAATTTTACTCCGAAATCAAAAACTAACTCCTAATTCACGAATTCGTTCATCGCAACTTCACAATTACGCGACATTCATAATTTAGGGGAAAAATTACCGCTAAATCGAGATCAGTTCTCACAGATGCTTGTTCCTTAACCAATTTCTCTGTAAATTTTAACGATAATAAGAACAAAATCGACGCTAAATTGAAGCGAAATTATGCGATTAATTAGGAAATTGAGATGACGAACCAGCGGTAAGCTTAAGATTGGCGAAACTTCCGGTAGTAATTTGATCGGAAGATGAACGCGAAGAAATCGACAAGGTTTTCGCTGCACCGGAAGAAGATCTTGACAATGATTTGAATTGATCCAAGCTTTTCATGCCGAAAAACCCTAATTTCTGCATTTTAATTGATTTTTCGATTGAAAAATTGAAATGTTTGGATATCGATCGAAAAATTAGGTTATCGCGAGCTCAGAGTTTCGCTTTAATGGCGGAAGATTAGCGGAGAAATCATGAATTTCTGAAAATTTCTCTCACTCCTCTCTCTTTCTCTCTCTAGGAAGTTGAGTGTAGGACTGAAGGTTGAGTAACGAAGAAGATAGATGATCTTTCCAATATCATTTCGCGCCAAACGACGGCGTGTATTTATAGTGTTGCGAATTTAGGACAGGTAGACTAGAAAACGTCTCACTCGCTATTTCACTCCATGGTAAAAAACTGAATTATCATACTCCGTGCGTTTTCGGAAAGCGGATTCTTTGTACTAACTTTATGTCTCGTTCCTTGTCTCACTCCATGTTTCAGATACAAAACGTAAATAACATTAAACACGGAGGAAGTAAATTTTGGCAATTGGTTTTATTGAACTAAGAAAATTATTTTTCGTCCATGATTTGAAAAAAAAAAAAATAACACTTTGCTACCAAGTTCGCAAAAATTTAGGATAAATTGAAAGTGAGATGCAGTATCAATCAATTTTATGCACTTTTGCAACTTAAATCGACAAATCTTACACCAAAAAAAAAAAAAAACAATAGTACTCCCCTTAGTATACTTTCAATAGTTTCCGAGAAAATAATATACTTGAAATTGGTAAGATTTAGTGAAGGAACAATTTTGGGGCGCACAAGGTTGGCAAATGTGGATTTGGGGCTAGGTGTGATGAGGCCTGAAGCGTTGGCAATAATATTTAGCCTAAAAATAGCTTGAGTGAATGGTATTTGGTGAATTTTTCATGTGTTAGGAATGCTTGCAAGTTGCAAGTCATTTCCCATATGCGAAACATGAGTCACTGAAGGTAGTTTCATCATTTCTGAAATTTCAAGTGTAGTCTTTCTTTTGAGTCTCTTAATGTTGTAGTCCATAAAATTGCTAGTTTAAGTTTTTTTTTTTTTTTTTTTTTTTTTTACTGTGAAAAGAGTTTGTATCGAAGAGGCCCCCTTGAGTTCCATTCATTTAACACATGATAGTGTTTCACGTTACGGAAACTACCGTCGACATTTTTATTTGTATTTCCCTAGATAAGGATATATAATTTCCAATTAGTGGTTCTTCGCTTGCCGTAGATAAAACACAAGATTCTAAATTTCTCATGAATTGCAAATTATTAGCCTGTTTGGTTAAATTAAAAATTGGGAACACTAAGGCCCTGTGCGATTCAACTTATTCAACAGTGTTTTCAAATCAGATCAGATTTATTCAAATCAAATCAAATCA
>JBBYHQ010000015.1:4145029-4158930 GCA_038382645.1 Spergularia azorica
TCTCAAATTCTTGGGTTCCCAAACATGGGATTTGTGTCAAATTTGGATTTGAGAATCAAATCCTTGTTTCCAAACACTCTTATTGGAATTGATGGAAGTTCAATCGTCCCTTACTCGGAGGTCGGGATGATTTGAATTCAAGTTATCCCTCATCTGGAAGTCGGTTTCATCTAATTTCAGTTTTCCCATGCTCGGAAGTGGGTTTGATATAGTTTTAGTTGGAAGTGAGTCTGCGAGCATTTGCAAGTGTAGATTAGTCGCAAGTGTGATGCGAGTTCTCTCAGAAATGTTGGGTCATAGATACTTTTGTTTTGGTATTTTGTTGTTGAAACTAATACTCTGTTGTTGATCAGTGGTGTGTCACAAATGCTGTAACATTGTTATGCTGGGCAACTTGTAAGTCAGAACAGCCGAATGATGGAAGACATTTTTATGAGGTAGTATGAGGTTAGTTCCTCCTGGAAATTTGGTTATGAGTTGCTGTCTTCAGTTGTCTCTTACCCGTAAGTCGGTTTGATATGATTCAAGTGTCACTTACTCGAAACTTGGTTTGAATAAATTTCCAGTTAATCTATTGGAAAGTTGGTTTGATCTCGATTGTCCCTAATTCAGGAGTTATTTGTACCCAACTTATTCAGAAGTTGGTTTAATCTAAATTCTGGTGTCTCTAATGCGAAACTGTGGGCTTGATTATCTGTCCTTTTGAGCTAGCGTCCCTGAAAATGCGTAGTCTCGATCTGCAAGTGTTGCTCCCTTGGTTTGAGTGTTGAGCATCAAGAATTAGTAGCAGTTTTGATTTTTCTGAGCGTTTATTTGATCGGTGATGCTGGCTTTGTGTGGTAAGTGTTACTTTATTGGTTTGAGCTGTCACAAGGTAGAATTTGTGTTAAATCGAGTTAGTTTATTGGCATGTTTGAAATTTAATTCGATCTCTTACTCAGGAAGTTGGTGTCGTTCAATCGAAAGTCGGTTTGGTCTAATTGCAGTTGTCCCATGCTGTTTGATCAATTCTCTGCTATGCTCGGAAGTCGGTTTAGTCTTAATTTCAGTTGTCCCTTGAACAAAAGTCAGTTTGGTCTGAGTTCAATTGCACCTAACTCGGTTGGACGTCAGTTTGATCTAAGTTCAGTTTTCCCTTACTCGATAGCTAGTTTTTTTTAATTTCCAATTGTCCTTGCTCGATCAGAACATGTGGTAGCGTGCTCCTGACCAGTATAAAATTGTCCCGTCTGTCCGCCTTCCCGAGTCGGGAACACCAGTAGACAGTCGAAACATCAGTTGAAGGAACTGATTAGTCAAGTGTACTCCTGTCCACCATGCATGACTCTTAGTTGGAAGTCAGTTTGACAATGTCCCTTATTCGGTTGTTGGTTTTGTCTGATTTTGATTGTACCTTATTCGGATGTCGGTTCGATTATCCCTTATACGGAAGTTGGTTTAATTTGATTTTGATTGTCCAAGTGTTTTGCCAAGGTCCTAAGGTTGACTATCAGGAATTGGAATCCTGCTGCCCCTCGAAATCTTTTACTTATGTAAGGTGTTAATCTGACCAATGATTTACCGGTTTGACGTGAAGTTCATTTATTGGAAATGATGGAGATTCAGTCATCCCTTACTCGGAATTCCGGTGTGAATCGATTTTTTAAATTATCCCTTTCTCGGAATCCATATTTCTATGGTCCCTTGTGCGAAAGTTGTTTTGTTATATCATTTGATAATCGTATATATGGTTGTTGTTTGATATATCAATTGATACTAGTCTAGTAGTCTCATTGAAAAGACCTTGACCAGCATTAGATTGAATAAGGTTGTTGAGTCTGTTCCTTGGAAATGCTTTACTCCGCTTCTGCCAACGTTATCCTAAGTGCGCTGCTGCTCTGCGAGCTTTCACAAGTGTAGTCTTTTTTTTTCTTTTTTTTTTTTTTTGGAGTGTGATATAAGTGTGTTTACTCAATGTTGTGCCACAGTTACTCCTGTTGGGTATGTCACACTGCTGTAATGCTGTTGGGCAACTTGTAAGTCAGAAAAGCCCAATGATGGAACATATTTTATATCGTGTTCTGGACTCTGGAGCTTGGTTGTATCACTGTATTAGGGTTGTTTCTCCTGGAAATTTGGTACGAGTTGCTGATGTCTTTAGTTGTCTGCTGCCCGTAAGTCGGTTTGATCTAAGTTCAGTAGTCGGTTACTCGATAGTTAGTTTGAAATAATTCAACTGTCTCTTACTTGCCTCACTTGGTTTGATTCAATTTCCAACCATCCCTTATTGCATTTTTGGGGAAGTTCCAGAATACTGAGGTTTGCAATCTGTCAAAAGATGTTTTTGAGGTAATTTGTACTTTCCATTTAAAAGACTCAGGTTTTCATTGATTGTGCATCTGTATGTGACTTTGTTTTAGAAAACAGAAACAAAATATGATCGCTCATAGTATCAAATGGGATGGTTCTAGAATGATACTATATATGATAATATATACCTTCTAACTTTAGGGTTAGAATGCAAAATTGTAAAACTTAGGCAGAGTTTATAAGTTGTTCTCTACCAAGAAAATTACTAGGAGAGGGAAAAAACGAAACAAGTAAATCGTAAAATTGAAGGCTTGCAAGGCCATTGAAAGTTGTTCTGATAGCTTCCTGTTTAATTCATAGTATCTTCCTCTGTGACAATAGCATAGGATGAAATAACAGCATTGATGGATGCTCATTGTCTTATTGGTCAGTGTTTACTGTACATGAAGAGAGAGGATTTTCCGAGAAATAGATGGAAGCGCTTAGTTTTGAAGCCTTGTTGGAATTATAGAGATTGCCTTAAACTCATTTGGGAGCTGGTGAAGAGTTCCACACAATTGGAAGAACTCATCATTCTGGACACGGCCTTATCAACCGATGAGAATGTATGTATCTAGTATAACAAGTTTTCCTTTGCTGATTGCCTAGTAACTCTTAAGAGTCATGTCATCTAAAGACTAATAATCTTTCTGTTGCAGGATGCTTGCAATGTTGTTATCCAGGAGCCTTCGAGTCCATACGCGATGCCACAACTCAAGACTGTTACCATCCATGGCTATACAAAAGGTGGTGAACATCAGCTTCAAGCAGCGGAATTTTTACTAAACAATGCAGTTTTGTTGGAGAAATTGATAATTATTCCCGGAAAGAATCAGCTAGAAGCAACTGAGGAGCTTAAATTTGTTAAGCAAGTATCTACATTGAAGAGGGCCTCAGTTAACGCGAGTGTGATCTTTGCTTGAGCAATCTCTAGTTTGGATGAGATGCATCTGGTATTACTATACATCATTTTTTGTATGTGGCTGCACGAATCAATCAAATTCTGCAACATGGCCGAAATTGTGAAATCTGCATCACATCTAATAATAGTGGAATGATTATTTGTAAGTTGGTACTCAATTCTTGAATCTTGTTACCGATCATTATTAAGAAATCGTTTTTGATGACATTTAAAAACTATTCTGGGTTGCCAATTTACGAGTTGGACTTTGGTTGGGGAAATCCCTTTTAGATGGCATCTGTAACACTTGCCATATGAGGAATGCAATATGTTGATTCCTAGCGTGTCCGGGTCACATGTCGATATTTATGTTTGCTTGAGCCAAGAAGACATGAATAAACTTGGATGTGATCAAGAATTATGATGGGTAAATTATGAGTATTAAGGCCTTAGTATATTCCAATTAGCAACCCAATCAATAGCTTAATTGGTTTCACGAAAAAAACCAAATCGTTTTCAAATACTCACTCTATATATCCTTATACGCACGGTGTATTATCTTAAAAAACGGAGGGAGTATATCTTTTGCCGTTTAAGATTTTTCGAAAACCAATGTAAATATAGTGGATCACTCCACTAATCCAATAACTCCGGTTGTCGCTATTGCTGGCAAACCCTCTCTTAAGGGCTCGTTTGGATTGTGGGATGGGAATTGAGGGGATTAGAGGTAGGATAAGAAGGTAGGGAATTCAATTAGAAAGTTTAATTCCTTTGTTTGGATTACGATGTGAATTGTTAGGATTAAGATTGGAATATGTATGAACTTTACATATATGCCCGTATCTAAATTTTAATAATTCATTCTACATTTTTTTATGAGGGACAATTTAGTCTTTTCATTTATTAATGAATTCCCAACCTCTAATACCTGCCCCCCTAGGTAATAAAATGGCGGGATAAGAATTTCCCCTCACCCTTATCCCATATGCTGATGCTATTCACTTGGGATCTCTAAAAGAGTTGCATCTTGAACAAGTTTATGTTTGTAATGAAGCATTCCAGAATTTCATATCAGGATGCCCTTCCTTACAAGAACTGCGTCTCGAGCATCTTACATTGGACGAGTTACGAGTTACGAGTTACTGCTCCAAACATTGTCAAGTTAGTTCTTAAGTTGTCGGACGAAGGTCTTTGTGTTCTTGACTGCCCCAACCTTAAAATTCTGGATATTAATACGTATCATTGTATACCAGACCTCGTTGATGTCTCATCTGTTCGTGAAATCACCATTAGTTCTATTCATGGGTGTGAGGGTGACAAACTCAAAATATTTCTGCGTAAGCTTGAAAATGCTGAATCTTTCAAACTGTCGAGAAAGGCTTCTGAGGTTAGTTATTCCTTTTCTTTCCCGTGATAGCCTATGCTTTTAGTTGGTATACTACTGCTGGTTATTTGGTAAAATACTGGCCTATCTCAGCTCAACCTAATGACCTATAACCCTGCCCCGTTCATGTTAATGGTGCCCAACCTTGAACGTCATAACTCATGGCTAAATCTTTACCATGTCACATTTAAGCATTGGATTTTATGCTGTTAGCGTACGTTCTCACAGCATTGGATTTTATGCTGTTAGCAGACATTTTTTCAGATTGCACTTAATTTTATTTGTTCTTTTAGCTAGAAGGTTCTTTCTACGGAGTAAAGATTAATTTCATTCCATTGCTTTACTTTCCAGGAATTCTTCCCTGTGATTAAGGGTCTATTTGGCCAGGCTCCGGATTCTGTAGAAGTGCTCCCTAGAAGTAGTTTCTGAGAAACTGTTTCTACAGAAATTATTGGGTGTTTGGTAATTTATTTTAGAAGTAGTTTGAGAAGTAGGAACACTTTGATAAGTGTTTGACCATTTTAGAGAATAAGATAGCAAAAATAAAAGAAAAAGTAAAATGACAAAACAAACCCATCCTCAACCCCATCTTTTTCTCTCTCCTCTCTCCTCCCTCCTCCATGGAACATCCCCATTGATCTGTCCATCACCACCGCACTCCATGCCCCAACAATGCCATCTCACTTACGACAACCACCAGCAGGCTGGGGTTACACCGGCGGCTGTCACCGCCTACCGCCATCGGCCCTTCTTTCTCAACTCGCGACTCTCTCTCCTCCTTGAACTCCCTTTCCCATCATCTCCCCTTGACTTCCAACTGCCGCCCCACCATAATCACCTCCCACCCCACAATAACCACCTCCCGCCCCTACCACGACGGCCGTAGTAGTATTTGTTGGCCATGTGTGAGAAAAATTGAGGATAGAGAAATTTGAAAGAAAGAGAAAATGATGGTCATTTGTGGTCGTGGGTGGTGCTTTGGTGGTTGATTAGTGTGGGGATGCCGGAATACCTGATGCATGGCAGATGTGTGTTAATGGAGTGTGTAGTTGATGAGTGAAGAAAGAGAATCTGGAGTGAGGTTAGAGAAACAAAGCAAAATAAAATTCTGATTTTGGGGGGAGGATGTAAAAAAAAAAAAAAAAAAAAAAGGACTCATTTTAGTATGTAATATTTTAGTAGATGATTAAAACATTGATACTATTATGAGTCCACATGAAGGCGTCAGCGTTGGAGAGCTGTTAACTTTGTGGAGGGTGATCGAAATATGAAGTTTTTCCACATGAAGGCGTCCTTGAGGCGACGGAGAAACGAGATCGTAAGGCTGTGTGATGATGAGGGCGTGTGGGCCGAGGGGCAGGAGAAGGTTAGTGAAGTAGCTACTGCCTATTTTCGTGAGCTATTCTCACCGTCCACGGTGAGTGACGTTGACCGAGCTTTAGAGGGTGTAGACAGGCGTGTTACGGAGTCGATGAAGGCGGCGTTGACAGGACCGGTTTGTGGAGTGGAGGTTTGGGAGGCGCTAAATCAGATGAGCCCTACCAAAGCCCCGGGTCCAGATGGTATGAATGCCATTTTCTACCAGAAATATTGGCACATTGTCGGGGAGGATGTGATAAAATATGTTGCAGCATTGGTTGAAGGTGACTGTCCGATGAATGCGGTAAACAAAACGAACATTGTTGATGTGAGGATGTGGTTGAGATTTGCTTTAGGCCGAGATCGGTTATCACCCGAGTTACGCGTGGCGGAGCATTTGGGGGGTGAAGTCCGTGTTGGAGGAGGGCTGTAGGTGGCTTATTGGTGACGGCAAGAGTGTCCGTGCTTGGAGTGATAAGTGGACGCGGAAAGGTCCGACATTTAGGCTCATCTCACCAAGGGGCCGAAATGAGGACATGTGGGTATCAGATTGGATCGATGGGGAGCTGTGGAGTTGGAAGGAGGCGGTAGTACGTGAGAAGCTACTGGGGTTTGAAGCTGATGAAGTGTTGGGAATCCCGATTGCGGAAACGATTCAACCTGATAGGTTAGTATGGCATTATAGTAAGAGTGGTGACTATACGGTTAAATCGGGTTACCATTATGTGAGGAATAGGCTAAAGAAGGCTAATGGGGGTGAAGGAGGGAGTTCAGGGGGTGGAGTTTCGAGGTTGTGGGCGAAGGTGTGGGAGCTGGCAGTACCGCCAAAAATCAGGAATTTCTTGTGGCGGGTGAGTAACGGGGCGATACCAACTAGAGGGAACATTCAAAAGCGTATTGACGCTGCGGATGTTACGTGTCCGAGGTGTAGTTTAGCGGTAGAAGATGAGCTCCACGCTCTAGTCCTATGCCCTACCATTTCCGGAGTTTGGGAGGAGGTGGGGGTGGATATTGAGGGCTGGGAGCGGTGTAAATCGGGGGGTGGACCTGGTGGAGGTGTGGTGCAATGCGGGGGAGGGGTGGTGCGAGAGGCTGGCGGTGACGGGGTGGGCTATTTGGAATGATAGGAACGAGGTAGTCCATGGAGGGAGTGCTGTCCCATCGGAGGTGGTCGCCCAAAGGGCGGCGAGTTATCTTAGAGCTTTTGAGGAGGCGGTGGAGGCGAAGGTGACGGGGGGCAGAGAGACCGAAGAGGATTGCGGTGGGGTGGGCTGGAGGCTACCGCCTGCGGGGTGGCTCAAAATCAATACTGATGGGGCCGTTTTGGGTGAGGCGGGGACGGGTTTGGGTGCTGTTATTAGAGGGGGTAAAGGGGAGGTGACGAGAGTGGCGTGCCGCCAGGTTCGGGAATGCTGGGAGCCGAATGTCGCGGAGGCGAAAGCAGCCCTTCTTGGTCTCCAACAAGCATGGCAGCAAGGAGCGAGGAGTGTGGTCCTGGAGTCGGATTCGCTACAGCTTATTAAGGCGCTCAAATCTGAGAGTTTTGCCTCTTCTTATTTTGGTTTAGCTGTTTTTGATGTTTTTCAGTTTTCTAGGAATTTTGAAACTTGTTTGTTTAGCCATATTCGTCGGACAGGTAATAGGGTGCCTCATTACGTTGCCTATATCAATCCTGTGGACTATTCCACGAGAGTTTGGGTCGATACAGGCCCCTCAGATGTACTTGATTTGGCGGCCGCGGATTTCATTGTCGCGGTCACATGATTTTAATGGGAAATAGGTTACTTGATTTCTCAAAAAAAAACATTGATACTATTGTTTATGAGACTTCGTGTATTGACATTTGACTCTTACGGATATATGCTAAGTTATGACATTGGAAATTTGGTTACAAGTTGTTTATTGCACATTTGATTTGAGTATTTGCCTACTATTTGACGTATTAGTGCAACAAAATAATTTTTTGAGATAGAAAATATCATACAAGTCGCCTTAGATGAAGTTCTCACATAAGACCCAGACCCTGGTCATGCCCATCGGGATTTGATGGGTCCGAATCTGGGTCGGAATTTTTTAGACCCATATGGATCTGGGTCGGATTTAGGTCTGTATAAGAGGTCATGGGTCTGAATCTGGGTCTTATAGGACCCGGCCCAAATCTGACCCACGCCCATCTCTACTTGAAGCACTGTGAATAGCTAATTCATAATACACAAGTTGGTCTTCCGTTCTCAAATGTCGTTAGTCAAGAGACCGACTTTTCATCTTTCCTCTCCTTGTACTTTTAATGTTTTTGTCAAGTGAAGACTCGGCAACAACAGCCCAATAAATCTGCTCTTAGACTTCCTCTCTCACTCTCTGTCCCTCTCAAAGAACACTCCGGTCGTAATTAGTAAGCTTTTGTCAGACTCCAAAGTTTCACTTGGGGTGTACCAATCCAATCCAAGCTCGCCCATCAAAAGAAATCCCCATTCCTTATCAGGTATTTCTTGTTATTATTATTAATTAATTACTCAACAAATGCTTAATTACATGATTCTGCTATCTAATTAGTGTCTTCTTCATCAAGTTTTTAGAATTGCCCTTGATCAATTTGAGGTGGGTTTTGTCTGAATTTAAGTTTATAATTAATTGGTCGGAAAATGATTCTGAAATTCTATGTACTGTGCATTCTTGTGCAAATTTTGAGGAGGCTGTATTTTCTGTGATATTATTAGAAGAAGAATTCCTCCATCTGAAAGTGAAATTGAAGTATTGTCTTTGACCCTTGGAAAAGTTTTAATTGAGTGTTTTTTTATATGATAATTAAATTTTATGTTAATTGTTAGGTAATTATGGAATTAAAGTCTAAGAAGCGTCTGTGTTCAGTTAAACATGGTGATGGTGTTGATAGATTGAGTGAAATGCCGGATGAAGTGATAGTGCACATTCTTTCGTTTCTGCCGATTTTAGAAGCTGTTAGAACTGTGCTACTAAGAAGGTTTGGAAACCTCTGGACTTTGGTTCCCTCTCTTACTTTTGACTATGATAGTATTATGTGTATGTTTTACCCCGATGATTGGGAAGTCGATGATGATTTTGCTCCCTTCTCTGTGTTTGTCCGCAATGTGTTGATGTTTCACAGAAGACCCACCATTGACAAATTTGAAATTCGTCTTTTATTTGAGCCTTTTGATGAGTACATGGTTGGTGATGATGTGAGGATGTGGTTGAGATTTGCTTTAGGCAGACAAGTCAAGGAATTACACTTTTTAGGTGATTGCAATGGTGAGTTAGAATATCCGGTAATGCCTGTTTTCACAAGTCAATCTCTTGTTAAGCTTGTACTTCGGTGTTGTGAAATTAAGCAGCAACATCGTATGCATTTGGGATCTCTGAAAGAGTTGCATCTTAAATATGTTCATGTGTGTAATGAAGCGTTCCAGAATTTCATATCAGGATGCCCTTCCTTACAAGAACTGTGTCTCGAGCATATTACATTAGACGAGTTACGATTTACTGCTCCAAACATTGTCAAGTTGTATCTTAGGTTGGATTTTGAAATCTCCTTTGTTCTTGACTGCCCCAACCTTAAAATTCTGGATATTAGTGTGGATGATCTTCTACTAGACCTTGTTGATGTCTCATCTGTTCGTGAAATAACCATCAGTTTTATCCCATGGGCCGATGACGACAAACTCAAAATATTTCTGCGTAAGCTTGAAAATGCTGAATCTTTCAAACTGTCGAAAAAGGCTTCTGAGGTTAGTTATTCCTTTTCTTTCCCGTGATAGCCTATGATTTTAGTTGGTATACTACTGCTGCTTATTTGGTAAAATACTGGCCTATCTCAGCTCAACCTATAACCCTGCCCCGTTCATGTTAATGGTGGAACTTCTCTCACATTTAAATGGATGATTAACCGAACCTTGAACGTCATAACTCATGGCTAAATCTTTACCATGTCACATTTAAGCATTGGATTTTATGCTGTTAGCAGACATTTTTCAGATTGCACTTAATTTTATTTGTTCTTTTAGCTAGAAGGTTCTTTCTACGGAGTAAAGTTTAATTTCATTCCATTGCTTTACTTTCCAGGAATTCTTCCCTGTAATTTAGAGTTTAGATCCTCCTCAAAATAAATGGAAGCGTCTAGTTCTGGACCTGGAGCAATTTTCTGAAGACTGTCTCTTAGGCTTTTATAAGCTGGCAAGAAGTTTAGGGCACTTGGAAGAACTGATAATATACACAGCAGGGGTAAGTCTGTAGGTGTATTCTGTGTTTAGTTTATTTATATTGATCTGCACGCCTATTTGAATTAACATCTTTGTACTTCACTTGATCAACATCAGAAATCTCCACGGGGTACCGAGATGCTCCCGTTGAATCTTTCTTCACCTTGTTTGCTGCCAAAGCTCAAGATTGTCACCATGCATGGCTATGAGAAACCCTTGAAGTTCAGCTGCAACTAATTGAATTCTTGTTTAAAAGCGCAGTCATGTTGGACACGTTTTGTATTGCCCCGGGACAACACAAGTTGACAGCGGCTGAAGAGCTGGATTCTTTGAAGCGCGTTTTACGCTTACAGAGAACCTCAAGGACTGTGAACATAGTCTTTACTTGAAAGTGTACTAAGCATCTTGGAGTTGGGACGTTGGGTTAGAGACTACTCTGCATTAGTTTTTATTTCATCTGGGACTTTAATTCGAATTTTGTTTTTGCGTCCTTCCTACTTGTGTAATAGTGCTATAGTGAGTTTGATCGACTTATATGGCTGTGACATCTAAGCTATGTCCTTTTGGTTAGTCGCTTGGTCTCATATTCGACGATTTTGGGTAATAAGGCAACCCACAATATTGTCCAATGTTTGAAGCATAATTTCTGGCTATTTGTAATCTGGAATTTAGTTTCTGATATATATTCGGGTAAAGCTGATGAGAGTTTTATTCAGCCTATACTTTTTAGTCCTCCGTACATGTATGTCTTCCCTACAATGACGGTGTAGAGTGACTGTAACTCTGATTTATCACTCTGGTTTTAAATCTTAAGTTGAGTACATCCGTCATTTCTTTTCTTCCTTTAAAACTTTTCTTCCTGAGAATCTAGGCTTGCAACATGGACACCCCCCTGGCTAACCTTTAATATGACCGATAATCGCGGCTTCTCTTTTGTCTTAGCTGATAGACGTCTGTAATTAATCTTCCTCGGAAGTGTCGGAACTCTGTACGGTGTTCCATGGAATAGGCAGACGGGAAGTGTTCGGTTTCTGCTGTATGCTCCACGTAAATAATCAGAGTTTGAACGACGCTCTGGCCGGTTGTTCTTGCTCGGCTGCTGGCAACCTTTTCCCTCAATCTTAATCAGGTAATTCTTGTCTTCCACACCTCCATTCGTTTATTTCATTATTAGTGAACAGATGTCTTAATCAGGACGGTATTATCAATCACCTTTGAACTATAATTCACTTTTAATTAATTGTTAAGTTTTTTTTTTTTTTTTTTTTTAGGAATCTAATATATCATTCTATAGTGTTTATGTTTTGGCATGTACTATAGTTATGGCAGTCGGCAGTAGCCTATTATAGGTATGATTGTAGAATATTATGGAGATTATCTCTTCATCTTATTGTAAAAAAAAAAAAAAAAAAAAAATCATGTCACATAATTAATAAATCATCGAATCGTATCGCCCTGTTAAATTTATCGCCATGCTTTCTTTGCAAAGTGGTGTTGATATGGTTGGCCGTGATAGGTTAAGTGAGATGCCAGATAAAGTATTAGTGCACATTCTTTCATTTTTACCCATTGTAGATGCTGTTAGAACTGTTTTACTACTTCAGCCTTTCCGAAACCTCAGGACTCGTATCGAATCGTATCGCCCTGTTAAATCTATTGCCATTCTTTCCTTGGGAAGTAGTGTTACTATGAATGGTAATGATAGGTTAAGTGAGATGCCAGACGAAATAATAGTGCAAATTCTTTCATTCCTGCCCACTGTAGATGCTGTCAGAACTGTGCTGCTTCGTCGATTCGGATACCTCTGGACTTTGATCCCCAAACTTAGTTTTAGCTATGAGGATACTGCTGGCGCGTTTAAGTACAAATGCCCAAACCCCAACAAACGCGACTTCGTCCAAGGATACGATGATAAGTTTTTCGAACCCTTCTCCCGGTTTGTCCGCAATGTTTTGATTCTTCACAACAGCCGAACAATTGATAAATTTCGACTTGAACTTGGATAGACTTTTGATGACGACAAGGTTGGTGATGATATTAGGATGTGGTTGAGATTCGCCTTACGCAGACAAGTCAAGAAATTAGACTTCTCGGTTTGGCGTGATTGGCCTGGTAATTCTTGGATAGGACATACCGTACTGCCTGCTTTATCAAGTCAATCTATTGTGAAGCTTCAACTTGACGGTTGTACAATTGAGCCCGAACATCAAATCCGATTGAGATCTCTGAAAATTGTATCTTCGTAATGTTAATGTGTAAACAGGGATTTCAGAATTTGATATCAGGATGCCCTTCCTTACAAGAACTGCGTATTCTTTCCGCGTTGCCATTTGAAGAGTTACGATTTACAGCTCCAAACATTGTCAAGTTAGTGTGGGAGGACGGTCCTTCTGATCTCGACTGCCCCAACATTAAAATTCTGGTGTTGGAAGCATGTATTAATCTCCCAGACCTCATTGATGTTTCATCTGTTGACGAATTCACCATCACTTCACAGGGACACAGCGGCAGTAGTAACCGCTTTGACGATCTCTTAATGTGTTTGCGAAAGCTTGAAAAAGCAAAATCTTGCAAATTGTCGACAATTGCTTCTGAGGTTAGTAGTTTTTTTTAGGGTTGTAGAAAATTATAATTGTAATTAAGAAGATGCTTAATTGTATTTTGCTATCGTTTTCAGTTACTCTTTCCCGTACTAGAAGATTTGGATCTTTCAGAAAATAGATGGAAGCGTTTAGATCTGGATATTCCTCATTTTGATAGCAAGTGTATCTTAGGCGTTACTCATTTGGCGAGAAGTTTAATGCAATTGGAAGAACTGATAATATACACAGAATCACGACAGGTAGGTTTATTTCATGGCTGATGTATTTAAGTTTAACCTATTCGTCTGTTTGAATTAATCTTCATCTACGTCTTCATCTGATTACCATTAGGTATCCATACTCGATTGGGCGGATCTCCCTGTCGATCTTTCTTCTCCTTGTTTGATGCCGAAGCTTAGGGCTGTCACCATGCATGGCTACGATAACCATCGTGAAGGTCAGCTGCAGGTGATCGAATTCTTGCTTAAAAGCGCAGTTGTCTTGGACATATTTCGGATTATTCCAGGGAAACGCAAATTGCAAGCAGTTGAGAAGCTTGACTTTGTGAACCGTGTGTCAAGCGTACCAAGAGCCTCACCCAATGCAAGGGTAGTCTTTACTTGAAAGAGCAGTAGGAGTCTTTACTTGGGTTGTTCTTGTTTAAAGTTTGACGGTCCATT
Source organism: Spergularia azorica (assembly GCA_038382645.1). Lineage (NCBI taxonomy): Eukaryota > Viridiplantae > Streptophyta > Magnoliopsida > Caryophyllales > Caryophyllaceae > Spergularia > Spergularia azorica. The sequence continues at coordinate 4,158,478 of JBBYHQ010000015.1, forward strand.
ATCAGACGAATGAACACTTCCGATTTCTTATTTTCACAAGTTTCAAACGATTAGAGTACAATTTTCACATTGTCGTGATCACACGGTTGAACTCTTTTTAAGTTGAGTAGCATTTTTTTTTCTTCCTCCGAAACTCTCAAGAATTACGAATAAACACGACTAGTTTACGAATCATTGTGGCAATCAAGAAAAAAAGGAAGACGATGTAATTTTGGTACTTATTACTTTCCGTCAGGGCCGGCCTTTTACCTGTGCAGTCCGTGCGACCGCACAGGGGCCCCAACAGTTTGAGGCCCCGAGGCCCAATCCAAGTCCAGTCCAGGGTTAAAAAAAAAACGGAAGTGACAGTAAATTAAAGCAAAGAAAGGAAAGGAAAATAAGCAACGTCTTAGTCCTTATAGTGATCTCTTTCATTTCCAAAAATATATAGATCCCCATAATAACATCCTTAAT
>JBBYHQ010000015.1:4159030-4179147 GCA_038382645.1 Spergularia azorica
AGGTGGGGCATGAAATACTTCTGGGATACCCTTTTGGATGCAGATCTTGAAAGTGATGCTCTTGGCTGGCAGTATATTTCGGGTACTCTACCTGATGGCAGAGAATTCGACAGAATAGATAATCCACAGGTAGTTCTGTTTTTCCTGTTTCTACCATAACTGAATTGTTTTACTTTGGAGACCAGTGCTACCAAAATTAATCAAGGTAAGGAATGGGAGAAAGTCATTCAAATGTCTTTCACTCCTGTTGGAAAGTACCTCGTTCGTTAATTAGCTAAACAAGCATGAGGAAGGTTGATCTTAATGGTCCTTCATTCTGCTTTTTCTGATGGATACCACTATGCAAGGCAAACAAGATTGTAATGAAGGAAATTTGGTCCTTCCTACTTGCTTGTTCGTTTTTCTGATAAAATGAAAAAATTTGTCCATCCTTTCTTTTCTTTTGCTTGAATTGAGGAAATTTTTTGTGTGGTATATTACTGATCAAGTTCCCTTTTTTTAACAGTTTGAAGGCTACAAATTTGATCCAAACGGAGAGTATGTAAGGCGATGGCTCCCAGAGCTTTCAAGATTAACAACTGAATGGATTCATCGCCCATGGGATGCTCCAGAATCTGTGTTACAGGCTGCAGGGGTAGAACTAGGATCAAATTATCCGCTCCCCATTGTGAAACTAGATGCTGCAAAAGTAAGACTTCAACAAGCCCTGACAGATATGTGGGAGCAGGAAGCAGCACACAGGGCTGCTATTGAGAATGGGACAGAAGAAGGGCTTGGGGATTCTGCTGATACAGAGCCAATTGCATTTCCTCAAGACTTACAGATGGATATTGATCGTGAATCTCCTAGAATCAATCAGACGGTGAATGATACTCGACGTTTTCAGGATCAGATGGTCCCTAGCATCACCTCCACCTTGTTCAGGGCTGACGATGAGGAAACGACTTCAGATCTTAGGCAACCTTCAATGGGAGATGGAAGAGCCGAGGTTCCAAGAAATGTGGTCGTAAATCAGGAAGGGGAGCAGCCAAACCCCGGAGTTTCACCTACACCTAGAAACCGTACCAACAATAATGTGGCACCACAGCAATTTAACATCACATTTGGGCTGCAGAATGTAGAAGAGTTTGCAGCTGAATCATCAAGCACTAGTGGTAGTCGAACAGAAAGGAGTAGTGGGGTAGTTCCTGTTTGGTCTCCTTCGAGTTCTACATTCACGGATCAATTCATGAGTGATGAAGCGGCAATAGGAGCTAGTCCCGCTTTCTTGCAGAGGCATCCACAATCACATCAAATTGTTAATTGGAGGCGGCTTTCTCAAACTGGGTAAGCTCCTGATTTTGCTGTCTGATATTCTGTCTGAACATAATAAATCAGTCCTCAAAAAATGAAGTAGTTAGTCTGGTAAATTTGTGATCAGTATGACAGTCAGATCACTTAAAAGTCATCCTTCTGCCTCATTTTCATCTAGGACAATGCAGGAAAAACAAACAAGGAAAAGAGTGATGGAAAATAAAGATTAAGAGAAGGTTTCTCAAGGCTGTCATTTTGATTTCTGTTGCGTCACTGCTCATACTGTGTAATAGTGTCGAAACTCTTCTGAAGCATCATGTTGTTGACAGTTAAGAAACGGTGAAGATGGAAAAGGGCGCTTGAAGTTGGAATACTGTATATCCTGATACTGAGGACGAGTCAGATGGAAGTGAGGAGTTGTTATACTGCCTTACATCCTGTCTATTTACCGGAAGCGGACAACGATCTCGTGTCATGGTGCTTTCAGATTGACTTGACACTGGCAGCTCTGATTCTTACAATTCTCTCTTGTATCATATGTGTAGTTTTGCTGTGTACAGTTGTAGTGCCCTTATAATACAGGGAGATGAGAGGGAGTATCTATAGGGATGTGTAGCCTCCAATAAATCCCAGGCTTGTCCATTTTCTTTATATCAGTTGTAAAATTGCTACTATTATTATGAAATAATAGTGCATAGTTCACTTTTATCCCCATTTGTGCAGCATTTATTCAGGTTTGTCCAAGCTTAGCAACATGGAAGTTATTTCAGCTCTGCCCCCAACCACGTAGGAACACGCTTCTCGCCAAGATCAACATACCTCATTCTTTCGGATGCTACTAAAGTAGCTAAACGTGCCTAGGATTTTTTTCTTTCTTTTTCACAATACTCCTTGGTCTACGATGGATGATTTCTCGAGTTGGGTAGGACTATATGATCAATTAGTTCATGAGCTTTGACATCAATGTATGTTGGAAGGCTTAGAATTCGTAACCTTTGATCCAAGTAGTATGAACTCTTACTCGTTGATCCAGGAGTCACGCAGGAATAGAATTATATTTCAATTTCTTCCTTAAAATTTGGAAGCTTCAAGGAAGCATCACCAAATTATCTAGGAGAATTGATTCTGGATAACTTAGTAACCAGTCAACCAAATCAATTAGGTTGTTACTTTCATATCAGGCATTTATTCATTTATTGATGTAGAAATATTGTGTTGAATTTTAAAGAGGGTGTGATATGAATGATGCAAGCTAAGCCAATATATGCTTTTCTTCACTTTATAAAATGGGCAAAAAAATAGCCAATCAAGGTTTTGACATACTAAAATTTGGACGGTCCACAAATTTAAGCTTTAGTGTTTTCAAATATTTGCTGGTGGATCAACAAGAATTTTGTTCAAAGGTTTGATCAATCCATTCCAACTTAGATCTTTTATTATAGAGCTTGTAGTGGAATGAATGTGTTGGGTGGCAAATTTGACATTGATAATGATAGCAAACCTTATTTTGATGGAGTGGGTCAAAATAGTGACTAGAATCTTGTTGAAACTTTGACATTCCGTTTGTAATCGATTCCTAAAATATATCTATCTGTCTTTTGTTAGAGAGCTTGTTGGTATCGTCTTAGACAATATATATAATTTTCTATTTCTAATACAAACTCACAAAAGTAAAAGGCTGAAACGATGTTATAATGTGAAGCTTAACACATAAAACGAACAAAATATATATTCATTATACCCTTAGTATAAAAAATAGTTCACCTCCTTTGATAATTAATGGTATCCTAAAATAAGTGAATAATGGTCATTTGACTCAGAAAAATAAATAAGTAAATGAACATCAATTGTAACGGTTAGATTGAACTCACGAATGCATGATACTCGTTTCTCTATACGGGTCAATTAGGGTGTGAGTTGGAAAAAGTAAATTGTTTTTTGGGTAGAGTGGAAAAAGTAAATTGTAAGTGCAACCCTTTTGCTTCAAACGGTTACATTGTCTAACGTTTAGAAAAACTTCTCTCCACTGTTGAAAACCGCTATGAAAGGCAGTATTGCGCCTACATGCTTATTTTGTAGTGTTGGAGCACTAAGCGCTAGGATAATAAAGATATTTCAACCATTATTCATTAACGAGCGTTGTGTTCCACACTTTCACCTCACAATAGAAGGTATATAATTCACCTCCGAGAATACCTATACAAATATTACCCATTTACGACCAATTATTTGAACAATTACATATGGCTAGCAATAAAATGCGCTACCAAGATACCAATTACCCAAACAGCTACATTTGCCGATTACTAGTACGTCACATGATTTAATTAGAAGATTAGGATAGGTCAATTGACTTGCAAATTTGCAAAGGAGGAGTCGTCATAAACACAACAGAAACAGAACACTGCGCAGGCAGGCAAATGGGGTAAATACCCAGTAAGTAACAGACAAGAAAAGTCAACACGGAATCAGTCGTACTTTTTTGATTTTTTTCATCATCAATTAATTATTTTTAATTAAAAAAAAAACTTTGGTACGAAGCCAATTCCTTACTTTTTAACAATTTCTCTTCAAATTAATTTCATTTTCTCTTCTGATTTCATAATCCCACCATTAAAACCCACCCCCAATTTCTCTCTCTTCTCTTTTTATTCATTTTTCTCCAATCTTTTCTATCTCCTCAAACTGTTACAAACTTGTACAACACACCTCACCTCCATCATCACCATTTTTTAACTTTTTTGGGTAATTTTTTCATCTTTTAATTTTGCAAATTTTGTTCCTATTAATTTTGGTGCATACCCACAAATTATAAATGACCCCCTTTTCATTTTCTTATATATAATTCTTAGAAAGTGACTCTTTCTACACAAAAAATTTAGCTTTATTTGTGAGTTTTTTTTTTTTTTTTTTGAAAGATAGCTTTATTTGTGAGTTGGGTAAGTAGTTTAAGTTAATTTTTCATGTACCCAATTCATTTTTATTTATTTTTTGCTTTTTAGTTTTGTGTTTGGTTGACTTTTATGTGTAATTTAATATATGGGTTTTTGTGTTTATGTAGAATTTGTCAGTTGGAATTGTTGCTGATCATCAAAATTTGTTGTGATGGACAAGTTATGTTGCTTCAATGCTTCTGAGGTATCTTTTTAACTTTGCTAAGTTGATCATTTTTATTCATCCTTATTTATCGAAATGGTCGTGTACTACTGTTCCCTCGAATTATTAACGTTTGATTTGAAATTCTCTCTCGTATATTATCCAAAAGAACGGAGGGAGTAGTTCATTCTGTTTAAAATGATGGTATAATTGCGAATGTATTTGGTGTTGGGTATTTAGCTTGCTTAGTAATTTTGATTGAAGTTTGTGCATTGATGGATGTGTGATGTTTGGAATTGATTGAGTTAGGCATCATTGTTCATTTTTGGTTAGGAAATGGTCAAAAAATGTGTGTATATTTTCTGGTGTAACAAGTTTTAATTAGTACTTGAGTTTGGCGTGGCTGTGTTCTGGCTATAGCGTGACTCCGGGAGGTTTAAATGTACGCAACCTTACTTACAAATGGTTTAGCTAGTGCAGAATCATTTGCGCGAATTGATTCCTGAATTGTCTACTCTGAGGCAATTGTGATACATGATCGTGGTAGTTGAACATGTCTAATGGGGTATGATTTTATGAATATTTTGGTAATTGGAGCTGTTGCGTATGTTGCGTATGTTGCTAATGCTTTCTTTGTGCATTTTGTGCACTGAGTTCGAATTCTACTATGTTGAGGTTTTGAAGGGTGAACTAAAGTTTTCTGTTTGATATTTGTTCATTCTAGATTGTTGGGAATCAGAGCTCATACACTTCGGGGAAAGGTAAAAGTCATCAAGATCAAGTTTCGTTTGGTTACAGTCTTGTGAAGGGAAAAGCTAATCATCCTATGGAAGATTATCTTGTCGCTAAGTTTGAGCGGATGCAAGAACATGAACTCGGACTGTTTGCTATATATGATGGCCATTTGGGGCATGGTGTGCCTGCCTACTTACAGAAGCATCTGTTTTCCAATATTCTGAAGGAGGTCTGTTCAGTTGGCACTTGCTGATGATGCATAATAGTTCTTTTAGTTTTTTGGAAATGTGACCACAATTTATCACCCAATTGCTTTTCAGGAAGAGTTTTGGGTAGACCCTGGAAGAGCAATTTCGAAGGCCTATGAGAAAACTGACCAAGCAATTCTGTCTCTTAGTTCTGAGCTTTCTAGAGGTGGTTCAACTGCTGTCACTGCTATTCTCTTCAATGGGAGGAGGTTATGGATCGCGAATTTGGGAGATTCTCGAGCTGTTCTTTCAAGAGGGGGTCAAGCTTTGCAGATGAGTGTTGATCATGAGCCTGGTACAGAGAAAAGAAGCATTGAGGACAAAGGAGGGTTTGTCTCAAATATGCCAGGTTAGCAGCCGCGCACTTTCTCCCCCATTCTCCATTCCCCATTGCCCGTATTCAGTTACCTGTCTACACTCACTGGTCACCAATGACCCAATAAGAGTTGCTGCTAAATTTCTGACAATCTGCCTTAGCCAGGGGAATGACTTCATGTGATATGCATAAGAAAATGATTGGTTGTTAGCCGGATTATTGTTCTGTTTGGTGCTTATGTTCTTTCTTGTTGATAGTCTTATCTACCTATCATACTGCCATGAGCCCCTTGACATGACGATAACATTGAGAACAGATATTAACATAGGTCTTTTTCTTCCCCTGTTAAACCCCGATTCACCTAATCACCTTTCTCTATTTGGTTTTTGCTTGAGAAAACGGCTCACCTATGATGTGTTGAGAACCCGCCATTTATTTTAACAAGTGTACATAGTATGATATCTACTGTTGAAGATCATGCATATGGAATTATGTGGACTACTTCGTGTATCTATATGTTATGGTGATTTTTCTTTAGCTATTGCTCCTAATATAATGCTTGTTGTGGTAGTTATCCATCAGAATTTCTTGCTTATCAATCTGTTACTGATCCTTTAGGTGTTTTGACTGTTTTTTTTTATTATTACTATCATTTTCTAAGGATTTCCTATCTGTGATTAGGGTTTTCTTTCCGTTTAGCTGGCCATTCAATCTTCTTCGCTTTTTTTTAATACCACAGGCTTCTGATTTGCTTTAAAACCTTTGATTGAACTATTGTCATTCATATGACGTACTTATTCATGTTGACCGAAGACCAAATTTGTGGATTTCTTATGTGTGAAACGTTTTCTGTTACGTCACTAGGCCGAAATTCTTATTTAAGTCCCTGTTGATACTGAAAATTCAAAGCTGGGCAGCCAGTCAGGGCATGGGATCAATATTCTTTGTGTTGTTCAATTGTAAAATTGAGTACTTTATGTAGTAAGACTGTAGGAGTCTTAGTTTTACCAGGGTTTTTGAGCTTGCCATGATCTGCATTGGCGTGTACAGAGAACTTTTCTTGTTGGAGAAGCTGTTGAAGTCAACTTTCATATAACATGTATCATCCTTAGCAGTGAAAAATGACTTAAATTTTTGTTACCTCAGGAGATGTTCCTAGAGTGAATGGTCAGCTCGCGGTGTCTCGTGCTTTCGGAGATAAGAGCCTCAAATCACATCTCCGTTCAGACCCTGATGTACAAGATACTAATATTGATGTCAATGCCGACATCCTCATACTCGCAAGTGATGGTCTTTGGAAGGTGATTCTTGTACTGACATTGGTATTGACATGTTGCACCCGTAATGCTACTAATCACTTCAAATGCAGGTAATGAATAATCAAGAAGCAGTCGACATTGCGAGAAAGATACGAGATCCACAGAAGGCAGCAAAGCAATTAGCATCTGAAGCATTGAAAAGATCAAGCAAAGATGATATCTCAATTATCGTAGTAAGGTTCCGGTGACACAACCATCTGAAGCTATGGTAAGGTACTGAGATGAAGCAGGATCAAAACCTTAGCAGGATCAAAACCTTGATATTATTTGGACCATAGTTATGTGCATTGGATGGATATATTCGGAAAATGAGATAGTGCCACCAGATGTTGCTTCATCTCAGTCACGCGTTCTTGTCATATACTAGAACTTATGTTACTCGTCCACCTTGGTGCGAATATTAGGCGGTTGTCGCTACATATTTTTTGATGGTATAGGTTTTGTTGGGAGAATTATATTGAAGTGGCAGGCATTTTTCAGTGTGGTTATAAGACAAATATATCTTTATTTTTTGGTTACAATTTGTGGAGGATGAGTCAAAGCTGGAATTATGGTGCTCGTAAAAGAAAGATATTGTATTGTACATATGTGAAATTGGTCTGATTATTTTTTTTTACCATTCTTAATGCTTGATTATTGGCTTATTGCTATCTTATCACTTGTACTAATCCGTTTTAACCCAATTTTCTACGATGATCTCCGTTAGCATTAAGAAAGTTTTGGCCAAGGTTTATGGTAAATTCTACCAAAACCGACGTAAAATTAAAAACCAAAAAAAAATTACGGAGTTGTTTTTAAGGAAATATACCTTCCGAAAATCTGTAGAAGTTGTACTGGGGAGTACTATATAAGCAACTTGTTGCACTCACAGATTTCTCACAATTCTTTTGCTCGAACAAAGAAACTTAGTCTATCAAGTAAAAATCAATGGCGGACGAAACAGCAAAGAAGATCCTTTTGAAATCATCGGACGGAGAGGAATTTGAGGTGGAGCAGTCAGTGGCGCTTGAGTCTCAGACAATAAAGCACATGATTGAGGATGACTGCGCGGACAACGCAATCCCGCTTCCTAATGTAACCGGGAAGATACTGGCAAAGGTGATCGAGTACTGCAAGAAACACGCTACTGCTGATAATGAGAAGAACAAGGGCGAGTCGACCAGCAGCAAGGATGAAGAGCTCAAGAGTTGGGACGCTGATTATGTCAAAGTAGACCAGAGTACACTGTTTGATCTGATATTGGCTGCTAATTATCTAAACATAAACAGTCTGTTGGACTTGACCTGTCAAACTGTGGCTGACATGATCAAAGGAAAGACACCTGAGGAGATCAGGAAGACATTCAACATTAAGAACGACTTTACCCCTGAAGAGGAAGCGGAGGTCAGGAGGGAGAATCAGTGGGCCTTTGAATGATCAGCAATCTCTATTAGATTGATTATATGACTTACGAGTCTCTTGTAATCTTCATTCATACGCTATTACTACTCATTGCAAAATTTAATTTGTTTATTCGTCTGATTACTAGTTTAGTACGGAGTACTACTTGTTGAGCTGCTCACTTTTAATTTTCTGCTACTCATACTCTCTTACCTATAATGAATTGGATCCCGAAACCCAACAATTAAACCGAAAACACAATACAAACCCTAACTAAATCCACGAAAATCAGGGTGAAAAGGTGCCCACATTATCGCCTTGGCAATTACTGTGTTTAGGACGAGAGTTACTATAACCGTTACTCATATTAAAAGAACAAGAGTTACCATCATCAGCATACTGCGTATATATCACTCACCATCATCGTCTCCGTCTTAATTTCAGGTACAGGAGGTATCACCACCAGTGTCATCCAGTAGTTTTTCAACGTCTTCCCCTAACTCCAGTAGCCTGTACTTCCCTCAATGTCCAGGTCAGAAGTAGCTACCTCACTCTGCAATGACCTAACCTCCTTTTCAAGCTGAAAAGTAGCTTGTTCAAGACTTGTAAGCATTAGATAAGCTCTTCAAAATCCGATTCAACTTTTGCTTTCTGACTCGTGAGTCGTGACTATCTCCCCTGCGGTGAAGTTTCTAAAGATCCCTCCGGAGTACATCTAACGGGATTCTTTCAGAAGGCCCACTTGTTTCCTTCTCCTCCTGTTTTTGTTTTTTCCCTTTTCCGCATTCTTCCTTTCTAATATGATTACCATCAGCAGATTCAGCACAGTCCAACCTATAAGAAGATTTTCAACATAGACATGGGCAACCAAACTTCTACTCCAACCAGCAAACATCACAGCAGAGGATACATCCACTGTTGAGTGTCTTTCTCAGAAACAACCATTTCTTATCCTTTAATTTGAATAGCCAATAGGCCTCTTCAGAACATAGCATACACAGTTTTGGAAAGTAAACATCCTCGTCCACGATTCTGCCACACCATACTCCTTCATGACCGACACATCAGAGTGAAAATACAACAGTTTTCTAAAAGAATCAAGCAAATATCTAACATTTCCACAGACAGGTCATCAGACACTTCAAAATGGATATTTGGCAGAGGCAGACAGGTAAATGTAACAACCCTTAAATTAAACCCAACTATAGCAAGAGAAAAAGAGTAAAACAAGAGTCGAAAACAGATTTGGCAAGATACTGTCTCAGGAGAGGATACCCAAATATAAATAAGGAATGGAACAGGGCTAATGTCTGATGTATCTTCATTCTTAAACTGATCCTTTTGGATCCTATTCGTACGACAATTCCCATTAGACTTCTTTGAAGTTGCTGTAGGATGAACGAGAAACACATGACATTTAATAATTTCATCTCAAAGTAAGCATAAGCCATGAGGAAAGGAAAGTATCAAACTGAAACATGGGTAGATAAGCAAGCAGAATGAGAGTTACAATTAATATTATTGTAGGCATACCCAAAAACAAGCAATCTGAAACAGGAATGTCTGAAACTGCAATACTAAAAAATTGAGTTACCATCATCAGCATATATCTTTTTTTTTTTTGTTTTTGAAACTATCATCAGCATATATCACGCATCATCATAGTCTCCATCTTAATCTTCAGGTACTGCACTAGCATCACCAGTGCCTTCAAGTAGTTTGTCTACATCTTCCCAAAAATCCAGCAGCCGCGCAGTAACTCTCTCCGCTTTGCTCTCCTCCTGTCTTAAGGAGCGATCAGACTATTTGACGCTACTGCACTTTCCTCATGTGCTGCCTCTCCCGCTTCTTTCATTCCATGAACGCCCAAGTAAGAAGTAGATCCCCCTGTTTGCAATGACTTAACCTCCTTTTCAAGATGAAACTTAGCTTGTTCAAGACTGTTGTAAACTTGTAAGCATCAGATACCCTAGGGGTGCTGATGACATAGTGGAGATTGGTTTCGGTCATAATGGATCGTTGTAAATGAAGATTAACAAAGTTATTATCACTAATCAAAGCATACCATAACTTGCATACACTCTTCAGGCACAGCAGGGTTTTTGCAGGTAATCTCGCAAATATATCATTAACAATTAGGAAGATTCGCGGGGGATTTGACGATGATGAATTTCTCCAAATAGAAAGACAAATTGGAAAGGGGAATTAGGGTTTCAGATAGGAAAGAGATTACCAGAATGCAGGAACCAAGAACAGGTTGAGATGATCAGGCCGCCATTTCCCAGACGCCTTATCCCCAATTCTAATTGCAAATTATCCAAAAATAAATCGGGGGGAAAGAAGGATAAATTTAAATTACCACCTACATATTTGAGTATTTGATAAACCATACTCCCTCTCATTCCAAGGAGTAAAGGTGTTTCGTTTTACTTTGATTGGCCATGTAATCTTTCATTTGTTATAGAACCTGATTGCGTTTTACGGCAGACGGGTCGTTCATTTGGTGTAAAATTAGAACGATTATTCTAAAACCATACCAGTTGTCTTAAATTCATTTTCCTTTTCCGGTTATTAACCGTCAATTGAGCACCATTGACATTTTAAAATCTCAAGCCACTTGAAATCCGCCCTAAATTCCAAGTCCAACATTCGTTTTGCTAAAAATATTGCGGGTTTTTGAAGATCTACGACAAGAGTTACCGGTTATTGAATTAACCACATGGATTAGTAGTATTATACAGATATGAAGGTGGTCTGAATTTTATTGGTAGTGGCTGACCCTGCCATACCCATACCCATACCCATTACAAAGGGGAAAACATGGACAATCTTATCAAAACACCCAATACTCCATTGGCGGATGTCAACACTTTCGAATACTGTGTAGACCTCAATGTGAATGCCATGGCTTGCTAATCAGTAATCTTTGAAAGTTTCTGTAGGAAGAAGGGGAAGCACAAATGGCATTCGGTAATTTCATGACGGCGGTAGCATAAACAAGAAGAAAGGCAAGTATCGAACCGAAACATGGGTCGATACAGCGATACTCGATAAGCACACAGAATGAGAGTTACTGTTACTGTTATACTCTAGGCATACACCAAAAACAGATAATCTAAAACATGAATATCTGAAACTGATATACTAGTATATAGAATATCAGGGTTACCATCATCAGCATACATCACTCATAATCATCGTCTCCACCTTATTCAGGTGCGGCCGTAGCATCATTAATGCATTCAAGTAGTTTGTGAACGTCTTCCCCTAACTCCAGTAGCCGTGCAGTATGCCTCTCCACTTTTCTCTGCTCTTGACCTAAGCACACCAGCAGACTATGTGACTCCACCTCAATTTCCTACTGTGATGCCTCTCCTATGTCTTCTCTACTGCCCTCAACCTCCATATAAGAAGTAGATTCCCCCACTTCGTAATGACTTAAGCTCCTTTCCACGCTTAAAGTAAGCTTGTTCAAGACTGTTGTAAGCATGAGATGAGCTCTTCAAATCCGATTCAAAGTTTTCGTAACAATCTAGAGCTGCTGTGACATTTCCTGAAATGTCTGCGGAGTGCCTCTACCTGGATTTTCACAAAAGACCCACTTGCTTTCTTTCTCCTTCTCTTCCTGTTCCTTTTTCCATGTTCCTCCTTTCTAATCTGAATACCATCAGCAAACCCAGCATAGTCTAACCTGATAAGATTTTCGACACAGACATGTGCATCCAGATCACTATCACAATCAGCAAACATCACATCAGAGGATACATTCATTGTTTCTAGGTCAAGGTAAACAAGTTTACAGAGGGTCTTTTTCAAAAACAGCCTTTTCTTATCCTTCGTATAGCCAATAGGCCTCTCCAGATTATCGGTTACAAGGTTTTCAAAAGTAAACATCCTTGTCCAAGATCTCGCCACACCGTACTCCTTCATGACCCACACATCAGAGTGAGGATAACGATTAACTGAAAGACACAAGCAATCATCCAACATTCCCACAGACAAGTCATCAAACACTTCGAAATGGATATATGGCATTACCATTACCAACGCTAAGCAAAAGCAGCCCACGGCATGATCCCTTCACGCGCATAATGGTTTGGCAATGCTGGTAAGGGTGACTGACCTCAAATGGGTTATCTAAAGTATCGAAATCGGCCGAATAAAGGACAGGACAGCTTAATTCAAGGGGATTATCAGTTTTTTGCCTGGAGGTTTTGATGACATAGTGGAGGTTGGTTTGGGTGGCAATGGACCGTTGTAAATGAAAATCAACAAAATTATTATCACTAATTAAAGCATACCATAACTTGCATACACTCTTCAGGGTTTTTGCAGGTAATTTCGTAAATATATCATTAACAACTAAATCAATTGGAAGCTGCGGAATCATGATTAATTCGATAATCGCTTAATATGAAACAACGGCGAAACTGAAAGGAGGAAAACCCTAACAATCAGAGATTCGCTGATCAATTGAAAGACAAATTGAGAAAGGGGAATTAGGTTTTGAGAGAGAAATAGAAGAGATTACCAGAATGCAGTAAACAAGAAAAGTTCGAGAAAATCACATGATGCCTATTTTCTTTTCCCCCAAATTGATTTTGTAGCTTATTAATTTTCTTTCTCCCCATATTGATTTTATAGCTTATTTATCCAAATTTTTTTTGATGTAGAAAGCCAAAATTGAAAACAGTAATGATATCGAAGGGACCTTAGTTCCCGAAACTGTTTTCATATGATATCGAAGGGACCTTAGGGTGTTTTTGGCCAAGATCTTAAGTGTTTCTGGACTGTTTCTGGGTCCTAGAAACTGGCCAAACACACAAAACTGGAAAACTGTTTCTGGATTCTGAGAAGCACTTCTAGTGTAAATTTGTGCCTCAGAAATAGAAGCTCCAATTTGGAGCTCCTCCTCCAGAAACTGTTTCTCAAAAACTGTTTTTGAGAAGTAGTTGTGGAGAAGTTGGAGCTTGGCCAAACATGCCCTTAGTTCCCGAAACTGTTTTTATTGTCACTTGCAGTGACATAAGTTGGAACTTGGAAGTTGTCGTTCGATTTTTGAAAACATTAACCAAATTACATATTTTTAATATTTTATTGTATTATTTAAGCGGTAACTTGAAATTTGAAAATAACGTCTTCCCGTGTCCATTCCTCGTAGTGTCAATACTCATGCAGCAGCAGAGCTTACATCAATACTTTTAGTATTACAAACATCAATGACGATATCTCTATATATTGAACTCTTTGCCAATTAACAAAACTGATACCATGTACTAGTATATCGACGTAGTTGCGCCTCTCCTCGGTTAGAAAAAGAGGGAATTACAAAGGATGGGTCCAAGCTGGGATGAAGATGCCCATAAAAGAAAAAAGTTACTTGTACAGATGTGAAGTTGGTCTGAATTTTCAGTCTTACGCTTCACTAGTCATTATTACTTCCCATATTGTAGCGGCTCTCCCTGCCATATTCAAACTTCAAAGGTCTGTTGAACTGAAAGGGAAAAAACATCCACTATGCCATCAGAACCCCCATAACTTACATTTCGCGGATGTCGACACATTTCAAACCTGTGTTGAGCTCAATTCGAATGCCGTGGCTTGTTGGTTCATCTTAGCATTGGCCTTTCGTTGCTCTCAGTTGCAGCTAGAAGCATACATAACATGGAAGAGTAGTTTCCGTACGCAAAACTTGATTTCTGTGTGTATTTTGAATAGCCCAAGGACAGAAGGGAAACGCTGCACCAGCACAATTGCTTGTGTCAAAAACATTCTCATGTGGAAAGATGCAGTCAATGTTCACAATCGCAATAAAAACAATACTGAACGAGAGAAAGGAAATAACAGATTTGGCAAGATGCAGCAGAGGTAAAGTTTAGTGATAATATAAGGAGAGGATACCAAAAAAATTAAAAAAAATGCAACAAGGCTAATGTCAGATATATCTTCGTACTTGTACTGATCAGTTTGGATCATATTTGTACAAAAATTCCCATTAGTATTCCTTGATAGTTCTGTAGGATGAACGAGAAACACATACAGAGTATGACATTTAGTAATTCATCTCAGGGTAACACAACCATGAAGAAAGGCAAGTATCAAACTGAGACATGGGTAGATTAAAGCAGGCAGAATGAGAGTTACTATTATTGTTACTCTTAAGACAAACACCATAAACAGGAATATCTGAAACAGGAATATCTGAAACTGGATTACTGGGTAGTATATTAAATAAATTGAAAGGATTTAAAAAAAAAAAAAAGTTACCCTCATCAGCATATCTCATCAGTCACCACCATCGTCTCCATCTTAATCTTCAGGTACAGCAGTAGCATCACCAGTGCCTTCCAGTAGTTTGTCAACATCTTCCCCTAACTCCAGCAGCCGCGCAGCAAGTCTCTCCACTTTCCTTTGCTCCTGTCTTAAGGACACCATCAGACTATTTGACGCCACTTCACTTTCCTTCTGTACTGCCTCTCCCATGTCTTCTTTCATACCACCAACGGCCGAGTAAGAAGTAGATCCCCCAGTTTGCAATGACTTAACCTCCTTTTCAAGATGAAAGTTAGCTTGCTCAAGACTGTTGTAAGCATCAGATAGGCTCTTCAAATCGGCTTCAACTTGTGCTTTCTCTCTCGTTACCATCTCCAGCTGCTGCGAAGATACTTGAAGATCTCTGCGCAGTGCCTCTACCTCGATTTTCTCAGAAGGCCCATTTGCTTTCTTTCTCCTTCTCCTCCTGTTCCTTTTTCTGTTCTTCCTTTTCCCATGCTTTTTCTTATCATCAGCAAATTCAGCATAGTCCAACCGGAGAAGATTTTCAACATAGACATGGGCATCCAGACCTCTATCACAATCAGCAAACATTACATTCGATGATACTTCCATTGTTTCTAGGTCAAGGTAAACAAGTTCATCCAAGGTCCTTTTAAGAAACAACCTTTTCTTATCATTTGTATAACCAATAGGCCTCTCCAAATTTTCATACGAACGATTTTCGACAGTAAACATTTTTGTCCAAGATCCCACCACACCGTACTCCTTCATGACCCACACATCAGAGTGAGGATCACGGTTAGCTGAAAGACACAAGCAACCATCCAACATTCCCACAGCTAGCTCAGCCAGCTCATGAGACACTTCAATTGGAATATTTGGCAGAGGCAGACTGCTAAACGTCTCATCCCTTATATTAAACACAACAATAGGCTCATATGCATTATTATCACCATTGGTACCAATCCAATGGCAATTTTCGTTAACCAAAGCGCCATACCCCCAAAGACCCGGTTTAAAATAGTAAGGAACATCAGAAACCTGTCTCCAACAATCCTCATTTAAGCTATAAACCATAACTTCACACCAGAAATCCCCCTTGTCATCCCGCAAACACTGCCAAATCCTCACACACTTGTAATCTTTAGCGATACTATCATAACCAAACCCAAATGTAAAATGCATATACGTCCAGGATGCTTTGTGTACAGTTAAATGTGGAAGCACATTGTAGGTCTGAGTCGTCGGGTTATACAACAGCAACGGCTCACCATTACCAACGCAAAGCAAAAGCAGCCCACGGCATGATCCCTGAACCCACACAGCAGTCTTGCAATACTTGTAAGGGTGACTGAGCTCAAGTGGGTTATCTAAAGTATCGAAATCGGCCGAATAAAGGACAGGGCAACTGATCTCAATGGGGTCTGGACGATGATCAAATTGTTGCATATACAGCCTAGGTATGGTGATAACATAATGCAGGTTGGTTTCGGTCGCAATAGATACTTCTAAATGAAGATTAACAAACTTATTATCACTAATCAAAGCATACCATAACTTGCATACGCTCTTCAAACACAGCAGGGTTTTTGCAGGTAATTTCGTAAATATATCATTAACAACTAAATCAACTGGAAGTTGCGGAATCATGATTAAATTGACAATCAATTCAATTGTCAGACGATGAAATTAAAAGAGGAAAACTTGACGAATTGGGGAAAACCCTAACAATCAGAGATGAATATCCCCAAATTGACAGATAAATTGGGGAAAGGGGAATTAGGGTTTGACTGAGAAAATAAGCATCAAAGATTTGGGAAGAGATTACCACAATGCAGTAACAAAGAAGAGGTTGAGAAGATCACACCCGCCATTTCTAATTGCAAATTATTCAAGATAAATTAGGGGAAATATGGACAAATTACCCCATGTTTTTTCATTTTTTGACGGCATCGAAATGTCAATGGTCGTTTGGTGAAATTAAGGGACCTTTTTTTTTTTTTTTTTTGAGATTAAGGGACTCTTGAGCTGTTTGGTTAGCCGAAATTAAACATGCCGAGAACTAATCCAATCCCGGCAAAATGAAGGAATTGACTAACCTGTTCATACATAATCCATTCAACCAAAAATAGTTTTAAAACATTCCTATGAATTTTTAGAAGTGGCGGTGCATGGGAGTTCCAAATCCGAGTGTGTGCACAAACGACTAGTAATGTTCGATTGGGAGATTTTTTTATACACGGAGTATAAAATAGAAAATTTCTTAACAAAATGGGCGAACAATAGATCCATCAACAATTATATAGTAATGCAAATGTTGTTGATAAATGATTATGATAGTATGTACTCGTTGACATATATGTTTGTAAATTAACAAAACGGGTCTCATACGTATCGACGTCCTTGCATCTATCGTCAAGAGAAAAGACTAAGTGTATACTAGGAAAATCCAACAGAATCAAAAACTAGATTTGCCTTGAAGAGATCATCTTTCATGATCGAACCGAATTCCATTAAAGTAGTGAAAGACCATTAACAATCCTCTAACTCCCCTTTGGTACCAAAAGGGGAAACGAGACTTGGAAAATAATGAGTAAATGCAGATACAGATTCTTTGATTTGAGTCTCTTGAAAAGGTGGTTGTCTTAAATCAACCAACTTGAGATTCTCATTATGGAGTATCATACATTTGCCGGGTATAGAGAAATCCATCGAATATATTCCCTCAGGAAGAGTGAATGCTTTCATCCACGAATCGGGATCGCCGTGTTGCTTCATCATCCATACATCACCCCGATCATATCAATACAACGACAAGCAGCCTTGAACAACATACAACTTTGCATAGTTACATATTGGCACCAAATCGGGGATTGGTATAGTTTTGAATTCTCGAGTTATTAGATTGAGCCCCATGATGAACCTGCGAGCAGGCCAGTACAATGTATTACCAAGACCCACTCCAACCCCATCAGGCCGTTCATTGATATTTTCCAAATCAATTCCAATCGGAACCTTGGCTATGATCTCGCTCCATTCTCCGGTCCTCCATGAGAAGATGAAAGGCTTCAGCGCGCACACAAAGATAATGTAATCATCAAGGCTTGGCAAGTAACAAAAGCCGTAAATATAAGTGCGATTGTAAAAATAAATGTGAGTATAAAAACAACGGTGATCAAGTGCGGGTTTAGGGAGGGGAGGAATATCGCGAAATTCATGGGTAGCAGGATTGCATAAGGCGAAACTCCAACTGTATCCGCGAGAATGATAGGGGTAATAAACTAAGCACATCAAGCCATTGCAGCAATTGAGCACAGTAAGGAATTTGAAATGGAAGGAAGTGTTCTTTCCGCTCATTAAGACGACATGCTTCAGAATGGATCCGTCATAAGCTAGTGAGTACCACTTTTTGTCGCAGCTACGCACGATATACTGGGAATTCAAGGACGAAAAACGGAGGTGAGACTGCACAAATTGGTTGGATGAAATCAACGACTTCCATCTTTTGCAGACACTTTTGAATCTGATCACTGATTCAACAGGGAGCCTAGGCAATATTTTGTAACAAACCTTGCAAGTGGTCCCGCTGGCGGGAAGGATTAGCTGGCAAAAATCAGTTTTAGCTCTACTATAAATAACAACTTAGCATGTCATTGTAATCTTATCTCATTATTATTCACAAAACTTCTTCTTTAAACTTCTGTAATCTTTCAGCAGTCATTACAACTTGTGATGATTGTTGTGCAAGTTAATACAAGAGCTCTTCCTTCTTCCACAAGCTTTTCTGTTAATTTGCCGGCCAATTTATTTACATTTCCAGAATTATTTCCCTAAGTGTATTACAAGTGGTATCAGAGACCCTTTCAGGTCCTGAATATCCTTTATTTTTACTGCCCACATTCATCTCACCATCATTCCGCCATTAAAGCTTCAACGTGAAGCTTTGCCGCCATTTTTCGTCCCAAAACCCAGATAACCTTTCCCGTTAAAAATCATACCATCCTCTTCGGAATTTCATCCTCTTTCTGAAAATCAAAGTTAGAGTGTGAAATAAGCTACAAATCTCCAGTAAACCACAAAAAACCGTAAACATTTTTTGCCGAAAAACGTTGCTTTTTCACGCGAAAACTGGCACGATTAACCATCGCTCAGCTATCGACTCAAATGGAAGACAGATTGGGGACGATCGAGCAGCAATTGCGAGCTCAGAGGGAGTTTCAGGAACAGCAACAGCAACAAATGAGTAACCTGAATGATCAGTTGCACGAGTTGCTGACACGGCTGCCTTCCAGACCGGAAAACGAGACCCCTCGGCATAACAACGGCGGAGGAGAAGGTAACAGAACCCTCAACTTTTCCCCTAAGGTTGAATTTCCCACTTTTAATGGTGTTAATCCTCGGAATTGGGTGATTAAGTGTGGAAATTACTTTGATCTGTGTAAAATTGGAGAAGATCAGAAAATGAAGCTTGCTTCATTATATATGGTGGGAAAGGCAGAGTCATGGGCCCATAGCTATAGGAGTGTGAAACCAAATGCTAGCTGGAATGAGTTTGTTATGGATTTGTGTACGAGGTTTAAGGAAAATTTGGATGGGAATGTGGTAGAGGAGTTTAATAGATTGCAGCAAACTGGTAGCATTGAGGAATACTTGGACCAGTTTGAGAATTTGAGAGGGTTAATGTTGAGGAGAAACCCATTGATGCCTGATTCTCATTTCCTAGATAGCTTTGTAGGTGGTTTGAAACCAGAGATTAAGTCATTTGTGAAGGCATTCAGGCCTGTAGATATCTCTGCAGCTGTCGAGTATGCCAGGTTTCAGGAAGAGACTTTAGCTGCAACTAAGAAGTTGAGCAAACAAGTGTTAGACAGACCTCCTACTAGGTTTGTTGGGCAGAACACTGACCAAAAGGGTGGTAACAGCAGATGGTCAGGGTCTGGGTACCAGAATAACAATAACACCAGGTTCAAACAACCATTTCAGAAAACAAACCCTGTAAACCAGAGGCAGAACATTCCTTATAAGAAGCTAACTCCTGCAGAAGTGGAGGAAAAAAGGAAGAAAAACCTCTGTTTTCAGTGTGATGAACCCTATACTCCGGGCCATAGGTGCAAGAGTAGATTATACAATAAGGTACTTGTTCCGTTGGAGGAGGAAGAAGTGGAAGGAGAGCCTGAAATCACATCAGACAAGGAACTGATCAGTGATCTGTTGGGAGAACATGAGGCACAAGCGGGGTCAAATAATGGAGATCAGCCTGTCATTTCACTAAATGCTATTGCAGGGCAAAATTCATACCAAACCATGAGGGTTAATGGGAAGGTTAAGTCTCAGAGTATACACATTTTGATAGACTCTGGTAGCACACACAACTTCTGATGAGGGTGTTGCCAAGAAGTTGGGATGCAAGGTAGGCTCTACCTATCCTATGGAAGTGTCTGTGGCTAATGGGGA
>JBBYHQ010000015.1:4189623-4229016 GCA_038382645.1 Spergularia azorica
AGGTCAGAGGATATCCAACCCGTTTATATGCCGACCTGGGTCGGGTTGACCCAACCCGACCTATTTGCCAGGTCTACGTTGTACTGCCTGAAGGATCATACTCTACTTTGGCAGCAAGATTTGAGCTTAAAAGGCACGCCACTTACTTGTTCCTTCCCTAGCTGCCCGATGTTGGACATTAATCACTTTATTTTCTCTCTAACTCTTCTTCTTGGCCTTTTTCCACTTATTTCCCACTTCTGTACATCAGTCTTGAGATGGCTACATACTTTTTGACAGAATGTGCAAAGTGAAATTGGTTTCCTTTATGATGGAAAAAAAATTCCGTCAATAAAATCGTCAAAATGTCACTTACATTATCAACGATAACATCTCTAATTGACTCATCTGTCTGCAAATTAACAAAACCCATCTCATATACATCGCCGTTTTTGCGTCATCGTCAAAGGATATAATTATTCTACAGCACAACTTGAACTTCGGAGACCAAGGGATAAGCAACGATATCTGAAACCAGAATTTGTTGACGTTGAAGACCGTGGTGGGCGCTGTCAAATTCAAAAGCTGCGTTGGGCTCAATGTGAAGGCCGTCGCTTGCTAAGTAATCCCCTTAACATTGGCCTTTTGTGCTCTCAGTCGCAACAAGGACTAGGAGCACTGTGGATAAAGGAAGTGTAGTTATCGTATGCAAAACTTTATCTCTTTGTGGATTTCGAATAGCACAAGAATAGAAGGGAAATACTTTGTTGGGTTTAAATGCTGCACCAGCACCCTTGCTTGTGTCGTAAACCTTTCTCATGTAGAAAGATGCTGTTGATCTTAAAATTTGCAATAACAACAATGTAACTGAACGAAAGAAACAAAAACCAGGGCCAAGAGAAGAAGAGTAAAACAAGATTACCAAAAACAATTTGTTGTAACGAAAAACAAGTTGTCTGAAACAGGAATATCTGAAACTGCAAACTAGTATAAAAAGAAAAAGGGTTACCATCATCAGCATATAACACTCATCAGTCATCATCATCATCATCATCTTTTCATCTTAATCTTCAGGTACAGGCTTAAAAGCAGTCATCACCGGTACCTTCAAGACGTTCAAGTAGTTCGTCAACGTCTTCCCTTGACTCCAGCAGCTATGCAGTAAGCCTCTCCACTTTTTCTGCTCTTATTCTACCTCCTAGACAAACAAGTAGATAATTCGATCACACCTCACTTTCCTTCTGTGCTGCCTCTCCTGTATCTTCTCTACTGCCCTCAAAGTCCATATAAGAAGTAGATCCCCCACTTTGCAATGACTTAAACTCCTTTTCAAGCTGAAAGTAAGCTTGTTCAAGGTTGTTGTAAGAATCAGATAAGCTCTTCAAATCCGATTCAAGTTTTGCTTTCTCACTCGTGACCATCTCCAGCCGCTGTGAAGTTTCTTCAAGATCTTTGCGGAGTGATTCAGCCTGGATTCTCTCAGAAGGCCCACCTGTTTTCTTTCTCCTTCTCCTCCTGTTCCTCTTTCGGTTCTTCCTTTTTCCGTGTTCCTCCTTTCTAATATGAATTCCACCAGCAAATTCAGCATAGTCTAACCTGAGAAGATTTTCAACATAGACATGGGCATCCAGACCTCTATCCCAATCAGCAAACATTACATCCGAGGATACAACCATCGTTTCTAGGTCAAGGTAAACAAGTTTACAGAGGGTCCTTTTGAGAAACAACCTTTTCCTATCCTTTGTATAACCAATAGGCCTCTCCAAATTTCGATACACACGGTTTTCGAAAGTATACATTTTTGTCCAAGACCCCACCACACCGTACTCTTTCATGACCCACACATCAGAGTTAGGGTAACGGTTAGCTGAAAGACACAAGCAACCATCCAACATACCCATAGACAGCTCAGCTAGCTCATCAGACACTTCAATTTGGATATTTGGCAGAGGCAGACTGCTAAATGTCTCATCCCTTAGATTAAACGCAACTATAGGCTCATATGCATTGTTATCACCATTAGTACCTATCCAATGGCAATTTTCGTTTACCAAAGCGCCATACCCCCAAAGACCGCGTTTAAAATAGTAAGGAACATCAGAAACCTGTCTCCAACAATTACCCTTCAAGCTATAAACCATAAGTTCACACCAGAAATGCCCCTTCTCATCCCGCAAACACTGCCAAATCCTCACACACTTGTAATCCTTTGCGACACTATCATAACCAAACCCAAATGTAAAGTGCATATACGTCCAGGATGCTTCGTGTAGAGTCAAAGGAGGAAGAACATTGTAGGTCTGAGTCGTCGGGTTATACAACAGCAACGGCTCACCATTACCAACGCTAAGAAAAAGCAGCCCACGACACGATCCCCTCACCCACACAGCGGTTCTGCAATACTTATAAGGGTGACTGAGCTCAAGTGGGTTATCTAATGTATCGAAATCGGCCGAATGAAGAACAGGGCAACTGATCTCAAGGGGGTCTGGACGATGATCAAATTGTTGCATATAAAGCCTAGGGGTGAGAATGACATAATGCAGGTTGGTTTCGGTCGCAATGGATCGTTCCAAATGAAGATTAACAAAATTATTATCACTAATCAAAGCATACCATAACTTGCATACGCTCTTCCAACACAGCAGAGTTTTTGCGGGTAATCTCGTAAATATATCATTAACAACTAAATCAATTGGAATCTGCCGAATCATGATTAATTCGATAAACTAATCATATGAATCAAACGGAGAATTGCGGAATCATATGAATCATAACAATCAGAGATTCGCGGAAAGATGATGACTTAACCCTAACTAAATGTTCACAAATTGGAAATGGAAATTAGGGTTTCAGAAAGAAATTGAATTATTTTAAATTGGGAAGAGATTACCAGATTGCAGTAAACAATAACAGGTTAAGATTTGAGAAGATGATCGAACCCGCCGTTCCCTGAACGCAGAATCCCCAAATCTAATACAAAATGAATTAGGAAAAAAGAGAACGTATTACTGTATGTATTATAATACTGCGTATGTTGCAGTAGTACTAATAGTGGAGTCATATACTCCGTATATTTATTAGGTAGGCCTAATGAACTACTTTAGGTAAGTAAATACGGAGTAATATTCAGCCAAAAAGTTACTCCTTACGATCGATTTTTCGTAATTTTTTTTGGCAATTTTTTTTTATGTGTGTCTCCGTGGATAGTGTGAACGTAAGACAACCTTTAATGCTAATGCTAATGCTAATGCTAATGCTAATGCTACAAGGTTTTGAATAGTGTGAACGTAAGACAACCTTCAACCGTTGATTTTCTAATTAGTAGGTCAACATTAATCTATTTATAGAACAGTTTGTTTGTTTTGTTTGCTTAAACACATAGCCTTTAACATAGATCATATGAGATTATTCTAGTAAGAAAAGATAGACGATGTTCCTTTATTAGGCGATCGTAAATAAAGTATACGACCATGTCTATTGAGTTGAGTTAAGCACTCGCTTTTGCACGCATTTCCACACTAGTGTCCTTGGTACATTTCTAACCGAGAAATCTATTTGTATATCCACATACACTTCTAAATGTATATCCCTAACTTTTTAATCACATGTCCCACCGTATCCCATTTCCCTTTACCCAATATAAAAATAGAAAAGATACCCAAACTACCCCCATATATCTTTAGTGATGTACTCCATGTATGCCATATACAACCTATTGGCCAAAAAGATTGGTACCAATATAAATCCAACACAAATTCGAGAGAAATAGTCATACAGACCCAACAGTTTAGATCCATTTGAGGTAATTATTCTTACAGTACCATGCTTCGGAACTCCTACATCCTCGCAAAAATGACATGTTGACATGTATATCTATCAAAGTCTAAATCATCCAACAAAATCCCCTGAGGACTGAAGTATCAAAAGCAAATGAGGGTGAAAGGGTGCCCATAAACATCGCCATCTACGCTTCTATGATGAGAGTTACTATTATTGTTACTCTCTAAGCATACACCAAAACAATCTGAAAACATGAATATCCAAAACTGCAATATTGAAAAACTAGAGTTACCATCATCAGCATATATCATTGATCATCTGCGTCTCAAACTTAATCTCCAGTGGTATCATCAGTGCCTTCAAGTAGTTTGTCAATGTCTTCCCCTAACTCCAGCAGACGTGCAGTAAGCCTCTCCACTTTGCTCTGCTCTCCTTCAACAGGAGGTAGGTACGAAGTAGCTTCCCTAATTCGCATTAGATAAGCTCTTCAAATCCGATTCAACTTTTGCTTTCTCACTTGTGAGAGCCGTGACCGTCTCCAGCCGCTGTGAAGTTTGTTTAAGATCTCTGCGCAGTGCCTCTACCTGGATTATCTCAGAAGAAGCACTTGTTTTTCCTTCTCCTCCTATTCCTCTTACTCTATTTGTTCTTCATATTTTCAGCTTCTTTCTTTCTAATACGGAAGCCATCAGCAAATTCAGCATAGTCCAACATAAGAAGATTTTCAACATAAACATAGGCATCCTCACAATCTGTAGATGTCACGTCTAAGGACATATCCATTGTATCTAGTTCAAGACAAGCAAGGCGACAAAGAATGGCCATTTTTAGAATCAACCTTTTCCTATCCAATGTATAACCAATAGGCCTCTCAACAACTTCACATAGGCGCTTTCCAAAAGTAAACAACCTTGTCCAAGATCCCGCCACACTGTACTCCTTCATGACCCACACATGACTGTAGTGAAGATGACAGTTAATCATAAGGCACAAGCAACCATCCAATATTCCCACAAATAGTTCACCATAATCTTCGTCAGGCATATTTGGCAGTGGCAGACTGCTAAATGTCTCATCCCTTAGATTAAACACAACTATAGGATTGTACATATTATTAACATCGTTGACACCAACCCAATGGCAACTTTCGTTAAGCAAAGCCCCAAACCCCGAACCATGTGTTCTGAAATAGTAAGGAACATCATTAACCTTTCTCCAACAATTATCATTCAAGCTATAAACCATAACATCACACCAGAAATGCCATGTCTCGTAATTCAAACACTGCCAAATCCTCACACAATTAAAGTCCTTTGCGACACTATCATAACCAAAACCATAAGTGTCGTGGGTGTACGCCTTGGATTCACTGTAAACAGGCAATAGTGGAAGCACATTGTAGGTCTGAGTCGTCGGGTTGTACAACAACAATCGCTCACCTTCACCAACGCTAAGCAAAAGCAACCCACGGCATGATCCCCTCATCCACACACCGGTCCTGCAGGACTTGTAAGGGTGACTGAGCTCAATCGGGTTATCTAAGGTACCGAAATCGGCCGAATGAAGGACAGGGCAATTGATTGTAATTGGTTCTGGGAGATTATCAAAATGTTGCAAATGCAGCCTGGGGGTACTGATCACATAGTGGAGGTTGGTTTCGGTCGCAATAGATACTTCTAAATGAAGATTAACAAAATTATTATCACTAATTAAAGCATACCATAACTTGCATACGCTTTTCCAACACAGTAAGGTTTTTGCAGGTAATCTCGTAAATATGTCATTAACAATTAAATCAACTGGAAGCTGCGGAATCATGATTAAATGGACAATCAATTGATTGAGAATCAAATTGAATTGGGGAAAACCTGACAATCAGAGATTCGCGGGAAAATTGATGATGGTGAATTTCTATAAATGGAAAAACAAATTGAGAAAGGAAATTAGAGTTTCAGTGAGTAACAGAAACAAATTGGGAAGATATTACCAAATTTGCAGGAAGCAAGAACAGGTTGAGGATATCAGACCGCCATTACAACCAAGAATCTGCACACCAAAATCTGGACGAAGTATCCCCAATTGTATTTCAGAAATTTCATTTTTTTAGGAGTGTAGGAGTAGTGTAGGACCTGTTGGAGGTGGACGACTTGGGAGTTGATGTCTTTCCTTTGGAGTTGACGGGTTAGGCGCGGTAAATGTGCTACTGAAGTCCGTTTTGTATCGGGTTTTCGGGTCGGATTAGTTCGGGTTAATAATTAGTTGGATCATCTTAGGTTTGGTAATTCGGGTCCAACTCAGGTGTGTACAATTTTGGAGTTAGTTTAGAATCGGGTAGTTATAGACTGGATCATTTCGGTTCATATTAATTTTTAAAAAGTATCAATATTACACCCTTTAATTTTACTTGTATAGGTCTTGTCCGTTCAAGTCGGGTAGGGTCAAATTCTATTCATGTTTTGAATTGGAGTATATATTGACGTCCATCTCAAATTCGACTTGTTCAGGTCTAGGTTAATTTTGCTTGGTTGCGTGGTGACGATATGTGGATAAATTATGTCTAGTACATCTATATCACAATAGAGCCCAAACCAAAAGCTTTAAATTCTTTTTCTCACTTCGAAGTCCATACTCCGTACATCTGATACATGAACATCAAACATTACAAACAAGTTTTATTTACTTCGTACATCTTATACATGAACATCAAACAACACAAAAACATTAACACTTTTAGTTTACTTCTACTTTGTTTTTCATTTTGTTTCTCATAAATGGGATCCTGGTGGTAGAACACCATGAGAATCACCTGTCCCATTCCCCGTAACCCCATCAATCATGTGTTAGCATTTCAAGCTATTATTGGTCTAATTAAAATTAGTTGTTTAAATGTAATATAATTATATCAATAACCTTTTCGTAGAAAAGATTAACCTGAACCTGTGTAGTATGTTTCTCTTAGACTCTCAGCTTTGTTTTGCGTCTTTCGATGCTACCTACATCATTCGAGCATTTTTGAGCCTCGTGTTGAGAATCAGAAGGGTAAGCCTGGCTCGGGCATTGAGCTGAAAACCAAAGGAAAAGGATCTGAAGCAATATAAACCCAAGACAAACAAGCATACAGATTAGAGAAAAACAGCCATATCATAGATTATAGGCTAACAGTTGACATCCAATTGATGTATTGATTCTTGCAATGCTTTGGAACGCATCCTGCATACATCCTCTCAAAAATGTCATCCTGGTGTGCATATCTATCAAAGTTCTAAAGCGTCCTCGCCGCTATTAGTATAACTGTTACTATTACTGTTACTCTTTAGGCATGCCCTAAAAACAATCTGTAAAATTATTCAACAAAAAAAAAAACATTCTGAAAACATGAATATTTGAAACAACTAGAGTTATCAATTATCATCACCAGCATAGATACTCATCATCTTCATAGACGTACGGTAGTATCATCATCAGTACCTTGAAGTACTTTGTCACCGTCTTCCCAACTCCTGCAGCCGCACAATAAGTCTCTCCACCTTGCTCTGCTCACCCTAACGCAAGTAAGAAGTAGCTTCACCAGTTCGCAATGGCTTAACCTCTTTTTCAAGCTGACAATAAGCATCAGATAAACTCTTCAATTCCGATTCAAGTTTTGCCTTCTCGCTCATGACCATCTCCAGCCGCTGTGAAGTTTCTTGAAGATCTCTGCGGAGTGCCTCTACCTGTAATCTCTCGTAAGGCCCATTTTTTTCCGTTCTTCTATTCCTCCTCTTTTTGTTCTTCCCATTTTCGACTTCTTGCTTTCTAATACGAAAGCCATCAGCAAATTCAGCATAGTCCAACATAAGAAGATTTTCAACATAAACATAGGCATCCAGACCTATATGACAATCTGTAAACGTCACATATGGAGACATCTCCATTGTATCTAGTTCAAGATATGCAAGCTGACGAGTAATGGCCTTTTGAAGAAACAACCTTTTCTTATCCATTGTATAACAAATAGGCCTCTCAAAATCATCACATTGGCGCTTTCCAAAAGTAAACATCCTCGTCCAAGATCCTGCAACACCGTACTCCTTCATCACCCACACATGGCAGTGAAGATAACGGTTAATCATAAGGCACAAGCAACCATCCAATATTCCCACATATACGTCACCATACTCTTCTTGAGGCATATTTGGTAGTGGCAGACTGCTAAATGTCTCATCCCTTAGATTAAACACAACTATAGGCTCATACACAAGAATATCGAAATTCTTATCATCGACACCAACCCAATGGCAACTTTCGTTTAGCAAAGCCCCAAACCCCGAACCAAGTGTTCTGAAATAGTAGGGCACATCAGAAGCCTTTCTCCAACAATTATCATTCAAGCTATAAACCATAACTTCACACCAGAAATGCCATGTCTCGTAATTCAAACACTGCCAAATCCTCACACATTTGTAGTCCTTGGCGATACTATCATAACCAAAACCATAAGTGTCGTGGGTGTACGCTTTGGATTCACTGTAAACAGGCAAAAGTGGAAGCACATTGTAGGTCTGAGTCGTCGGGTTGTACAACAACGTTTCACCATCACGAACACTAAGCAAAAGCAACCCACGGCATGTTCCCCTCACCAACACAGCAGTTTTGCAGTACTTATAAGGGTGACTGAGCTCAAGTGGGTTATCTAAGGTACCGTAATCAGCCGAATGAAGGACAGGGCAACTGATCTCAAAGGGTTCTAAA
Organism: Spergularia azorica; assembly: GCA_038382645.1. Classification (NCBI taxonomy): domain Eukaryota; kingdom Viridiplantae; phylum Streptophyta; class Magnoliopsida; order Caryophyllales; family Caryophyllaceae; genus Spergularia; species Spergularia azorica. The sequence continues at coordinate 4,198,117 of JBBYHQ010000015.1, forward strand.
CGATGATCAAATCTCTGAAAATACTGCCTGGGGGTACTGATCACATAGTGGAGATTGGTTTCGTTCGCAATTGATCGTTCTAAATGACGATTAACAAACTTGTTATCACTAATCAAAGCATACCATAACTTGCATACGCTCTTCAAACATAGCAGGGTTTTCGCAGGCAATCTTGTAAATATATCATTAACAATTAAATCAATTGGAAGGTGGGGAATCATGACTAATTTGACAATCAATCCCAATGTCAAACGACGAAATTTAAAGCGGAAATTTTGATAATTTGAGGAAAACTAAAATTGACAATGAAAATTGAAACAATTAAATTGGGAAGAGATTACCAGTTTGCAGTAAACAAGAGGGACGCAGATTTCCAATTCTAATTGAGAATTATCAACTTTATTATCATTAAATCAGCGAAAATAGGGCAAAGTATATGGCAGAAAGGCTTATCACCGGAAGCCCGCACCGGCCCATACAGAAGGGCAAAGTATTTACTGGGATACTATAAAATAGTAATTTAGTAAGGCCCTGTTTGATAAAACTTATTTGCAGTAGTATTGAGATCAGTTCAAAATCATTCAGATCAGATCAGACCAGATCAGAGTCATTCAAATCAGATCAGATCAGATCAGAAACGTTTAAATTTCTATCAATGTATTTGGTCCATAACTGATACTAATTCGTTGAAATTCAATCAAAATTTCAACACATTCAGATCAGATCAGATCAGTTCAGAGTCATTCAAATCTGATCAGAATCATTCAGATCAGTTCAGATCAGTTCAGAAAGATGCAGTCCTATCAAACGGGGCCTAAGTAGACCTTGGTTTTAATTTTCACGACTTTGTTGTTTCTCATGTTAAACGGGCAGGCAATACACTAGCTCACTTTGTAGCTACGCTTGGTTCCCTTGGTGGAAAAGATTTATTTGTTGTGGATACTTTTTCGAAAGGGTTTACAACCCTTGCGGAATTTGACATCAATGAATGATCCCAACCCCGTTCATGCCAAAAAAAAAAAAAAAAAAGTTCTAAGTATCTCCTAATCTTACACTACTAACATTTTGAGTTAGGAAGCATAGAGAAACGCGTTGGTCTATGTTGTTCATCTCATCGTGAGCTTGTTCATTAAAATTTACAAGAATCTATCTATTTCCTTCGTTTTGGAGCAATAATTGATAAAAAAAAAAAAAAAAAACTCAGAGTCGCAACCCTCGTCAATTTGACGTACTGATTCTTAGTTTTCTTACCATGCCTTGGAAAAAATACATCCTCTCAAAAATGTCATCCTGATGTGCATATCTATTAAATTCATAAGCAAGCGACCAAATCCTAAGTTATCATAAAGCAAATGAGGGAAAAAGGTGCCCATAAACATAGACTTGGCATGTACCAAAAAAAAAAATAAATAAATAAATAAAATAAACATAGACTTGGCGATCTCCTATGTTATGATGAGAGTTCCTCTTATTGTTACTCTCTAGACATACAACAAAAACAATCTGAAAACATGAATATCTGAAACTGTAATATTGGAACAACTAAAGTTACCATCATCAGCATATATCACTCATCATCTGCGACTCAATCTCAATCTTGAGGTACGGAGGTATCATCATCACCAGTGCCTTCAAGCAGTTTGTCAACGTCTTCCCCTAACTCCAGCAGACGCGCTGTAAGTCTCTCCACTTTGCTCTGCCCTCCAATTTGCAATGATCTGACCTGCTTTTCAAGCTCAAAGTAAGTATCAGATAAGCTCTTCAAATCCGATTCTACTTTTGCTTTGTCGCTCATGACCATCTCCAGCCGCTGTGAAGTTTCTTTAAGATCTCTGCAGAGTGCCTCAACCTGTATTCTCTCAGAAGGCCCATTCTTTTTCCTTCTCCTCCTCCTATTCCTCCTCTTTTTGTTCTTTGTATATTCGACTTCTTTCTTTCTAATACGAAAGCCATCAGCAAATTCAGCATAGTCCAACATAAGAAGATTTTCGACATAAACATGGGCATCCAGACCTATATCACAATCCGCAAACGTCACATCTGAGGATATCTTCATTGTTTCTAGATCAAGGTAAGCAAGCCGATTAAGAATGGCCTTTTGAAGAAACAACCTTTTCTTATCCAATGTATAACCAATAGGCCCCTCAAAATCATAACATTGCCACTTTTCGAAAGTAAACAACCTTGTCCAAGATCCTGCCACACCGTACTCCTTCATGACCCACACATGGCAGTGAAGATAACGGTTAATCATAAGGCACAAGCAACCATCTAACGTCCCCAAATACAGGTCATCATACTCTTCATAATGGATATTTGGCAGAGGCAGACTGCTAAATGTCTCATCCCTTAAATTAAACACAACTATAGGCTCATACACATGAATATTGAGAATCACGTCATTGACACCAACCCAATGGCACTTTTCATTTAACAAAGCGCCAAACCCCGAACCAAGGGTTCTGAAATAGTAAGGAACACCAGGAACCGTTCTCCAAAAATTATCATTCAAGCTGTAAACCATAACTTCACACCGTAAAACTCTTGTCTCGTGATCCAAAAACTGGTAAATCCTAACACATTTGTAGTCCTTGATGACACTATCATAGCCAAAACCAAATGTGTAGTGAGCGTATACAATGGGTTCTTTAAGATCAGGTAAAGGGGGAAGCACATTGTAGGTCTGAGTTGTCGGGTTGTACAACAGCAACGGCTCACCATTACCAACGCGAAGCAAAAGCAGCCCACGACACAATCCGATAACCCACACAGAGTTATTGCAATACTTGTAAGGGTGACTGAGCTCAAGTGGGTTATCTAAAGTATCGAAATCGGCCGAATGAAGGATAGGGCAACTGATCTCAAGGGGGTCTGGACGATGATCAAATTGGTGCATATACAGCCTAGGTGTGGTAATCACATAGTGGAGATTTGTTCCGGCCGCAACGGACCGTTCTAAATGAAGATTAACAAACTTAGTATCACTAATCAAAGCATACCATAACTTGCAAACGCTCTTCCAACATAGCAGGGTTTTTGCAGGTAATCTCGTAAATATGTCATTAACAACCAAATCAATTGGAAGCTGGGAAATCATGGCTAATTCGACAATTATATCGTATGACAGAGAGTGAAATTGAATTGGGGAAAACTTGACAAATCGATATTCGCGGGAAAATTACTGATGCTGAATTTCTACAGATTGAAAAATAAATTGAAACAGAAAATTAGGGTTTGAGTGAGTAAAAAAAGCAGATTGGGAAGATATTACCAAATTTGCAGGATACAAGACCAGGTTGAAGGTATCAGACCGCCATTACAACCAAGAATCTGCATACCATAATCTTCGATCAATTTTATTTGAGAAGTTTCATTTTGTGGGGACAGAAGGACAAAATGTTACTGGGCAAAAGAAAAGGGAAAAAAGTTGAGACCAGTTGAAGACTTTGGTTGAGGACTTGAGGTCTTTCCTTGGAAATTGACGGGTTAGACATGGAAATGCGTTAATTGGGTCGATTTCGAATCGGTTTTTTGGGTTGTTTTGGTTTCGAATTGGGTTTTCGAGTCAGACCTATTTCGAAATGGGTTCTCGGGTCGGGCCAATTCGGATTAATAATAATTTGGTTAGCTTAGGGATTCGGATTTGTAGTATTTAATTCATTTCCAACCCAGGTATGAACGTTTTTGTAGTCAATTCCGATCGGGTCAGTTCAGGCCTATTTTAATATCTAATCTAATGGTTTTATCATTTTTACATCTTAACTTGAATTTTATAATAAACCCCATAGTTTTAGTAATCGAGTGATATTATTGTGATTTGGATCATATATGGTTTGGTCAGTTCATGTTGGACCCGTCTCGGCCTCTCGGGTCAATTGACATTTGGGTCATTATTAGATTGGTTGATAACATATACCATGTTGTTCGGGTTCGAATCGGATGTCTTGGCTTAGTCATTCCAGTCGTATGTTCAAGTCCGACTCTATTGTGTCAGGTCTAAATGAATAAGGCCCTTGTGGCTTGGGTTCGCCATTGTTGGTGTGATCTACGGTCTACCGTTAAAACACAACTTATCCTCAAATCAGCTAATTTCACCGCAACTTCAAATAAGTCGATATCGGATCAGTTCTCATCCAATCAAATAAAAGAAACGCCATTTAGCCATTAACCCTAAACATGTCTAAAAAATCCCCTAGGCCGTGTCACGCATTAGTTTCGTGTTCATTTCCGAACCCGTTTTAGTGCTACCTGGTTCATTCTAAGCTCACAGGCCTTGTGCGTAAAAGAGTTAAGCCTGGCTCAAGCTTGGGCCTTGAACCAAAAAAACAATCACAAGGCAACACACGAAACTGAGAGAGAGTAAGGAGGTCACGGAGAAGATTAGGGTTTAATACAAACTCCGTACATTATATAATCTCCTCATCCTCAACCTTGTTTAACACTCGCCTCTCTTTCTCCAGGCCTCATCCAACGTAAGTAATCAAATCCATCTAATCCAATAATATGTTCTTAGATTTCATAATTTTTCATTTAACCCAACGTTGTTTCTATTTATAAATCCCGATTAGTCCGAATTCGAGTTGGGTAGATGAACTTTTTTTTTAGCAAGTATGAGTTTGATTAAATGAAATTGCCTCTTCTTTCGGCTACAAGGTGTGAGATCTGTAGATCGGTTTCTTGTTGGCTTTGTTCTGGAGGCATAAATTTACTCAATTTCTAAGGGGTTTGAGATGTCCAAATTTGAATTTATTGGTTTCTTTTTTGGATCCCCTCTGTTTGGTATATATTTTTTCGATTAAATTCATACTACTTATTTTCAAAAAATGAAATTGTTTGATCGCAATGATGACCATTAGTTATTCAAGCTCAACAGACCGGAAATCAGGATTTTTTGTCCTGCGTGTGTCGTGACTTCTTTGCTGAGCGATCCTTTTTTTTTTTAATGCTTCTCCTATCTCCATTAATCTTTTGGTTTTTCGACTTTTTATTTTTCTTCTTCCCCACTTCGTCGGTTATTTTAATTTGAGCCACTGTAGTGATAGTGGCGTACACGGGTTCGGTTTCCGGTTATGTTCTTTTCAACTTTGACAAACGACTATTGGATTTGGTTCAATGGCTAACATATCTAGTCTAGGACTTCAAAATTACAACCCAAGTTCTCGTAGACTTTCGGGATAGAAAACCTAGGATGATCCATGAGTAACATTTACCGGGACACTGAATGGCTCTCATTTATTTAAGGAACGAACCAAAGATTAAAGCTAATGAGTCGTGACTCAAGGGAGTGTATAAGCAAGCAGACTTTGGCCCCGTTTAATAGGACTGCATCTTTCTAAACTGATCTGATCTGAATGATTCTGATCTGATTTGAATGAGTCTGATCTGATCTGAATGTGTTGAAATGTTGATTGAATTTCAACGAATTAGTATCAGTAATGGGCCAAATATATTGATAGAAATTTGAACATTTCTGATTTGATCTGATCTGATTTGAATTACTCTGATCTGATCTGAATGATTCTGAATTGTTCTGAATACTATTGCAAATAACTGAATAAGTCCTATCAAACAGATCATTTGCGAATCTAAAATCTGAAAGGAAGCCTTAACTGTATTCACATGTGTGCCTGTGTCTTGTAGAGTGATAGAGTCGTCGTTCTAAACTGTATTCTTATATGCCCGTTACTCATAGAGTCATCGTTCTAAACCGTATTCTTATATGCCCGTTACTCATAAAGTCATCGTTCTAAATCGTATTCTTATATGTCCGTTACTCATAAAGTCATCGTTCTAAACCGTATTCTTATATGCCCGTTACTCATAGAGTCATCGTTCTACACCGTAGTCTAATGTGCCCGTTTCTCATAGAGTCATTGTTCCAAACCACATTAGGACGACTATTTGTAAACCATATTTGTAGAATGTAGACCGAATCCTGACCTCCCTGTGCCAATTTTTTCAAGTCCATAACCAAGCCATTTGTTTTCTGGAACATACACTTGAACTCTACAATCTTCTAGAAAATCGGACAATAGAACAATCAACTTTAATATTGTCGACTAGGAAAAGTTGTTTACTTAACAAAGACAATCTTGTTGGACACATTGAACATCATCTGAAATTTTCTTACTATCAAATATCAGTGCAATCATAGTCACATGGAAAATATAGAATGTGCCCACGTTGCTCTATCTTCTTAAATTAGTCATCACTCAATTTCTTGTTAAAACCAAAGTACGTCCATACGTTTCATGTTTTGTTTGGACATTCATTTGCTTTCCTTTTCAAGTGTGTACGCCCTACCATCATTCAACTCTATGTCAGCCACCAATTCGTTACCTTACCCGAAATAACTTTTATCTTCGTTTTGGGCTGTATATTGTGACATCGATAAATAAGATAACCTTGTTCAACGACACGAAATTGGTAACTTGGTCTCTATTCCTTACATCATTTGACATGGTGGTACCGAAATTGATTACTAGCCAGTGGGACCTGTCATTACACCTCCACTGTGGTAAAATTGTTAGAGTGATCAGTATTGTACACTCTTTCATCATCCCAACCTTTTGAACTCACACTCCAATGTCATGTTGTGTAAGCTTCACTTTACTAAAAGAATGGTCCTTCCGAGCCACCTTCTCAAACTCGGGCCTCCGGTCCAGAACCACGGACTTAGGAGATGGCACGGTGATGCACTGCTGGGTGCCGAAACAGCACCAAGATTCCAAGCCTAACCTGCTACTAATCCATGGGTTTGGAGCCAATGCGCTGTGGCAGTGGGCTGATGTTGTAGGCCGCATGACACCTTACTTCAACGTCTATGTACCAGACCTAGTCTTCTTCGGTGACTCCTACACAACCAGGCCTGAGCGGACTGACGCGTTTCAGGCCCAGTGCTTGATGAGTCTCATGGAGACCTACTGTGTGACTGCGCGGCTCAGCGTGATTGGGTTGAGTTACGGGGGTTTCGTGGCCTATAGAATTGCAGCCGAGCTCAAAAACGTGGTGGAAAAAGTGGTGATTTGTTGTGCTGCTATCTGCATGGAGGAGAAGGATATAATTGAAGGGAGGTTCAAGGTGTCGGATTTGGAATCAGCTGCTGATATCTTGTTGCCTCAGACACCGGAAAAGCTTAAGGAGCTCATGAGTTTTACGCTTGTCAAGCCGCCTAAGTTCACGCCCACCTGCTTTCTCAACGATTTCATTCATGTTAGTAGACTATATTTCATTCTAGGACACTGAGATTCAGTCCTATGTCGCTTGACATTAACGCGTTTCCTGTACAATAATATGCAGACAATGTGTACAGAGTACCTGCAAGAGAAAAGGGAATTGATCAGGGCAATTCCAAGAGACAGGAAAATGGAGGAAATTCCGAAGATCACTCAGGTACTTTTCTGATTAAACTTGAATCAGTACGAGGTTATACTTGCTTTTGTGTGTTAATTGTTTAATTTTCTTGGTATTTATGCAGCCGACATTGATAATTTGGGGAGATCAAGATCAGATATTCCCGTTGGAATTTGGCTACAGATTGAAAAAGTAAGAACTTCTGCTACAATTTAGCTGTCTGTACTCTAAGAACTGTTAGAAGTATGTGCTTCTGAGCTCATTTGCCGTATTTGATTGGAAAATTTAGCTGAAATTGTCACTAATTTGCAGTCACATAGGGGAGAATGCTCAGCTAGTGGTGATAAAGAATGCTGGTCATGGTTTCAACATGGAGAGGCCAAAGGAATTCCACAGGAATTTGAAGGCATTCTTGGTTGATACTCGCCTTTCGCCAGCAAATGATTTGCATCAAAATGGCAAATAATCAACTTTGATGTCAAGATCACATGGTCAGGCCAAAGGATTTCCGTATGGATTTAAAGGCCTTCTTGAAATATACTCCTTGTAGTTGTTGTCTTTCACGGGCGGAAAAATGGCACATGATCAACTATGATGAATTGGAACCTCAGGCTGCCCTGTCTGAAGAAGTGAACAACTTGAGAGTAACACTGGCCTAGCGGGCTCTGTTTGTCTGAGATGAATGTACTAGTCAACTTCTTGTACTTTTGTCAGTTCTCAGTATAGAATTTGTCGTGTGACAGGAGATGCAATTCTGTTATAATTGATAAGCTCTTGCAATTTTGTGCTCCTACTATTCGTTTTTCAGCAAGGCTGTTACAATTTACAATGTGCACGAGACAGAGACAGAGACAGTGAGACACACAAGTACACAACAACTCTCACATAAATTCTACTAATGAGTTCATTGCTCCGGCTCGAAACTTATTATTTCAAGTCATATATGCGTCGGGACATGCACTGAAATGTGTTTGGGGATTAAGGTGTAGCTTAGTGGTTAAGATGTCAATTTGCCTTGAGAATGTTTCGAATTCAAATCCTCATATCCCCAAACTGCTCCTATGACAAAAAAAAAAAAAAAAAAAAAACATTGAAATAACAAAGGCCCTTAAAAAAACTATGTATTCTTAAAACTCAATTTAATACTAAGCCAAGAAGTCAAGAACATGAGTCAATGTGTCAATTTTAAGACCGTGACACACGATTAGCAAAAAATAAAAGGGCGCAGGATGGATTATTTGTGACGTCCCACGCATATCCAATTCTTTTGTCACTAGTTTGTATACCCGTGCCACGCCCGAACTGTCTATTTATAATGTTTATACTCGTTTTATAAAAAAATATGTAGGTTTATCTTTATTCATTCTAATATTATTAGGAACGATACTATACATTATTTTTCAACTTTTATCTCCCGTTCGATTCTATTATTATCTATTTCTACTCACATATTATTAATACATTTTCACTTTTATGTCACTCATTATACTATTTCAATTTTATTTCACTATCTCGTCACATGTTAGACTATTTCATTCTACTATCCCGTCACCCGTTATATAACATTATATTTGACTATTTCATTCTACTATCCCGTCACCCGTTATATAACATTATATTTATTGCCATAAATTAACAAATCACCATAGTATCAACCAAATTACCATAATTATTATTTTCGATAAATTAGCTAATAATATACTATATGATAATTTATTACCATATTCTAACCAATAATTGTAAAATTTGGTTTCAGGTTTTAATTAGTTTGCATGCCCGGCCCGTGCTTGAGCTGTATATCTATATTGTTATACTCAATTCATAAAATTGTCAATTTATCTTTGTTGTAATATTATTAGCAACACTATTATTTTCCATAAATGAGCTTACCACCATAATCACCATAAATTATATTATTTTTCATAAATTAGCTAATAACTTTCATATTATGGAGTAATGACTTAGTGCTATCTCATTAATGAATACCAAGTGTCCTTCTAGGATATTCACCTCTTAGGCCCATTTTGCCTCTCCGGGCTCTAAAAGGTGAAGGAAGGTCTTGTTGGTAGTATGATGGTAGGAATCTTTTATAAACTGATCATATGAGCCTTAGTTTCCCAATGTGGGACAAACCTACTCCATAAACCATTTTCCAAATTCCGTAGTGTTACAAACTCCCTCACTTAAAGAACGCGGCGTCCCCGTCAACCATTCCATACCAACATCAACACAGGTCTAAGATCTCCCCCGCTAGACGGCTGACGTGGGCCTAACCCACGCACTCAGCACGCGGTCGCAAGGTTGCTCTGATACCATCTGTAATAGCCCGATCCACCGTCCGTCGCAACACAACCCAATAAGATGGGTAGTCACCTCTTAGGCCCATTTTGCCTCTCCGGGCTCTAAAAGGTGAAGGCCTTGTTAGTAGTATGATGGTGGGAATCTATTATAAACTGATCATATGATCCTTAGTTTCCCAATGTGGGACAAACCAACTTCATAAACCACTTTCCAAATTCCTTAGTGTTACAATTAGTATGGTCTAGCCTAGGTGTGTAAACAAGTTGACTTGAGTCTAAGCTCAGGTGGCTTGGGCTCAGTGCCAAAAAAACTGGAGCACAAAACTAGCTTCGAAAATACGAAGCTCAGTTTACGTTGGCTCTGCTTAATTTAAATCAAAAACATGTTAAGCTAATCTGATTTGCGAATTATAGAGTTCAAAATAGCCTCCAATTTGCTATAGGCTCGACACGGACTCGAGTTCGAGTTTCATTAGCCGAAACAACTCCGATTTCCGAGGGCATAGTGAACAAGTTCAGAAAATTTGCTTTACCATAAGTTGCTACAAGTGTGTCATTGACTCATTGTTGGAACTCGGAAGGTATACATTGGCGGCAAAATAAAAAGGGCGCGAAACAATAGTGTGCACTAAACTGCAGTGTGAGTTAACTGTATTCATCATTTTCCCCAGTTAAAACCCCAAAATCACCCCCAATTCACCAAAACCCTAGATTGAAGAATTCTCGATTAAACTTCCGCGCGCTACTCATCAGGTATTCTCAAGTCTCTCTCTCACTTCTCCGACACGATTCTGTTCAATTTCTCTCTCTAATATGATATTCTCAATTTCTGTGTATTTTTACTGCCCAGTTAGTTAATTTTCCTCTTTAAATTTACAATTACGCTGTTAATTGATGATTTACCTCAATATATTTCCCCTTCTACCTTCAATTTTGTAAATTAGGGTCAGCAATTATCATGAACAATTTTAGATTTTACCCTTGAATTCCGTTTATTAGTGTTGAGAAATTAGGGCTAATTTTTCAAGCGCCACGGAAGCAACCATTCGATTTTTAATTTTCCGAAGCGAAAGAGAAAGACATAATACCAATGAATGAACGCTGGAATTATACAAACTAATGCAATTTCTTTGGGTTGATTTTGACCCAACAATTATTATGTTATTATGGTGGGTTTAATGATTGTTAGATTGAGGCCGATTTACATATGCAAATGTCGGTATAATCGTATTAGTCGTATGTATAAGATAAATTTATGAAGATTGGTATGGAGGCTTGTTGAGGATCGAGTTATTTCTCTTTTAAGTAGATAACTTGTGATGTTTTTCTGGTGAAATTGCTTCAGGCATGGGCGATAGTGGTGTGGATTTTTCGCAGTTTGACCTGTCGAGTGAGGTAATTGTTTGGCCTTTTGTGTTTCTAACATAATTGTTGTTAGACGATATATGGGTTGTTATTGTTGGTATGTTCCTGCAGGAAACGGATAAGCTTGTTGGTGAGGTGGTTCGTTATGTTCTCTTCAAGACTCACCAGAGTTCGGGATGCCCAATCAAAAGAGATGAACTGACTCAAATTGTGACCAAGAATTATAGGCAGCGTGCTCTCCCGGCTGCTGTGATTGATAAGGCCAAAGAGAAGCTTGCTGGTGTTTTTGGTTATGAGCTGAAGGAGCTTCAACGTGCTCGTCCTACATCAAAACATCAGACTCGCAATTCACAGCAGAGTGAGTATTTAGCTGCCCGGACAGTTTTATTTTATTAGTAGTGGTTTAAATGTTTTTGGCGGATCTTACAAAATGGTATAAAGGTGGCATCTTTGCAGGCTAAGATGTGATTAATGTTGATCCATTTCATCGAGCATTTATCTTTGTGAATGTTTGCTTCTGCATCATATCATAGTCCCACTAATGTCTCAGATCAACTGTTGTTCCCAGTGGTTCTTCAGGGGTTAATTTATTTCTTGTGAGGCAAAGGTTTGCCTTTCGATGAAATGCCATCCTTCTGTCGCGCAGCTGTGCTATGTGTTTATTCTCTTTCGTTGTTTTTCATTGTGTTATGGATGGATTCTGAAATAGTTGCCGTATCTGTTATAGGTGTTACTGATATGAGATCTTATATTGTGATTAGTCAACTACCTGCTGATGTGTACCGGAGATTTGTTGAGGATGTCAATACTGCGCACTTGACAGGGTTCACATTTGTCATTGTCAGTATTGTGCACCTTGCTGGGGGCAAAATTTCAGAAGGTATGCATGATTTGCTGAAAGTGAGATTTCTTTCTCTTATGCTTGTAGCTTTTAAACTGCAATAGTGCTATTAGCTAATGAGGTAGCATGCTGACTGATTATGGCGTGGCTATAGTTTATTGGCTTTTCTTTGCATTATTTCAAACATCTTAAAGTTAATTGTTATACCCTTATATTTAGGTCTTCACTTGAACAATTTATATTTTTCTGAATTGTTCTTTCCTCTTCTCTCTCTTTCACTGTCTCACTTTTCTGTATTTACAACCCATGGTTGTTGTTCTTGACTTGTTCATGTTAACTGATCCCAACTTTGTTTGCTGTCACCCTGGCTAGGAAGATGGCCTAGTTATTCCCTTTGTGTTGTAATCTTATTTATTTTTATTTATTTTTTCTAAAATTTTGTCTGCGTTGTTCCCTTCATTGTTTATCGATACCCTCAACACTTTCTAAACTTTCAGAAAACCTGTGGCATCACTTAAGGCGACTGGGGTTGCAAGAAACTGATGAAAACCATCCTACACTTGGGAACATGAAGCAGTCGTTAGAGACACTGGTTCAGCAGAGGTTGGTATCTCTGCTTTTTACATAAAATTATAGTCAGTACTCACTTCTCTGTAATGTCAATCCCCTTGGTGAGATATAGTACAAAGAATTCATGAGTTATTAAGTTCTTCGTCAAGTCTTCTGACTGCTAGGTAAATACTGTAGATATCTCCAGAAGGATAAAGTCAATGGCCCTGAAGGAAACACTGTCATGTATGAGCTCGCTGAGAGAGCCTTAGATGGTGATGTCAACCAGAAAATTAAAGACTATGTTTCCCAGGTACGGATTTACAACTGGCCGAGATTACTTCATTGTGCTATCTTTCATCCAGGATTCTTTCATGCTTTTTTTTGTTCTTTCACATGGGCAGCTAAATTTTATTGTCTTCATTTTGTGCTTTTCTATGAGTTGATGATCCAGTACAACTTTTTGCTGAAGGCAGCTCATTTTTAGTCCTTGGTGTTTGCTGCTTGCATGTTATGTTTGTTACCATTCTACCCAGCTATTAGTTATTGCTACAACACGACAATTAACAGGGCCCGATATCCTGTTATTGTCACTGATTGCAATATACTGTGTAATGATACGTTAGAGGTTTTCACATTGTTGACACCTAGATGGTTTGTTTCATGTTAGATTATCAATAAGGATCTTGCAACTGTTGAGCTCAACGACTGACTGAACTTCCAAGTATATTTGAAGGTATGCCTCGTATCTTCTGGACTGAACTCTGCTTTTGAATTGATGTCTGCTGTCTGCATCATTTAACCCGTCATACTACTAACAGGTTATGTTGATAGAGCATGACTGGTATGGAGCATGATTTTGTTCTAGTCTTCTTGAAGATTGGTATGGACTAGGGAGCATGATTTTGTCTGATCAGCGAGAGCCGAGAGGCAGCATTGGCTTAAGAATCCATTTTTGGGGAACCATGTAATTATTTGGTCTGGTCTTGTAAAATCTCGCGATTTTGGAGTTTGACAAAAACTGTTGGCTACTGAAACTCGAATGAGCAACTGAATGCTTTCCATGTCTTGGCCATTGTACATTCACATCTATTATCCGCAATTCCATGCAAGTTCCAGTAGCTCAATTGTGAATGAAACTGAATACGAGTAAGATCAATACGAAAGGTTCCTAGCCATCTAAACCAAAAGAAAGGAGATGTTAAAAAGCCGAGTCGAGATCATTAGTTTTAGCAAAAGGTTGCAGTCACAATATGCACATTTAAAGGGGGAAGCTGATATATCCTTCCACCACGGTTTCAACTCAGATAGTTGCCCATAATGAGAAAATTGGTAATACATCATACAGGAAATCATAATTCTGTATTCGTAACTATTCACAGAAAAAAGAGTGCCACTTGTTATCCTTGATTTCCAGTGGAGTTGCTACCATAGTCGTACACGAATGAGAAGACTTTTTCGTACAGTATCCAAGTCAAGCCCAATTCCGAGCTTGCTCATCCTCATATGATAACTTGACGCAACCAAGGAAGAATGAAACGCTTCAATGTCAAGGTTGAAGACGCTAGTGACTAGCACTGGTTGAGGCAGCTCTGCTAGCGCTTGCATCCCCAATGGAAACTGCTGAAGCTAGAGACTTTGATGCCCATGCTCTGGCGTTTATTGCACCCTCTTGGAAGTTGCTTCCCTTGCGAGGATCCCTAAAAGAACTTAAAATCTGTTTCGTCTTGTTTAAGTAGCGCAGAGGATGCTCCCACAGGGGCGTTACCCTCACATGCTGCGTATATCTTCTCCAAGTACATCGAGCAAACTCGAGGGCATGAGGAAACAAGAGGTACATCAACCTCAAAAGCACAAATGCTGTGGCTAAAGCAAGATATGTCTCTTGCCGAAGCATGTTCTCAGGAGATCTTGCCCATGAGAAAGGGCAATCCTCTGGATCTTCAGTATCATTTGTTTCCTTGTATGAGGCACTTACAATTTTGTCAAATGGCAATTGATCTCTCGGGTCTCCTTCTATGCCTACATCACAGCAGACATATGCCGTAGTAAGCGTCTAATCTGACAAGGTGAAAACGTATCTGGACAGACCTTTATTTGACCATTCTCTTAGTTTTAGAATCAACTGAGAACAACTGATTAAGATTTTTTAAGACAAACCGACGGTCACTAATATATTAAGATATTCGCATATTGCAGATTAATGGTTGAGATATTTTCTACTGCCATAGTGAGTTTCAAACCAACTTAGTACCTCGTGAATACAGTAGACCTGAAATTCAGGAAAGGGAACTTACCAGTGACATCACTGTAGAAAGAAACAAGTGAACTCAGGCTACGGGAGCCACGATAACGAACACGCATTGTAGAGTTCATAAGGAAAAGAGTTGGAAAACCGTGAACTCCATACTTCGAAAGAATGCTGCATAAATAAATATCAATGTTACACAGGAAACAAAGAACATTAAGGAAGAAAAACACCCTATTCAGGAGCGGCAGCTTTGACTTTGAGTGCATAGACTTCATACCTTGGTTTGACAGCTGATTCTGCAATTGCAAAATGGGGTATAGATGGATACAGTGTAGAAAGAATCGAAAAGCTTGGTCTGAAGTTCCTAGAGAACGGGCACCAAGATGCGTAAAAGAGTACAGCTACATAGTCCTGGTTAAGACTGTACACCAAATGGAGCGCCTTCTGCAGTGACCCTTCATCTCCCTTGAAAAACAAAAGAAATGCCATCAGCAAAGTTCAGCAAGGGATTTGCCGGGAAAAAAAAAAAAGTCCAACCGTGTGGGGAGTCATGCACCAAAAAAATAATTTGCAGACAATGGTCCTTAATAACAAAAGCTGAACCTCAAAGCGCCTGGAAAGATGTATCATACTATCAATGCAACAAACTTTCAGGCGAAGTTAGAGATAGGATGACGATGCATGGAAATGGGCCATTTTACAGAAGAAAAAGATCTATCAACAAAAGGCAAACAGCATTCAATAACAAAAGTGTACCAGAGAAAAGGGAGACTGTATACTATGAGATACAGTGTCTCAATATTTCAGCTTTCCTTCCCTCTCTACTCCATCTGGCTTTATCCCTCTCTGTCTAACCTGCTCCCCCCCCCCCCCCTCTCCATATATGTCTATCAGTGAGTATGCATTCTGAGAAACAAAGAAACTAGGTTCAAAAGAGACAAATGTAAGATATGATAAGCTTTTTCTCGTTTTTTTCTGATTAGAAAAAGAGTATGGTACTGCAGTTATTCAACCGAAAGTTAAAAAATTTCTAGATTCCAGTAAATGAAACAAATTCCCTCATTTGCCAGCAAAGAAATAATTCTAATGTCATTAAGGCAAGCACCACACAATTTCAGCATGTGCTCTGATGGGAACTTACTGGACCTAGAACACATACTATAATACAGTTTCAGATGATAAAGAGACCAACTAACCAATCCTCACAGAGATGCATTCCAACATATGCAGAGCTTGATAATATAGATAAGACTCAAAACAAAGTGAAAGGACCATACGAACGAGCCAAACCATTATTCATTTGTGTGCTCAAAACATGCCTGCCCATGTATTTTCTATGTAAAGTTCCAGTTACTTTCTACAAGGAAACAAGCAGTTCCATCGAGCAAGTCCAACTTAAGCAAGCCAAACGAAGGTCTATCAATGTTTGTACAAAATGGCTACTGCTGCAGCTCCCCTATTCAAGAATCACACAAACAAAATGTACCAAAAAACTCTCTTCTTTTTCTACTCAAATTTTCACATGACCGTAGTACTTGGAGGCATACACAACTCAGATCAGCTAAAAACTTGTACCGCGGAGAAATAGAAGGCAAGCCATATACAATCATAAAACCAATATTTTCTCAGTCATTTTCCAAGAATTATCCTCGTCAAGCTCTCATTTCCAACCACACTCAAATTCAATAGAAACTTTACAGACGGTAAACAACGAACTAAACTATCAAATATCAACTCTTAATCAGGAGACATCAAACCCGATGACAAATTGAAGAGCAAACTGAAAAAGCTCGAAAGTTTTCACATATTGAGGCTGTACAGATTTCATATTGCTCATGGCAAAACCAAATCCATTAAAGTTCAACTACTACCACATGTTTGTTGTCAAGAGACCATCAAATTCGACATACCTATAACGCACTCATGCTCAGACTCGGTCGAAACAATATGCATAAACACATCCAAGCCATTCACATAATCAACACTTACGTATTACACACACATCCACTCACTCACTCACTTATCACTACTCCATCAATCTATTTACCTCACATATGCTAAACTAACCATAACATCAAGATACAGGTAAATAAAATTACCAATTTCTACATATTCAAAGGACAATTTTACCTATATCAACTCAAATAAAAATCCCACAAAACATTAATTCACATATAACAACATAATAAATCAATCAAGACCCCACCTTTTTAAACCAAGATTCAAACTTTTTTACCACAAAAAGCAGTAAAATTATTAATTAATTACCTCAATTACAGCAACACCATACGAATGATGAAGACGACAGGTAGAATCTTGAAACCCTAAGATCGCATCAGTGATTGAAACAGCAGGACAAGAACCCAACTCGGAAACCCTAGCTGAGTCACCCCGAGTTAACCCGGCATTCAATACTACAACTAAAACTACAAAAACACCCCAAAACCTTCTCATCATCCTTCTTCAATCAAAATCTTTCACCCCCCCACAAAACTTTTTTCCCCAAATTCAAACCCTAATTTTGAATCACCAACCTCCAATTTTCCCAAATTTCTAATCTTTTCAGCAAAATAAGCAATACCCAGATGACAAAATTGGGGGAAAGTGAAGAAATAGAACAAAAGTTGATGAATTTTGACAAAAAAATGAAGGACCCAGATACCCAAAAGAAGGTGATAAAAAAGGGGGATGAAATATTATTATTATTATACAGTTACCCAAAAAAAAAGAACAATTAAATTTGTAATATTAATGAAAGAAAAAACAGGAACATCAAATTGAAATAGACAAGAGCATTATAATCAAAAATTTAAGGGGAAGGCAAAGATTTGTGGGGGAAAAAAAAAAAGTTTGGTGCAGAAAAATGGATGGTGTATTATCAGAGCATTAATTTTCAAAGGGATTTTATTATCTTTTTTTTTTTCAATTTTTTTCAATTTGAGGAATTTATTTTTCTATTTTATTTTGGAGGGGGGTTGTTTGGTTCAGAATGGATGTGGAAATGCAATCTTATTCTAATTTTAAAAATGTCAGCTTCACACTTTCCTGGATGCTAATACAGTCTTGAGTTTTATGCCCATTTTCTTTTCTGACCCACTGAATATCTTGAAAACAAAAAATATCAACCTCAGCTAGTCAGCTGACCTTACTGCTTACATCTGCTTACATCTGCTTCTTACACTAGAGTGAACATCTTGCGCTTGCAACTGGTTAATCTTGATGTCTACAGTCTGAGAGTGTTGTCTATGTGCTGGGCTGACTAACTCGCGTCTATTTGGATAAGACGGTTTTACATTAGCATATGACTGGATTAGTGGAGTAAATATATCTTATAGTGCTTCTATGTACGAGTAGATAATATTTGTATGTTATTGCAGCTCGTTGTTCAACACCAAAAGGAGGAATTCTATGGTACACGGAGGTTATACCATAATTTTGTGGTGGGACGGTCGTATGGAATAGTTTTTATGCATACGTTTGTTGTTATCCTGATCATTTAACGAGGACATATATTATTAACTCATCCGTGATACAGCTATCCCAAACTCATTTAATAATTATAAGGTTCCAAACAAGATGTATCGTCAACTAGCTGAATCTGTGATCAGGGGAATACTCGATAAAAATTATGGGAGGAAGCCATAGTAAATTGCTTGACGTGCAATTCGATCAAAAGATAAACTTGTTCTATATTGCGAACTAATGTTTTCGCTGATTCGAGAGTTAATCGGATCAGTTTGCTACGAAAACAACTGAATCCTACCTCGCTATAAAAACCACCTAAAACGCATCATTCAGCTCTGATTTCGTTTTCATTACATCATGCAATTCTATCATTAAACACCAAATATAACAAAAGCAACAAAGAAAACTCCAAAAATTGTCGGATTTGTTTTATGAATGGAGTGTTCGTTCTAATCTGCATATGATTGGAAGAATAATGTCACTACAAAATAGTTCCAGAATTCCTTCACAAGTCAACTACCAAAGAACATCTGCAATCTCTGTTAATGGAAACCAATGGAAACCGAGATCGTCGTTTGTAAGTCAACAACAGGTGCCCAACACAAACATGTCGTAACTCGTAAGAGATCTACTATCCGACTCGAATTCGAACTAAATCGAATAGTGCAATTTAAAAACTACTGAACATCTTTGTTTCCCTGTATTACTTTGAAGATCCAATCCTTGAGCAATCGAACCTCACTAAATTTAAGGACCGGGTGAATTGCCACTTTCGCTATTTAAGAAATAAATCAATCACAGGTCATTCATGAACTACTTAGTTGTATATAACTACAAGAGTTAATACATGAGTCAACATGATAAGCCTTCTGACGGCCCTCTAAAATACAAGCAAAGACATCAACTAAGCAAATACAGCTAAACCTACACTGTCACTAAGCTAATTGTAGCTTACCTATGAAGCTAATTCTATACACAATTGCACCCATTCAAATGTTACAAGAACCAACATTGACTACATTTTCCTGAAAATCATGCCCAGATGTTCTGCTGGAAACAGAACTGAGCATACAAGTGAATGCATGAAAAAAATTTCGTTAAGGTGACGACAACGTCGATAAGCCATCTACAGATACTGACCTGACATTCGAGCCTTACAGCTTGGGCACAAATAACCGATGGAACCAGCTTGCATTTCACAAGCCAATGGATCTTGATGGAATTCATTTCCGCACCATACGCACATAGCAACATGACCAGCCATCATATTTGGTAGTGCACTTGTCTTTTGATTCCATAAAGAACCACCAAAACTTTGAGCCATCTCTGTATCGTATTGCAAGACCTTTGGATTTTGCAACTGTGCATTAGACTCTTGAGTCATGAAACTGAATTCCATTGGCTCTACAGTCGACCTTAACCCCTCGAAGCTCGACATATTATCATATTTCTCATTAGTTGTATACAGATTATTTCCGCCCTGGAATTAAAAACCGATATGATGTCAATAACTAAAATGAGCTTACAAGTGAAAGCTTGTGTTTTAGACAGAGTCATCATCACTCAACAGGAGACGGACTGATCTAGCCGATACAAGCCCAAAAGTTTTTGATATACACACACATAGGCCAGCAACACAGTATCAAAGCAATATACCCGAAGTTCACCAAAAACATATCCAGCTATCCCCCCCTATAAATCTCATCTCATAATACCGTTAACCTCTCTGCTAAGTAAACCTCTGAAGTATTGACAAAGTCGTAGTAGTTTTCAGGTGAAAGCGAAACCCGCCCAATGAAACAATTAAACAAACAGCATGAGCATATGGAAGTCAAAATAGCCCCCCCCCCCCCGGCGTCTATTATTATACTGTACCCCGGGTATACACACTTTTTGTACCACCAAACCTAATTATGATGCGCAACCGGTAATATTCGGATGAGCAACGGCTATACTTTGATGAGCACGAACATATACTACGGTTCACGCATTAGCTAAAGATAAACAATCATTCAATGATATAGAAAACCTATGCTCATTGATTTATATACTTGTGGTCATTGATGTATGCCATCGCTCATCATAACGATCATTGCTCGTCAAGATGTCTCAGGGGGTACGAAAGTGCATATACCTCCAAAGGTAAAGTATAATCCCATCCCCCTCCCCCCCCCCCCCGGGGCACATCTCCGATTAGGTTCCTACTTTCATTCTACCAATATACAGCAAGAACGAGAACGACCCCAATGGCTCGAAGGCTCACACCTATGGCGAGATAGGGATGGGGTGTCAGTAGACCGCAGCCTCATTCATGTTGTTGGAGACATAAAGAAAATGTTCATGAAGACACAAATTGTAAATGTTGTCGAGAATTGCATCGACCCACTGCTACGTCACAGCATAGAGATTAACCTCACTCGAAAATTCCATACTTCCTTTTCAAGTTAAACAAACAGAATGTATAATACCTTATCTGAGAGGAAATCAAATGCTTGAAAGGACCCAGACGACTGGCCACGCGAGGATGAAGAATCCACTAAACCACCCGGCATAAGACTTCCTTCAGTCGATCTCCAGAGAAACTCTGTTGTAGGAGTCTGATTCGATACACTAGTGTCTCCAAAACCAATCATTAAGTCCCTGTCTCGAGAGCTCCCAATGTTTTTAGACAATCCCTGAATAGAGTCGATATATCCTTTGTTCAAGCTATACCCTGTATCAACTGTTTGCTGAGCACATGCCTTGTTCAAGTTATACCTTGTGTCACATTGCTGAGCACTAGCTAAACTAAGGGAATTGCCATAAGCCACTCTCTCTTGCCTAGCCTGATCGCAACTACCATAAGCTCCACTCTCAGTATGTTGAACACCATAGCTTTGCTGATTAATACAGGGTTTATTCAAGTTATATCCTGAATCACACTGTTGGTGAAACCCAGCTAAATTAAGAGTATTACCATGAGTCATACCATCCCTTCTAGCGTCACTATTTCGGCTGAAAACCCCAGTTTCATTATGTTGAAGATACCTTTGCTCATTCATACAGACCTCGTTTAAATTATATCCACCACCAGAAGGTCGCTGAAGATCAACTAGATTAAGTGAACTGTTATCAGAGGCCCTCTCTTGCTGAGTAACACTACTGACACCTCCATAAACCTTGGTTTGGTTGCCTTCAAGGCCACAAGATTGCTGTCCCCACAACTGAAAAGGCGAAGACTCTTCAGGAACAGGAGCATGCTGAACAGAACTCAGGAATCTTTCATCCATTTCAGTCATATTACTAAAATCAAGGATTGACTTATTTGACCTTGAGCTCTCGACCTTATCAAGTTCAGGCAAATGCATTGGAGTGGTTGTGGAAGAAACATTCCCCACATCATTCAAAGCAACTTCACGGCTGCTCTCATTCATAGAGAGGCAAGAAAATAAACTCTTTGGAACTTGAGCCTGCTTATCCTCCACGAAACTACCGAAGGCCCCAAGTACACTAGAGACATCATTATGTGACTGGTCATTGTTAGCCATAGCAGTGGAATCTAAATGATTATTGTGACTTCGTGATGCGAAGAACAAGTTGCTAGTATGCTCTTCCCCTTTTTTGTCTGAGACCTCTCCCGCGCTATTTCCGGGGCCACAAGATTGCTCGATCTGAAAACCTCTTGCCCCTGTAGGTAGCACCATACCGGCTTCAGAACCACCCACTGCCTCGTTCCCCATATAATTAGAAACATAATCTTTCGGAAAACACAGCATATTGCCTTCAGAGCGACTTCCCTGAGCATTCCTGTCAGTAGCCATTGCCACTTCAGTACTCTCCAAGGTGCACATGTCCACTTCTGGCTCATTGACCAAGCCAGTGAAATCGGTCCTTATGTTCTGAATCCCAATTTCTGTCTGTCTAGTTTCAGAGCCTCTTTCAAGCTCCAAATCAGAAGCCTTAGACCCAATATATTCGATCTTGTTCACTGTGACAACACAGTTCTCTCTGTGGGGAATAGCTGATGATTCTTCCAAGCTTCGTGAGTCCTCCACATAAGTATCATCCATGCCAATATCAATATGCCCACTCCCAGATCCATTAATACGTCCATCAACCCCAACCTTCACCTCTTCATCACAAAAACTATGCTCCAGCTCCTTATTCACCAAAGACTCCAGATTACTTGAGTTTTCCTCATTGGCAACAGGCAGATCAAGTTCAATAGGTAACCTCACATCATCCGTAGTGTTCATTGTCACAAAGCTGGCATCGTTACCCAAATCTAAGTGCTTACTATCTGAAACCAAATCAGTTTCAGCATTACCTACCACTAAAGCTGAAGATTTGATTACTTCAGATGATACGCAATCAGTAGCATTAACATCCTGAGAATTATCACATGGATCATTATTGCCATCAAAAAACACCTTGTCAGAACCAGAAATATCATCAGGCTTTACATTGGAATTGTCAGCAGCCTCATCAACATCCATGGTACTAATATCAGTGTGAGCAGCTTTAAAGTTCAGCTCAGTGTGATGAGAGAAACTAATCTGGTCATTTTTCCCATTTTCTACATTCCTTTCAACATCAGGAGTAGCAGTCATTACCACTTCCGTATCGTTTATCTTCACTTCACTACTAGCAGCTATATCAGGTGTTCCAGCAACAGGTTCAGAATTAAGGTTTGCTGATCTCAGTGTGTCTGAAACACTAACAGGAACTTCATTTATGGACACTGGCTCGGAACTCTTTTGCTTAGCTGTTGGAACAGGGGTCCCACCAATACCCTTGGCATAGTTTTTCACATGCATTCCAACATGCCCAAAGTAACTATTCCTTTCAAGGAAAAGTTTGTTACAAAACTGACACTCATACTTTCCATCCTTGACAATAACATCATCTTCAACGTGAACACCAGATTTTCGTCGCTTCCTCTTATTACATGATAAAAGATGGTTCAACAATCCATCCTTCTCACTAAATGAAGTGGAACATTTATGACACTTCAAAGCAGAATCAGAAGCTGCATTTACTTCCGAGTGCACATCCTTATACAAAATCACCTGACTTTCCTGATTTGGGGAATTCTGAAGGCACAATTGCCTATTCTCATGATCATTCAATTGAGAAGAATGGGGTAATGCTTGGCACTCAGCCTTTGTTTCTATCTCTGCAGCCTGTATTAAGACCAAAAGTTTAGGCCCTATAAAACAAGCAAGTACTAAAATATACATTAGAAACTAACAAATTATTTTTGTCTGCGGTAGAATGGAAACTAACATTATTCGAAGCCAGATTGTCGACCAATGAAATATCAGGGCCTTGAACAGTAGTTTGGTCCTTTGATTCTTGAGGGCCAGTCAAGGAGAGCAAATAAGAAGAGACTTCCTTGCAGGACACAAAATACCGTCCATTAGGACTGCATAACATCCACCAGATATAGTGTCAGGCTGTCAGCAGAATAAAAATAATTCAATAATTGTCAAGGAAAGAAAATTAAGAGAATATAATTAAATTTTGCATGGCAGGCAGAAAATCTGCCAATATGAGCTACTATGTTCTAGTTTTCTCTTGAAAGCCTCAAACTTTTGCAAAAGAAGCTTCCACCATATGTTTGGGTAGGCCATGCAAGCTGATGTAATACCTACATTTAGCTTTAGACTGTTGACTGTTCCAAGCAATATCAACACCAACTTTTGTCTTTCATTATACGAACTACAGAGGGTTTAGAGCCAAAGAGGTTTCACCATCAGGATTCAAGAACATAACTTCAGCATAAACTTAATCTTTAATAGAATAAGACAGTTATACTGTAACTACGACAAAGCCTCTACGGGTCCCTTGAGTTACCTAACAAACAAAAGAGGTCATAATTTACTAAAAGAAACACAGATCAAAAGTCAAAATTATAGACTTCAACTTTCTACTTGGTAGATGAGATGAGATCATGAGAGTGGTCCTTTGGAGGTTGGACCATATCAGACCAACCCACCATGCAGAACCCCAAGGAGGGCGATTGGCTATAAAACTTCGAACTACCCAGTACCCACTAGTAAAAGTTGAATTTCTGACTTCAAATAACAAGTAACAAGCCAACCACTAATTCTAAGAAAACTTGGATTATGAATTTGCTTCAATGAGCATACTACCTCCATTTCTGATTCTTTCTGTTTGTTCAAATTTACCTTACATAATTTTAACAAACTTAAGAACAAAAAGAAAAAGCAGGGATTAGAAGACAAAGTCAAAAGGCATGATACCAGGCTTTGACAGTAGTTTAACGGAACCAAAAGAGATATGTAATCACCACCATAATAATAGCACCTGGAGGAAATCCAAATCTTCTTTCATAATTTTCCAGGATTAAAGTCCAACTCAAAGCTATCAGCCACAGATTAATCCAATAACTCTCAACTCCAACCTAAAGTAGTAAAGTGACATGTGTCAAAACCTGGATTGACAGAACCTAGTTTGAAATTCACTCCCTGACAAACAAATTCAGGGAACAGGTAATCAGGGTAGAATAAGCCCCAGGAACCCTGGAGAAGTGGTTGGCATGGCAGAGTAGTGAGGCAATGAGACAAAAATGATCTACCACAAGAAAATGAAGCTGGACTTGGTCTAAAACTCTCTAACTGATTACTCCAAAACCCAGGCCCAAAGAAAACTCATCTCATAAATCTGGGACCTACCCTTTCAAATACAAGTTTGTGCGAAAGCCTCACATTTTTGGGGTATAACTTACTTGCCTCTAAACTTCTCCACAAACCTTTGGCCCTCATCCTGCCTTTTTTTACAGCAATAGATGAGACAGAAGATAAAAACGCTTTTCAATTCTCTCATACATGCTATTAGGTGACAACTCAGATGATGTACTATGATATATACTTGGGAGCTGATTCTTGTCACAGTGTCATTCATAACATTAGCAGTTCTAAAGATTAGAACAATTACTTTGGTTTTCAGTCAGAGGATACCATGTGAACTTAATCACCCTTCAGCATAACCTACTCTATCCATCAGTCCCCGGGACACCTGTACAGTAGCACAAAAAAACTACCGCACAGACAGATGATTTGTTCGCGGTTTACATCATTTACAACATAATCTCAAGGCAACAGAAATGCCATCCAGTCTCATTTCTCCAGTTCAAAGTATCAAATACAATGATAAAACTCACCCTGAAAAAATCAATACCTGAAACAAGCTTAACTACTTGGAAAATCAATCACTATGTTCTTTAAACATTCCCTTCTCGCTTGGGCTCTTAGTTTAAAATCCGGCAGGCACAGCTAGGTACAACTTGTGCTGAGCCACAAGTCAAAGACCCTCAAGGGTACCTGAGGCAGACCCTAGCAGGGAGCAACTAGTGTCCAAACTCGTGGCGCACAACTATGCCCTTTACGTTCTATTCTACACTTCACTTTCCCCATATCATCCCTAGATCTTACTTCTTTACAGGTTAGTCTCTAGGAGGACCATAAAAGGGGTGTTTTTTCGCAATATACTAGTATGAAATAAAAGTATTTGTAAAACCAGAGCACCTCATTTCCAGTGCAATTTATCTTGACGCCACGATCCCTCATCTCCTCGGTAAGCCTTACGCCTTCTAAAAAGAACCTTGGGGTTCTCTATATTATGGGTGTCTTATAGCGTTGATTGAGTGAGTTTAGTGACCAAAATACGATTCCTCGATTCCTCTCAATGGTAAAGTGGCTCTGCTCAATTTTCAAATGACATTTGACAAAAAAAAAAAAAACAGAACTGAAGTGTCAATCAGCCCCCCGTTACCATGTTCTACGAGGTATAGTAGTGTATTGGCCATAAGTCACCACCTGTAACTTGTTATACATAATTTCTCCCCAATAAAAACTTGAACTCAAAGAATACCTATGAAGGTTATATAGTACCAGTAGTTTAGCACACCAAAACTAAAACTATGAATCAGCACACAAAGAGGCACCCATCACAGAACACACTTAAACCAGCTTCTACAATCCACAGCGGTTTTGCTTCAACCTATCTGGCTCCTCCGATTCACCTGTTCAATAATTAGCCAATCTATCACGCCTCCAGATTCCTTATTGAACATACCTAACCTAAGACTAAAACCTAATTGAAATTCACTCCAACAACTTCGCCTGTCTTCCTCAATCCTCTCATCGAATCTTCTAAACGATCATACTACATATAACACACATACTCTAATGCCATCCATGACATTGCACCTTGCTATCCCAGATACTCTCAAACCAACCATCCCCGCCCCCCAACACTCGCAGTGCAATCCATCCATTCACATTACGATAGCTATTAGTTTATTCCAAGGTTCGATAATCATCTAAACACAATTGCAATATATGCATAAAACACATGATTGTTACTACATTAATAACCTAATAACTAACATTCAACATACAACATGATCAATAAATATAACGCCAAATCGAAAACAGGGAAAACTCGAACCTTATATAACGACGACAGAACACCCAAGCACGACCTTGCTTCTTCTTAACAGCAATCAAAACCTTCCAACCATTAGGCAAAGCATCACCAAACACATTCGCATCGACAATCTTCCGTTTCCGCCTCCTACTCCCCCACTGCCCTTCCAAATCATTAACAAACCCTAACAACTCCTCGGCCGACTCCTTCCCTTCCGTCATCTTCCTCAACGCCTTTCCATACGGATCGTCAGCGTTAGCAAGCTCCGCTAAATCCACCACCACTCTACTCCTATTAATCAACTCCTTCTCCCTCTCCTCCCACCTCCTCTGCTCCTCCTCCGCCGACACGCTCCACCCTTGGTCCACCTCTACTTCCACCTCCACCTCCACCTCCACCTCCGTCTTCTCTTCCTCCGCCTCCTCCGCCACGGCGGCGGAGGAGGAAGGATCAGTCTCGAGTTTCGCTTTTCGGCCACCACGTTTCCTCTTCCTGCTCCCGTCAATCGCCACGCTCCCGGTCTGATTGACGGGACCAGGAACGGTGTCACAGTACGTGACATTGACCGGGACGAGAGCCAGCTCGTCACGGCCGCGGCTGTCGTCCCGGGAGGAAACGTCGATGCCGTTATTCAAATGGAACAAACTCTTGAACAACGAGATAATGAGAGAGTTCTCGGCGCGCTCCGAATCCGGCAAGGGAATCTCCGGCGTAAGAGTGCGAGGTTTAGAAGGGGCCAAATTAGGTTTATTCCGAGGCGCGAGGCGGAGGCGGGAGTAAGTCTGTTTCCGGCTGCCGGCGGACTCGTTGAAGACGGAGCGGTCGATTTTAGGGATAACGACGTCGTCGCAGCGGCGGAGGTCGAAGGCGTGGGCGGAGCAGAGAGAGAGTGCGGTGAGTTCCGATTGGGTGAGGAGGCGGAGATCGACGGTTGGGATTGATTCTAGGGATAGCCGGTCCGACGGCGACGGACCGACGGTTGCGGAAGCCATTTTGCGGTTGAAAGAGGAGAGAGAAAATATAGAGGGAAGGTGTGAGAGAGGGTTAAGTATCGGAAATGAGAAGGACGGCGTCGGAGATAGAGGAGAAGATCGTGGAGTGGATTTTGTTGGGCTTTTGGGAAACAGATGATTTTGGTTTTGGGTTGGTTTTCTGGACTTGACTATATGGGCAACTTGTGAGATACGGTTTCGACTTTTTATCTAAACCAGATTTTTATTGTTGGCGATATTGTGTTTAAGTCGGATTCGAGTTCGATAGGATCAGATAAAGTATGCGATCTCTACCTCATTGATTTTGACATTGTTGCTTTGTCGAGGGTTGGATTTGAGACTTTTAGTGTTCAACTGGAGTTGGTAGATTGTGTATTTGTGTGTGCAATATTCATCGAATTCCTCGTTAATTTAGTTGTGTATTTCAAAGTAAGGTTAAATACATACTTAAGCGATTTGACTAATTTAAAAGATAACATACTAGTTTGTATTCATAAATGTCTTATTACTTGCTTCGGCTAGTTCTTGAGTTTCATATTTCATATTATAATCACATGGTGAGTTACGAACTAAAAAAAAAAAAACTGTGTTACTCCAAATTACTATAAGAGTATTAGCCATTGAAATCTAGTGTAACCACCAAAAGAATACGGTGAGTGTATACAGTATATGTTTTACAACATCTGAATCATGAGAATTTTGTTGGTAGACTGAAAGTGAAAGTTGCAACATTAAATTGATACGATTTTACTTTTCATGATCACAAACAAATTTGATAATAGTATGTCATTTTATTCTTTTTTTTTATATAAATTATTTATTTCTCTTTAGAAAATTAAGTTATGTACAAAGAATAACAAATAAAGTAACAAATGGAAATTCAAGTGATTTAAAAAAAATGGAAATTTAGGGGTGCATATCTCAAAATGAATGATAGACTCGTAGACATGAGATTAAAGCGTAAATTTCTTTTATACGACCGTATGTGTATTTTAGGTTCTTCATCTTTATGTAGAAAATGTTGTACTATTTTAAAATTGTGCTATTTTCATGTCAAACCATTTCTTTTGTTTGCTTGTATTATTGCTGCCTACGTTTAATAAATATAGGAACCACAATCGGGTGGAAATTTGAGGAAAAGTCTATGATGTCGAATTAAATAAACAAGAAAAATAACTCTGAAATAATTTTGGATCCTCTAATGAATGAAAAAGGTTGAAAAAGCACTTCAATGTCCAATAAGTTACATGAACTACATAATTCTAAATTTAGGTGTACATACACTCGAGTTGATGGTAGACATACTAGATCTTGTTCACCAATTTAATGCTAATTTAAATTATAACTCTAGTGCTCTAGTTATTTTGAAATGTTTAAATTTCTTCAATGTATCATTAATTTCTTTATCTCCTCAATGTTTATATAGTCCAAGAATACACGTGAAATCATGCTTTTGGTTTTCAGCTACGTCAAGATCAGTGCGGATCACCTGTCCTATTTTCATATCCACTCCGTGTACCCCTCCAATCACGAGGTAGCATTTCATTATTTTATTTTTAAAAGATCACATATTGCGAAAAGAATTATGTAATGTTAGTACGTGATTGAGGGGGTATACGGAGTGAGATAGGTGATCCGCACTGAATTAAGATCCGCTTGCATGGACTGTTGCTTTTCTGTTACGAGTCCACTTAGCCATGGTCACAGACTCATGATCCACAATATAGCAGACCAATATATAGCCCAATTATCGCTGAGTGTTGGCCCAATACATAAATCTGTGAACAGATCAGAACAACAAAAACCGAAGCTTAATACGCAGAGGCCAGAGAACTTGTTACTTCTCGAATGCTTCACCTACAAGGTTGACCGAAGACCCCAAAACATGAAAACGACTACCAATCTACTATACTATGGACTCATGGAGTATGCATGAGTCAAGAGATATCTTCAAGAATACAAGAGTTACTCAGAGAATATGCATATCTGACAATTGAACAGAAAGGCACATTTGTCGCGGCTAGATTACAAAATGACAACTAATACAATCAGAATCACCTGTATGAATATAAATCGAACGTTAAACTGTTAATTTACGATAATAACATATACGTAATGATCTAACAAGTCTTTTTTTTTTTCTATTAAATATTCCAGAACGTATTAAAAATGGATCTTGCCAACATGCGTTGAAAATTAAGAAGCTCCACTACTTTTTTCCTATATTCCAAAATCAAAATAAAGATCCTATTAATTTGTATGATGGACCATGCATTTCATGAAAGTTATCTACTTATCACTTTCACCTATTATCCAATTATATAATACTAATTTTAGTTATACGTACAATTTTGACTACAATCCCTCATTCAATGATGGTTAAATTCGTCGATGGCTCAATCTTCACTAAGTCGTAGTCTTGTAGATGGGAAGAAGACGTGCTCATATCCATTATAAAATCAATTAAACATAACAATGAGAATTTCAAATAAATCGTAGATCACTCTTCGCTCATTTGTCTTTTCAATTTAATATACGTTATACATCTCACATATGTGTTGTCTTCATTTCGTTTTACACTTAGTCTTAGAGGGCCAGGGCCGGCTATTAGCCCGTGCAGGCTGTGCGGGCGCACTGGGCCCCTCAGTCCCTAGGGCCCCTTAAATATTTTTCTTGTTTCTTTTTCTTTGTAAACAATATGTGGGCCCATATGAACTTTAGCTTACGTTGTTTTTTAATCTAATCCCCTTCCTTTCATTTTTTTCCCCTCTTCTTTCTCTTATTTCTTTTTTTGGGCCTATTTTCATTATTTTTCTTTCATTTTGGTGTTTACGAAGTCGGAGTATACCTTAAGATCCAAATTTGGACAACGAGTATTTTGTAAGACGAATATAATTTTATCATAAAAGGTTGTTTGTTACAATAAGTTTATCATTATCGATTGTTACAATTTTGACTCCGTACTAATACAATTCTATATTAAAAAAATTATAACAAGGGGCCTCAATTTTCATTTCGCACAGGGCCCCCGAAATCTGTGAGACGGCCCTGTAGAGGGCCATTATCCTTTGCAATTTTGCAAGCAAAAACAACTTTTGCTTATTTGGAGAAGCCACTTAACAAAAAAAAAAATCAACAAGGTAAGTCCAGATCTATATTGTGAGTTCGAAAAATATTTGGCATTTAGCACCCCAAAATTCAAATTTGCACATGCATGCAAAGTCGCAAAACTATCTCACCAAATTATACCAACACTGCTTAATCTATACTTATATATTAATAGGCTAGCAAAACAGCTGACATGGCGACGTAGTAGAGGTTTTGCATCGTTGGCAAAATAAAAAAGCCAAC
>JBBYHQ010000015.1:4229116-4260406 GCA_038382645.1 Spergularia azorica
ATCTTTCGGTTTTCGGATACGGATATCCGATCCGAATTTGAGTTTCGGATCGGATATCCGAAAATGCTCACCCCTACTCACAAGGGATCCTTATTCCTTAGGGGTACGTGAAAATACGGTTATGCTAGACTTAACACTGTGTTGGGGCAACATTAGAGATCGGGAAAAATGTTGTAAATATGGGTTCCAGGTGAAAACTCCACCACTCCCCAAACTTTGCTCTCTAATGTTGTGCCCTACTACGGGGCTAGCATAAGTGAATCAACCATCATAGTAGTTTACCCGACTTGACTCGTGAATATTATCTCTAGTCCATCTGTTGAGCTTTGAGTCGAGTTTTAACCAAATTTTGACTGAACTACATGCAAGCTAGCTAACTAAACCCATTACTTCAATTCCAACCCAAGCCACACACACAAACACCAACAAAACTTTGATAAACCTATCACCATCTAGTTTGTTCAGCTTTGTTTGATAAGTAATGTACCCAAACAACAAAGATTTCTTTGACCAAATCCCCAAAACGAAATGTGATTGCAAAAACTTTACAACTTCTCAAATCCCACATCATGCAAACATACAACTATACAATGAACATAGTGCTCAACTTATAATGTTGCTAGAAGGGGGCATTGAACTCCAAAAATTGATTGGAGGGGTTGGACTATTACTATATACTATCACTATTTTATCCTATTTGCATTAAATTAATATCAATAAATAATCATCATCTTATTGGCAATAAAGACAGTGATAGCCTAGACTTAGTCAATCTCTTGGTCAAGCAGCTGTCATTTTTTTTCTTTTCTGGATATACAAAATCTTTCTCTAACCCTTTCTCTCTTAAACGACAGCAAATTATAGTTTGCAGTTGTCGGATTATTATCATTATTTTCTTCGATCTTATTATTATTATTTTTATAATTTACCAAAAAATTTAAATACCCTTCTTCTTATTATTCTTCCAATATACGAGTATATATTTATCTGTCACATACACTACTTTATATTGATTTTAATTTTTGTGAAATCCAAGAAGAAGGATATATATATATATGGGGGTGATGATGACAGTCATGGTGCTGTCATTTTCATGTTTATAAACATAGCTCAGAAAATTTTCACAGACAAATTTATTTCACAATTTGCAACGAACAAAAGAGAGCGAGCTATAGAGGAGGGCGATCCAATCACAATTCACAACATATTATTATCAATAATATCATACTATATTATTTATTGATCATATAGATTTTTAACATAAAGTTTTAATTAGTTTGAATATCTTACATACATGGCTTACCATGGTCATCATCAATATCGATCACCCTTTGGGGATACAACTTATACTAAGGTCTTCGTTGGTGGGTTAGCATGGGAGACTCCTACAGAAAAGATGCAAGCTTATTTCGAGCAATTTGGTGAAATTCTTGAAGCTGTCATCATCACTGATAAGAACACTGGCAAGTCCAAAGGTTATGGCTTTGTAAGTTCTTCCTCTTCCTCTAATTTCAATATTTATCGGGTGCGTCGTGGTTTTAATTCATGTTTCGAATATAGCTACCCATCTGTAGTAGATGATTATCTCGTTATCAGTATTGGGGTGTTACCAATTGAACCGTTTGTTTCATGAATGGTTGTCAACTTGTCAATGTAGGTATAAGATTGACTAATTAGTGATAATGCAATTATTTAGACCTGAACAATGTGTAACTAGGTAAAGTTTCGTGACGGCAGTCGTGGCCCGGGCGTACGGTTATTGTAGTTTAGGGTCCTAGCTACCCACCTGTAGTAGATGATGATTAATGTCGTCTTACAAATTGAACGGTTTGATAGATGGTTATCAATCACTGTATGTATAATATTGACTTTTAGATGATTATGCAATTAAAATTAAGTAATGTCTATATAGGTAACGTTTCGTGACCCGGCAGCCGCGGCCAGGGCGTGCGGTGATGCTAACCCGATGATCGACGGACGACGGGCGAATTGCAACATTGCGTCCTTCGGACGGCCTAGGCCATCACCACCAAGAGGTAGAGTCCACTAAATTATTTTTTCTGGTTGATCATCAATCTTTAGATTTTAATCTTAATTAATTTTAGTTAAGGTTTCTATAAAATTGACAATGTATGTACTAACCATATGATCATAGATGATTAAAAAATAATGTTGGTGGTTAATTATTATGAAGGTCTTTTGTGCTGTCATAGAACATGCACAATGATTAATTACTTTGGTAAGTATCTGAGTAATAATGTATGTGTGTATACATGTACATGTACAGGTAGAAATAATCAAGGAGGAATAGCACAAGGGCAATCTTCGTCATCATCATATAGTGGAATGCCAACACCACAACAGACGTTGCAGCCACCCCCATTTTTTTATCAGCCTTATGGGTCAGTACATTTTCCATAATTTACTCCTTTACATACTTACATAGTTTTTTTTTTTTTTTTTTTTTGCTGAGTACATACTTACATAGTTAGTCCGGTCTCGTGCCAGCTAGTTCCTTCAACGACTTTATAACAGTCAATAAAATCTCTACATTTCTATCATAAATTCATAATAATAGTCATCTTTAAGTAAATTGATGATAGAATAAATTCTGAGCATGAAATGGTCCATACATGTAACATGTTGTATGTTAAATTTACTAGTCAAGGAAGATGTAAAAATATATTAACAATTGGAGAATGCTACAAGATTACCCCAACACCTGAATGGACTCTTGCCAATTCAATTGGCGAGGTATAATGAGTCGGATGTACACGCACTACTCCAAGTTTACCATATACCAACGTACACTGATATACTGCTTCCGAATGACTCAAAGTGAAAATTACGTCGAGAATTACACGATCGATAGTTATAAAGGATACAATGAAGGAAATGCAATAATCATAGGAGGAAGTTGGAGGGTAGTAAGGGTGGATTATGGAGTGGCTGGTGATCAGTACAGCTGGTTTAAGGACACCTTGTGATACTTTTGACGTACATGCCATCCTCTCGTCCAATTCATTTCTTGTCATCTTTATTTATTCTCTCTTGCCAGCATGGCCTAGCTCACGTACCTTATTATTAATCCACTACTATTTCTATTATTTTTTCTTCATTCTAAATAATAATTAACTAAAAAGACTCAAACCCCTGGAAAATTCAATCTTTATATAGAAAAATGTTTCATTTTATTATTTAATTTGCTATTCCAGCGTTATTTGGTATGGTCAGCTCTAAAAGTCCAAATGTGGGGGTCAAGTACCATGATCAAATTACTTGATCATCACAACTATAACGTAGATGTCTCCAAATAATGTGTAGGGCACGTTCAAGTAGTTGTTATTGTATGTAGAATGTTTCAGACTTATTTCTATCAGGCTAGCTAGGATCGGTAAACAAATACAAAAGTCGGATTTCTACGGCCTATTAAGGTGGAATGGACTGGGGATCATTCATTTATTCGATCTAGCTAGTCGACCAAAGTTAGGTTGAAGGGACTTCGTCATTGATATATACTCCGTATATGAATATTGCATGAAATTGATCACATAAATACCTATATATATTTTCCACCACTATGATCGGGTGGCAACTAAGACATGATCATGTACTGCACTATACGTACTGTTATTAATTAGTTTCATAGGACCTAAAGAATGTCAGATCATCTGAAACAAATTGAAATGACACAGAAATTTTTGAGAGTCAAATGCTAAGTTTGGTAGAAGCTAGGGCCTAGCTCTTGGTAGAATCATATACACTTGAACTAGAGCCGGATCAAAACCATAGTGAAATTGAATTTTTTCACCACCATCCAAATTCAATGCTAAATTCATAGGATCATGCTATAGGCCGGTCAAAGGTATAAACAATCAATCGATCATTATTGTACGTAAAAATAGCATTATATATATTTGTTGTATTACGGGTTAATTGGTATCTTAGGATGAAATCTTTCACGCTAGCTTTATAGTAGCATTATGATTTGACTCATTTGATCCCCCGACATGAAAATATTTAGCGTCCCATGATCAATGATCTCCTAGTTGTACTCTTACTCAGAAAAATGATGAAATGGCACATCTGTAGCCAATAAGACCGACCTGATGACTTGTTAGCAATTTTAGGGTGGGCATTAGTTCTCCATTTCTGAATTGTACATACAGTGACTCCTCATTGCAGTCGTGGTCCTGAATTGTACTATTGATCTATGCCTCTATTTACATTTTTGACCATATAAATGTTTTGTACTACGGAGTACAAGTCTTCAACAACACAAGATCGTACATAAGAGCGAGACTGATCCTTGAGTTCAACAATGTAGTTACATTTTTATGTTAACTTCATATATATATTTGAATTACGTTAGATATATCCAACAACTTTTACAGTACTTCGTATGCTACAACGTGTTTCGTGCATGTACAACTGATTTCTCTAAAAGACGGAAGTATTTGTTTTTTCACGTTATTCTTAAAGTTTATGCTAATGCGTAGGGTTGGCTAGTCAACTTTTACATGTGATATATAGATTGAAAATATTACGGGTTCATGTAACTGTTCATATTAGTCTGTTTGTAAGGCTTTATCGTATGATCGTATATGTGCTTATTATGAATTTGAGACATTATATAGATGTTAGGTTAGATAGTCAAACATGTTCTGGATTCCAAAGGAGTTAATGCACAAGTGTCCAGTAGATTAATTGCATGGTGTTTTTGACATTTTTCTTTTTGCACTTTCTCATGAGGGTAAACAATTCCATTTTGGGTTAGTTTCATCTGAAGTAGATCAAATTGAAGAAAGTTTCAAAAGTACTTTCATCCACTCTAAAATGTCAACTTATTTGCTATTTATGTCATGCAGGTATCCCTACACAGCGACCTATGGTTACCAAGTAAGCCTTTCTTCAATTTGCTTTAATTTCCTTCATTTAAATGTCATTTGCAATGTTTTATGTTCATACTAATGGATAAATAACATCGAAAAGATGACTTGGGGACTTGGGGTGTTGGGGTATATCCCTTATTCCATTGGCAATTTGCATTTTTGCGTATTCATGTATTAAAACAATGTCGCAAGTTCATATTCTCTTATCTATCGATATATGCAAACTAGCATAACATTATTCACGTAACGGGCTAATATGTACGAGTATCGACTTACGACTCTATATTTGTCTACCGACGAGCACTACCTCAAATCTTAATGAAATTGAAAAAACTCCAAAGATTTTATACTTTTTTCGATCTAGTAATGGAGAGACAAAAAGTGAACAGTGTGACTAATTTAATGAACTAACTGTGATGGTGAATGTGGAAACGCAGGGGGTATACAACCCACAAGTGCAACAATCACAGCAGTACTATGCACAGTTATATGGTGGTGGGTCCGCATCATCGTCATCAATGGGTAGTCCCTATTATTATGGAGCTGGTGGTGTTGGATACTCCAGAGGATCCGCCCCGGGTACCCGTGTCTCCGGGGCACCCTATTATTACTATCCTACGCAGATGCAAGAGGGAGGAGCAATCTCCCCGTATCCTACCACTCCGAATCCTGCTGCCGCCCCTTTCCTCTCCGCGGCTTCTCTTCCTTCTCCTCCTCCTACCAACAGGCAACAACAAACCTCATCTGCAGGTACGCTCATACTTCTTTTCACTAATGTTTGAAAGTCGTCTAAAAATAGTATCGAGTTAAAGTTTATTCTATCATTTATTAGAAACTAAATATATAGGAGGTTTTGTCGTAGACTTGTAGTGAATATTTTGAATTAACATGAATTAGTATCGAGTCTAGCAAATGCGCCGACACACATGCATGTAACATGTCAAAAGCGAAAAAGAACAAAATCCAAGTTATTATTTCACCATCCACATGACATGACCACAAGTAGGAACAAAATTTATTGCGGAAGATTACCACAAAGAAAAAGGCCAATTGACATTTGCAAACGTTCTACTTTGTGTAAATTGGCTGCTATGAATTGATGGTAATAGTCAAAAACTTACTCGTGTTACATGGTGATGTGTGGTTTCGGTCTCATGCACGTACGGTGTACAACTCAACCATGATAAAATTAGTAGCGTCGGTCTTTCTTTTCTTTGACTTGAAAAATGTTGCAGTATGCCCATAATTAGGCCCACTGGGCCAGCCCTAGGCCCATTTATGGGGGGCTCACAGATGCAGCTTTTACCTGGCACTGGTGTTTTGCACATTGTGGGTAAAACCTTTTGAGCAGTACAGCCTTGCAAGGGTAAAAAGCTGGATTCACCTTGGGGGTAATATCTATTTCTAGGCCCGGAATTCAGACACACCCATTTATGTACTGAGTAGCAATTCCTATTGGGCATAGTGGCCCACTTTCAAATAGGAGTGAGATATTTGGGTGGTCTACAGACTCTACACTCAATAGTCAATGCACCCCTTATGATCTCCTCCTCATGATCATGCATTTTAGATTTTTTTTTGGGTAGATAAGTACTCGGTTTAAGAGGGTTCGGCTTCTGTAAAATGACGATTGTTTAAGAAGAATCTAATATATCTCGGCCGATCAGTTGGAATTTGAGAAGGAAGGTAAAAGACTCACAAGTCACAACCTAGACGATGAGGGAATGGGCTTCCACATCTTCATCTAGACCTCTATGAATCTATGATCATTCATGGAAGATAGTTGTCATTAATTTTGGTTTCTGACTTGCTGTACATCTAGGTTCAGTTGGATGGTTACGTACATAACATAACATGCCATGCATGTTTATTCGACTGACACTCGAACTCTTCATTCTTAGATTAAAACCGTAGGAAAATATCACATAATAGACGAGCTGAGTCTAACATTCAAACACTTGTGAATGAGTTTAGCTAGTTAAAAGAGGTTACCAAATGAGAAAGCTTTAAAATGCTAAATTCAATCCATAATACTATATATATTCATATTCACCGTACTTTCTTGTTTTGATAGTTTTTAAGTAGTCTAAAAAATGTATGCTTGTTTTCTCATGATACCATTGGCACTTTTTTCTTTTATTTTCTACAGAAGAAACACAAGCTCAACAAAACAGCTCAGAAGAGACAGATGCTGTTGTAATCCAGTCTGAGGGTCCAAGCACTTGAAAAATGGTGATTATAACTATTTAATCCTCGATCTTAACAAAAAAAAAATCATTCTTCTAAGAAAATTATAACTATTTTTACTATAACCAACTTCAATTCATATAGAAATTTTCTGGGTCCAAAGTTGTTGCATTCAAATGACCGATTGATGCAGTTTCAAATTACATACAAAGATTTTCCAGTCGCGGCGATCATGGCAGCTATGGACGAACCAGCATTACTACTCCGACATCATCTACATTCTGCAAACTAAAACTGAACTTAATTTTATCATCTATATTCTTTAATTATCCTGCAAATAATTCTTTGTGAATTACAGTATTATTTATTTTTTTGAACTATTTTTTGCCCTTTTTTATTTATCATCAATCCAAGTACAAAAGCTTAACATGTCTTTTACAAATGTATGGGAACGAAAAAGGTACCCTTTCAATAAGGACATCTTCTGTCTTATCTTTATTTTCTCCAAATTCCACTAAGCTTACTTCATATTTGATCAAGTTGTTATCCTTGAATTGGACGGGCACTGCCTCCATTCTTTAAGAATTTTGTTAACATTTAGTTCAATTAAATAAGAGAAGTTCAAAGTTATTTTTAACATTTCAGGGAACAGATGTAAGTTTATAACAAAAGAGTTCAAGTATGATTGTTGATGCATTTTTCCTTGCAGTTCTTTAGAAATCAGCTAATACTAGCATTTGGATCGAGTTCAATTTATTGGAGTACATGAGATCATATATTGAATATTCGAATGATCATAAATCAATTTCACTTATACGTACACTGTGTGTTATCGTATTCGTATGGAGCTTGCTGAATTTATCTAGGAACTTAATTACAATCAACTAAATCAAGTTATCTTGTTCACAAACAAACCAAAAAGGCCCAAAAGGACAAATGTTCGATTCCTAATCACAGCAAAAGCACCCATACATTTACATTCATCTCCTTTTCATCAACCAACATCTTTTACTTGGTATGGTGCATTAAACTCAAGCTATCTGCAATGTAAACTTGCCATTACTAAGCACCTTTGGGCCACCATTATTAGGGCGTTTCGTTTTCGAATCCAATACTAGTAAAAGCAAACATACAGAAGAGATTAAAACTCACACACCTCAATCATAAAACCTCTCTAATTAAATTAAAGGTGTTCTTTCTTGAACAAGCTAACATATCACACTCCAGCTACCTACTATGTTACCTTAAATTCACAGAAAATCGATTTATTTTACCCTTACAACACGCATGATTGAATAACAGAATTTTCCCTAACAACATACACTCTATATATAAATATGACCTAGCTAGCTACTTAGCTAGGAATTACTATAGACATATAGCATATAGTCCAGCAAGTACTTATAGAGTACAATGGAGTGCACTTCAATACGTCAAAACAAAATTATCGAGCCACTCGATCTTTTTCCGAACAAGGCAGAGGACTACCCTGCATTACTATCATCAGCTAAGGATTTCGACAATATGAAGAGGGTGTCGAACGATGATGAATTAGAAGATGATGGTGGTGTTACGGTCGCATTGCACATTGGGCTACCGGATCATCACGGTCATTCGGCAAAAAAGGAAGGTGATAATGAGAATGTTGGAGAGTTCAACTGTGGTAGAAATGAAGGGCCAAGCCAATATTGGATACCAAGTGCTGTTCAAATTATAGTGGGATTCACTCATTCTTCTTGCCACCTTTGTAACAAAACGTTTAATCGCTACAATAACCTTCAGGTACGTATTACTTCTATCGTAAAAATGTCCGATATTTTTTCTCGATTTTCTCCTCTAGATGACCGTAACGCTACAAGCGGTTTTATAAGATAGCGACAACACGTGATACTTAAAATCAAGTCATGGTTTGTGTCATTGGTCTGTAAAAGTAAAGACTAAAGAGTAACGTTTTTTATTTTTATTTTTTATGATTGGGCTTAGATGCACATGTGGGGGCATGGATCTCAATACCGAAAAGGCCCAGACTCATTGAAGGGAGCCCAACCAAGAGCAATCCTAAGCCTACCATGCTATTGTTGCGAAGAAGGGTGCAAAAACAATATAAACCACCCAAAGGCCAAGCCTTTGAAGGACTTCCGGACGTTGCAGACTCACTACAAGCGCAAGCACGGACACAAGCCGTTCAGCTGTCGTAAATGTGGGAAGCCGTTGGCGGTCAAAGGCGACTGGCGCACCCACGAGAAGAACTGCGGGAAGCGTTGGCTTTGTCTATGTGGTTCCGATTTTAAGCATAAGAGGTCTCTTAAGGATCATATTCGAGCTTTTGGATCAAGACATGCTCCTTATCCTCCTTTTACTTGAAACAAATTAGCTCACATAAGGCTTCACTTTTTCTTAGAATAACAGGGTGAGGTTTATTCATTCATATCAAGTTTCAGGAGGGAGAGGATGCCCTCCAAGAAATTCTTTACCCACCCAAATAAAATTCCAATTGAGAGATTAGATACCCTTATGGAGATTCACCTTCATCGTGCAAGTTATATCTAGAGAGTCGTTTGCACATTGTTACCAAGAGATTGATAGTGTATTTGATTATTTGAACAAGGTTTCTTGAGAGAGACGTTTGTTTGAAAACTACAGTGTGAGACAGCCTTATAAGAACCGAATACAAAGGATCTCGATAATAAAATTAACAAGTGATAACTAAACTAATATTTCAAGACTTCTTGATTAATCCAACCTTTATTCATGAACATATGAAAATTGACTTGCTTATTCTTGAGTAGTGCAACAACACCATGTGTGCCATTTGCTAGGCTTGGTCACAGGTGCACATGTAGACGGGTTACGACCACAAAACTGCGCACAATTCTCTTCGGTACATTCGAAATCTAATGGCTCGCATTCTGTTATTACTTGCACTCTTATATCCCTTGAATTTGTGCCATGATCAGTTCTAGAGCTCATTACCCCTGAATCAACAAATTAATAAACTTATACAGTACACCGAATAAATGAAAACTATATGCCTATAACTAAGCTTAGCAAAATGATCGTTTGGTTTACGTAAGAAGAAAATAATCCTTTGTAAAATACACGTAATTTAATCACCAAAAGTATAGGTTATTGACTTCGCTACGGCATAGTGTGTGGTAGACTGCCTGAATGAGATAAGTATGGGAATCGGAACTTTCTCGGTTTGTAAGCTTTTCGTCAAGAACAACACATCGATTTTGAAATTACGTTATTTTTGTTCTGATCAACATAAGTAGAATAGTAGATTGTCATATTCCTTATATATGATTGGGCGGAAGAATTTTGAAATGAAGGAGAAACACATATTGATATTTATCACTCTGTTTATCACTTACCGCAAGACAAGAGGATCAACAATAACGCCAACATAAGACATGAGTATGATATCTTCTTCCTAGGAATCCTAGCCATGTTGAATTTTGCTTCTCCTCCAATTTTTGTTTATCTTTAATTTTTTTTTTTTTAGGTTTGATGATATGTAAAGAATCATTGAGGATATTGAGTACTTATAAATGTTAGGAAATTTGGCAAAAAATCACCTTTAACTTTCACAATTTTGTAAATAACCACCTTTTAAAATTATTTTTGCGAGAAAACACCTTATAAAATCAATAAGTCTTGTTAAGATCACCTAGTGTCCTTTGACCTTCACGAAACCACCCTTGACCACCATTGACCACACCTAGCCGCCTGAAACCGCCTTATACCACCACCAACTACCCTTGAAAATCGAAAAAAAAATATTCTTAATTCTAAAACTTAGTTAATATACTTAATAGACTATGTCCATCTTAACACCCTCCTGACTAAATATCAAATTAGTATACTAATTACACTAAAAAAAACTCCCTTTCACCCTCTTTTATCCCACCAAATTAGTATATCAAATGGTAAAGTGTGTTTGACGAGATGAAAGAGCGTAAAATATAATTTTTTTTTCCAGTGTAGTTAGTATATTAATAAGATATTTAGTGAGTTAAATTAAGATTGGAATAGTACAATAAATATATTAATTAATTTTATAGATTATGGTCTACGGAAAACAAATTTTATTTTTTGCGATTTTCGAGGGTGGTTGGTGGTGGTATAAGGCGGGCGAGGGGTGGTCCATGGTAGTCAAGGGTGGTTTGGTGGAGGCCAAAGGACATAGGTGGTCTTACCAAAGCTTATCAATCTTATAAGGTGGTTTTTCGCAAAGATAATTTTAAAAGATGGTTGTTTCCAAACTTATGAAAGTTAAAGGTGGTTTTTTTTGCCAATTTTCCTAAATGTTACTAGATGCAATAAAATCTCCTAACTTCTATATATATGCACCGTATCATTGTTTGATTCATTTCCTTTTTCTCATTGATCATGAAATCTTATTGATTAATTCAGCAGAATATCACTTAATTAAGAAAAAAATTAGAGTTTTATCATGTGTCATGTGGGCACATGTTAGAAAAACCCATACAAAATTAGTCGCTAATTACGATCGGTGAGCGTTAAGCATAGATTAACCGGCTTGACGATCTCGAGTCCAAATTAAGATCAAA
The DNA here is from genome assembly GCA_038382645.1 of Spergularia azorica. Classification (NCBI taxonomy): domain Eukaryota; kingdom Viridiplantae; phylum Streptophyta; class Magnoliopsida; order Caryophyllales; family Caryophyllaceae; genus Spergularia; species Spergularia azorica. The sequence goes on from JBBYHQ010000015.1 coordinate 4,240,770, forward strand.
TTTCTTTAGAACTTTTAAGCTTTAAGTCTTTGTATATTATCAAAAAAAATCAAAATCCTTTATTTCGGATGCAGAATGAAGCAACAAATTTTTATTTTTTTTGGGACACACCGAAAGATAACGCAAAACAAAAAAGTCTTACGAAAGATACCTTGCAAATGACCCACACAGTTCGATTTGTAACATGGGCCCGTGGGTCACATAATAGAAAAACCGATGTTCCATTCCACCGGTGCGAATTTCTTGATCACCTGCTCTGATGTTTCAGGGGAATCAGAACTTCATCAATCAACTTCTTGAAGCTCAAGTTCGACGTCCCACTTTCGCTTAAAACAGCTTCTTCAGCTAACATTTTCCACTGCATTGCATTTCTTGTCATTTCTTTCCCATTTGATTTATCCTCCATAAGTTCCCTCACCTGCTTCTCCACTTCTCCTCTCTTCACATCACTGTATATCTCCATGCCTATCCCCCATTTCCCAAAGCTAAACCAGCAATTCGTCTGCTGCTCCGCGAAAAATGGCCAGCACAGTATAGGCACCCCACCACACACAGTGTTCAATGTCGAGTTCCAACCACAATGCGTCAAAAACCCGCCTACAGAAGGGTGGTTCAGTACAGCTTCCTGATCACACCAGCTTGTTATCAGCCCTCTTTCTTTAGTTTCAGACAGGAATTCAGCAGGAATGACCGATGTTTCGCCACTAACAAGATCAGGTCTAAGAATCCACAGGAAGTAATGATCACTGTTTGCCAGCCCCCACGCGAACTCCACTAGGTTTTCGTTTGTCATTGTGGTGATGCTTCCAAAACTGACGTACACTACTGATTTCGGGTTTTTCGAGTCGAGCCACAGTAGACACTGTGAGTCCTCTTTCCAAAGATTAGACCCTAGGGATTTCACAGCTGCGTCTTCTTGTAGTGCGTTAACCTGCAATTGCAAGGGTCCGACGGTGTACATTGGACCAGCAAGTAATTTTGAAACGTCTTCTAGTACTTCCTCCTCAAATGCGTCGAAAGTGTTGAAAATAACAGGTGCACCAGATTTTGCAGCTGTTTCGGTCGATATCAGCAGAAAATTGAACATGAAATCGTCTTTGTCCGTGGTTCGGATGAAGCTAGGCATGTACTTCAGTGGTATGTCTGGCATGCTGGGCACCCAATCGACAATTTTGTCTAAGGAGCCATCTGTTAAAAATGTTGAATCTGTGCAAAACAGAGGAAAATTAGCCCTGAATTGCATTTTGCCGAGCTAAGACTCATGTCTCAATAAATAATCTTTTGGATGTGCACGATTCCCGGAATTTCGACCCATCGCATTCTTAAAGAAACTTTTGTTTGGCTTGAAGTTTAAATTTTTCAACCTTAAATCCATGTTACTAATAATAGAACTTTTAGATGTACATGTTGAAACTTTTGGATGTACCCGTTTCAGTACTTTCGCCCTGTCACCCTGTGGCATTCTTAGTGGCTTCAAAATTTCACACTATTACTAAACAAAGTTGTTCCCCTATGTACTTAATGCTATACTCTTCTACTCCACTGTATTATCTATAGTAATCGTGTTTGTTTCACCGTCTTTTACTATACATATTGTGAGATATATCTAAACTAATTGAAAGATTTCACTTCCTTAAAACCAAGTAGAGTTGGTGAAGTTGACTGCAACTTTAATTTTTAAATCAGATGGACGTTGTATTTTATTCAACCGTGAGTTACAATATGGCTAGTAAATACAACAAAGTATAATTACTTAAGATTACCTTTGATAGTAAAATATACAGTATTGCCTAGGTTTGACTATTATAGAGTAAGGTTACCTTGAAAAGGAACAATTCCCTTGTCAAGAAGCAATCTATACTGGGAATAACCAAGCAAACCACAAGCACTAGCAGTCCATAACCAGACAATAGGTATGCCCATCTCAACCGCGGCGTCAAGAGTGAAGGGCATGACGCCATAGGAGACAATTAGGGTGACCGGAGGCGAAGCCGAGGCAGGGATGTGAGAAAATAATTCAAGACAGCATGACAAAGGGGAATGATGTCTTGGGTGGCATTTGCGTCCGAGGGTGGGAGCCCATCAGGGATGGCAGTGTTCGAGGCCATCCACAAAGTTGGGCCCCTGCGCTCGCAACAAGCGATGCTGGTTGTACTCGGTGTTGACAAAGGTTATGTGAAAGCCTTTTGCATGGAGGAGTATGGCTAGTTGGATCATGGGCCTTATGTGGCCTTGTGATGGATAAGGTATACATACTGCATGTAACTTCTTGTGATTATCTCCTTCTCCTTGTGCAGCCAAACGGTCCATTTTTGCACAAGTTCATGTTATCCTGCGATAGTCTGTCCCCATAAATCTCTTTTAATCAGTAACGCAACGGGACAAGAGGACTTGGTGGCAGCGACACAGGCGCATCAACGCATGCACCTGTTGTCAAGTATTGCCGACATAACCGCATCCCTCGAATATTACCACCGTTTCGCTATAAGATGTGTACGGCCGGTTGACACGCTTATTGAGAAGGGTGCATTTACTAATTGATTAGTTAAAAACTTTCAAAAGGTTACATGTCTATCATTTTCAATATAATTTCACCATCGTTTAGTTTTAATTCGTTCAATTGAGAGGTTCATTCGACTCGTTTCCGAGCTCGTTCGGGCGATTATTATCGGCTCCATTGTAATAAGGTTTATTCACCTAGATTATTACTCCGATGTGAGGTTTACTTGCTGATTTGGGAGATTAGATCTTTTTTGTTTCCTAGTTTTTTAATTGTTCAAAACGGTAATCATTCGATTAGTGCCGCTTATCAATGATTTCGGTTTCAAACATCATTGTTCGCCTGTTCGGTATAAATATGAATACTTTAATATACTGGATCAATATTATTTAAGGCCTTTACATAAGGTGATCTTGATCCGGTAACCCCTAATCTTGCTGTGTCACTTTCCTTTTTGTAATTCTAGTTGGCATGATGAGAACCCTCCTATCGCATCACAATTATTATTTCAGCTCATACTTGGTGGTCTAAAGTCAAGGTCAACTCATTTTCATTTCAAAGAAAACAAAATCCCTGTTCTCCTTTCCATTATTCATGTACTAATTTTTTTAATTAATTAAGGACGCTTAAGTTTCGATTCTACTATTTCTAGGATGTGCTAGATCATACTCCGTTCCTCTTTGTGTATAATCTATCTACTTACAGTTGCATTTCAGATTTTCAGCTTAGCAATACCAATGAATTAATGACCACTAATTTAGCATCAGTAGGAAAGTAAATTGCAGCATAAGCTTCAAAATTACTATTTGTAGAATAAAATTTAAAATGTGTACCTTGAAGGGGTACAATACCCTTGTTGAGTAACGCACGATGTTGAGAATACCCCAAAAACCCACATACACTTGCAGTCCAAAGCCAAATCAGAGAGATGCCACCCATCTCAAGCGCGGCGTCAAGAGTAAAAGGCATGACACAATCCGAAATAATGAACGTGACAGGTGGTGAACCTGAAGAAGGATCATTAAGCTTACAAAGTAACTTTTTGAAAGGTTCAAGAAAATAATTCATGACCGCGTGACATAAAGTCGGGATGTCTTGAGTGACATCTGCATCCGAGGGTGGGAGCCCATCAGGAATGGTCTCGAACTTGAAATGTTCGAGGCCATCTACAGAGTTGGGCCCCCGAGCTCGAACCAAGCGTCGTAGGTTGTACTCAGTGTGGACAAAAGTGATGTGAAAGCCTTGAGCATGGAGGAGCTTGGCTACCTCTAACATAGGCCATATGTGGCCTTGTGCTGGGTATGGCATGCACACAACATGGAGCTTAGTTTGCTCATTTCCAACTAAGGACCCCATTAAAATTGCTAATCACTCAGTTAATATCGATCGATTAGGAGAATGGAGAAGGGATTAATTTAGAAAAGAAGGTGAATGGTTAATTACAGAGTATTCTGATATCCAAGAAGCTCCAACTTTATAGTAATTTTCGTGTAGGGATCCTCTAGAGTTGAAAATGAACTCTATTTGGTAGAGTTTACCTAAAAAGATACGGATAAATTATTTAACATTTTTATTTGTGTCTTTTAAAATTCTATCATTTTGTCTTATTACTACTTTTGATAAACTTCACAAATTCCACCAAGAAAAAACTCTAGATGATCCTTACCCGTAGTTTTCTTATCATATCAATAATTAATTCCTAGCTAGTGTGTGTCTTAATACGTGACTAATTAATTACTCGGTACTAGCTAGTGGGTCTCTCAATCAAGTCATTGGTCAACTGTGTTGTGCACCAGTTAAATTCCGAAAATGATTTAAAAATGAAATGATGAATCATGCATGTGTATCTTCCGTAACACTAGGGGTAACACATGAATTCTTGGCCAATCACTGTGATTAGAATAGCCATTCTAATCACAGTTTTTGGCCAATTTGAGCTGTCCATCTCCACGGTCCACGTGTATATCACCAACCCAAAAACCCCACCTTTTCCTTTTCTTTTCCTCATTTTCCAGAAAACACTAAACAAACCATTTCTCTTTCCTCCTTCCTGCCACCTCTCCCACTCCCGTCCTTCTTCAGACACCACCTTCCCAACCTCAACCACCACCCAATAAATCCGGTCCACCAATAATCCCAAATTAGACAAATAATACTTATTTCATTCCTAAAGAAATTAAAATTGGAGGGGGCTTAACCATATGAACCTCTCCTCTATGAATTTAAAGCATGTAAATCAGATGAGATGTAAATTGTAATAATTAAGGCGATTTGTGTAATTGGGGATTCATATGAGGGGTGTTTCGTGATGCAGACGTTGGTTTTGATGGTGGGCTGGTGGTCAAATGGGTAGTTTGTGGTGGTTGTGCCCACATATGTAATTGTCGTCCTCGCCGGCCATATGTGGTGTGAAGATTTTCGGATGGTATATGGGACAGATGAAATGGTATATGAGAATTTTGGAATTGTATATGATAGGTGATGTGATTGTGGCTGAAGGAAGATCGGCCACCATTTATTCTGGGTTTTTAGTATTGTAGGGATAGTATATTGAAAATATTAAATTGTAAGATGTGAAATAGTATATTGGGTAGTTTAATTGAATATGTCTTGATTAGAAAGATTATATTGAATTTGGGTTGATGTGCTTTGGTTGGTGACTTGGTGTAAGGGTTGTTGATTTGTTGTGTTGTTTGAGATTGGGGGTTGATTTTGGGGCTTGTGAAGAATGGTTTGTAAGCTTGCCGGCGTTTTGAGGTGGTCTCAAAGGCAAGTGGTGTCTGAAGATGTTTTCCGGTGGCCTCCAGTCGTCTGTAAGGAGGAGTGGGGGGGGGGCATTAGTGGTGGTGAATAGGTGATGACGGTAAAAAGGGGGGAGTGTTTCTGGGAAGTGAGGGAGGAGAGAGAAAAAAAAATAATAAAAAAATAAGGGGAAAAGTCATGTTGATTGTTGATGGTGATGTCATGTGGAAAACTAGATGAGAGGCTCAGATTGGCCAAAAACTGTGATTGGCCAAGAATTCCTGAGGGGTAACATATTACTTAATTACGAGATCGATCTTGACTTATTATATGTGATTAAATAAACCGGATATTATAATAGTTCAATTGATCGAGACTTGTGAGAGCTCGTATGGAGTGGGCCGGTCATTTTGGTGGTGCGATAAGCGCTATGAAAATATGAATTGGAATTGATGAGAGGTAAATCAACTAGGGCTGTGCAAAAAAACCGTCGAACTGAAACCGAAACCGAAAACCGAAAAAACCGATCCGAAAAATAGGGTAACCGAACCGATATTAAGCGGGTTAGGGTCGAGAATTAAGAACTTCGCGGGTTTCAGGTCGGGTTCGGTTCGCTATAGTTGGCTTTACCGGTTACCCGAACCGACCGCAAAGGGTAGAAAGTACAGTTTTTTATTGCCAGCTGTAAGGCACTATGAAAATGACACGCCTATTTTTTTTTTTTTTTTTTTTTATTTGGGTAAGCGGGGTATAGAGAGGGGAAAGATTAGGTGACCCTTCTAGCCAGGGTGTCACCAATTTTATCCGAGTTTAGAATAAGAGACATATCACTACAAACTATCCAAGAATGGCACACTCCCTCCTACGAATTAAGGATTGAGAGGCCCCGATTAGCTAACCAGTCCGCAGCCCTATTGGCTTCTCTGAATATGTGCCTGATTTGCCATTGACTGAAGGAAGTTAGCAGCTGTTTAATCTCTTTAATAATGAAATCGATCTGCCACGGAATTCTGACTCGCCCTTGAAACACCTCAATCACCACCCTGTTGTCGCCTTCGATTTGGATATTCTGGACACCCTTTGCTTTCGCCCTTATCAGTCCTGCTCTGAGCCCGTGAGCTTCTGCCATGAGCACTGAGCATGTGCCAAGGTTGATAGCATGTCCATCTATAACTCTGCCTTCCTGGTCCCGTAGGATAAACCCTGCCGCTGCTTGGCCGTCCTTCACCGATCCGTAGAAATTGAGTTTAATATGGTCAGCTGGCGGAGGAGACCACCCAACTTCAATGAAAGAAGGCTGGAGGTCCGCTGGATAAATGGTAGGATTAGATGGAGAAGAGGGAGATGAAGAGTCGATACCGGTCCAAGCTTTCCATTCGTTATAATAACGGAAAGCCCAGACAAAACACGATAAGGGATCATCTCTTTGGCCTTGGAAAATAAATTGGTTTCTGCTTTTCCAAATACTCCAAAGGAGGAAAATTCGTTTGCAAAGGATAGGTTTATTGCGGCTTTTGTAGAAATCAAAGAGCTCCGGGATAGTCACAAAATTTTGGGTGGGGATCCATTTGCGGGTCCTTGGTAGTTTCCACACGTTATTTTGAGTAGGGCAGCCTAGGAAAATGTGGTCTTCTGTTTCGTGGGAGGTATTGCAAAATGGGCAGAGGCTGTCTAAGCCGGGGATTCGGTAAAAAAAGGTTGCTTCTTGTAGGAAGTCTCCGGTGGAGGAGTTGCCAGGAGAAAAGGAGGAGCTTAGGCGGGAGATTAAGACTCCATATCCAGGAGTCGTTAGGTTTAGGCTTGTATGTAAACAAGTCCGTTGATGATTTTCGACCAGGGGTTGTTTGGTTCTTTGAAAACCTTTCAAGCAAGTTTTCCCAGGAAGGCCTCATTCAGGGGTTTCATTTTCCTAAGCCCCAACCCTCCGTATTTTTTTTGGTCCCAAACAATCATAGGGATCCCCGTTTTGGATTTATCTGTTTGCTAGAAGAATTATCTAGTTGATTTTGTCTAACCTATCGAGGGTCTTACCCGGGATTACCGAGCAAGTCATTGAATACGAGGGCAAAGATTCTAGATTGCTTTGGATCAGTATACTTCTTCCAGCTTTAGAAAGGAAGGAGGCAGCCCATGAGTTGTATCTTTGTTGGGATCGGTCTATTAGATGTTTGAAATCGTCTGCCTTTGGACGTGGCCCATTGAAGTTGATTCCTAGATATCTCCCTAGGACGTTTTTCGATGTCATGTTGAAATAGGCAGCCAGCGCTTCTTTTCTCTGGTTGGGGACATGCTTTGAGAAGATGATGGATGATTTGTCTGTGCTAAACTTAAAATACTTCCTTCTTTCAATCAATTTTGGGAAACTGAAATCATAAAGTGACAAAGGGGGAGAAACCCGGACCCACAAGTTACAATCTCTCGTTCATTTATCTCTCTATCTCTCCACTCTCATCAAATAAAATAAAATATATATACAAAAAAAGAAGAAAAGGACAATGTGAGACTATAAGTGCAGCCGTGCAAGAGGTTATTTGGTGTTTTTGCTCTCCTTCCAGTTTATGTAATGGATAATTAGGATGTTAATCCCTCGTCATTGGGCACGGATAATTCCTAAAAGTATCTAGATCAATTTCGCTATTTGTTTTACTTCATTCCTCATTTAACTGATAGTTTTAATCCCCGCCTAATGTATCATTACCCGAACCGAAACCGAACCGTATTTTAGGTTAACCGAACATACTGTTAACCGCACATACGGTTACGGTTTAGGGTCGGTGTAGGAGCTAACCGAAATTGGCGGTTAACCGAAAAAAGTGTGCGGTAGGTTAACCGAACCGGTTTCGCACACCCCTAAAATCAACAATAACAATACCTAGTACTACCTTTAGGCTGTTTAGTCTTGTTATATTATTTTGGGATTCACCTCGTCCTTCCTAGGGTACTCTTGTTGCACAAGTCCTTTCCATCAGAAATATCAAAATAATAGAGAGGTTACATATATATGGTGCCAATTTAGAATTTAGGAGTCCGTGAAATTGGAGAACCTATAAACGCTGTCAATTTAATTAATATTTAGAAGGTGGAGAATAACTCATGAGTTATGATGATCAATGGATAGTAATATGGATGATCATAGGTGACAATTTCACAAACTAAGATAAACTATTACATTCATGGACTTGTTACAAACTTATAGCCAGCCCAACGCACATTCAACTTATTCATCTTTGACAACAAATTAAATGATAGACAAATGTTATTACAATGATAAAAACAAAACAAAACAAAAATTGATGAAAAATAAATAAACACACATTTCACATTTTGCTTGTTAGAAAAAACAGTATGCAGAGATCCAAGCCACTCGACTTTAGAAGCAAATCATAAGATTTTACTTTTGTGATTGAAGCACTTTGATGAGATTATCCAAGTTAGCATACGAAGAACCAGTAGGAGCAACAGTTGCTTCTTCGGCACACTCTTTCAACTCCATTACTTTTCTCTTCATTTCCTTTCCTTTATCTCCCTCCATCAACTCTATGACCTGCTTTTCAACCACACTTCTCTTAACATTCGCGTCGATTTCCATCCCAATCCCCCATTTCTCGCAACAATACCAACAATTAGTCTGTTGCTCAGCGAAAAACGGCCAACATATCATAGGCACACCATTGCTTATACTTTCCAGAGTCGAGTTCCAACCACTATGCGTCAAAAACCCTCCTATCGCGGGGTGAGCCAAGACTTGCTCTTGGTTGCACCAGCTCGCGATGAGTGATCTACCCTTCACGTCCTCCAAAAACTCTGGTGGAAGAACGGCAGAGTCCCCTGACACTAAGTCCGGTCGAGTTATCCAAAAAAAGGGTTGCTTGCTATCAGCAAGTCCCAGTGCAAACTCAACCAACTGCTCATTAGTCATTACTGTAATACTCCCGAAATTCACGTACACAACGGAATTAGGCTCGTACGAGTCGAGCCATTCTAGGCAACGTGGGTCTTCTTTCCACAGACTCGCGGTTAACGATTTGATGTGCTTGTTGTCTGCTTCGATCGGGTCTAGGAGGGATTGCAACGGGCCTAAGGTGTAGAGGGGTGGAAAAATGGGCGAAAGCGATTCGAGGACGTCGTGGTCAAAGGCGTCGCATGAGTTGAATAGAACGGCGGATGCACGTTTGGCGTTGAGAATCAGTCTTTGAACGTAGTTAACCATGAGTTCATCAGGGTTTGTTGTTCTCAAGAAACTCGGCATATCGCGAAGTCTAATGTTTTCCAAGCCTGGAATCCAGTCTAGGGCTAAGTCTAGATCACCGTTCGTCATGAAATTTTCATCTGCATTAAGCATAATTAACATCAACATTATTATTCAATCATCATATATTAAACAATTGGTACGGAGTATAATATTTGCGGAGTACATGCTAAGCACAATGCTAGGGTCTACCGTGTATATATAGTAGATACTAATAAAATTGTCTATTTTAATTTACACATGGTAGTAAAATTGAATCAATAGTAGTAACATTAAGTTCGCTAGTAAAATTAACTTGAAAACTAAGTTTCAATTCGCTCATCTAGATATTTGGTCGATGTGAGATACTTCCTATGCAAAAAAAAAAAAATCCTCTACTTCGACCAGCCTCACTTGGCATCGATTGAACAGGACCTGGACGCCCACGGTAGAAATTCCGACTTTTATACCGTGCATATCATGCAGTTTATCAAATACATCCGATACATACGGATGTGTGTATCCGGAATCCGGTCGGTTTTCGGTTCTGGAATCGGTTTTGTCGGGTCTACTTTAAAGATAATAGCCTAGCTAAGTGGTGGCTACTGCTTTTGTCGTCAAATAAGTATTTGTGGAGTATTATTTGTTTGTAGTACAGTAGTCAGATAAGTACCTTTCCCCCGCCAAAAATCCAAACTCCCATTATTATGTGATCCTGCCAAAAACTTGTGACATGTTTATCCAAAAGTAGCTATTACGGGTACTATTAATTTACCTCTAAAGAAAAAAGGGGTATACTAATAGAAAGAAAACCAACTAGCTAGTGACGTTTAGATAATCACTAGCTATATGGAACAAGAGAATTCAAAGGGGGAAAATCCACCAACAAAGAAATCAAGAGAAAATTTGTTACGGAAACATCTCCATTATCAAATGTCTAAGATAGATTGATACTCCGTAGTTATTAGGGTCCAAACAATAACTATACTCTAACACGTCCCCTCACGTGAATGCCCTTTGGGCATGAAACGTGGACTATACACCGATCCACAGACAACGACTTGTGCTTGACTTGCACATGATTGAGGAGGGGGCTACGATGATTTGAATTTGAGACCTCGATCGAGAGAGTTAGACCCTGATACCATATGAAGAAACCATCTCTACCAAAAGTCGATCTAGACCAATGATTTGAACTCATATAATGATTTTTTTAGTAAAATTAGTTTAGTTGTATATAAATATTAAAATTAATGAACGGATAACAAAGATGTCGGTTTATAAGTGGTCGTGTTGGATATGTATAATAACCTGATAAGTTTTTGAAGATGTCAATCACAGTTGCCAGCTAAATTTCTATTCTCCAATATTTTTCATTTTTAGTTGTATTTTCGTATGTGGTTTATACATACATGATCTAATCAATAAATTTTAGATCATTAATGGTGTACAATTCTTTATGTAGATACTCCATCCTACACTAGATAAACACTTTACAAGTCATAATACTATCTCAAACTATCTCAATTGTTGATGTTTGACAGCGTTTCTATACTTTGTTCATATCTATCTGTTAACCATCAATAATTTACAAACGTAAATTATTGCTGATATAAAACTGATCGATGATTAAAAGTTCGCAATTTTTGAAATTTGTATCGTGAAATATAATGTTCGTAGTCGAAATATCAACAATTGAAAAGAACGTAGGGAGTAGTAGTAGTGTGTTATGCAATCACGAAAGAATTGGTTAGGCAATAATAATAGGGAGTGCAATAATAGTACCTTTGAAGGGAACAATTCCCATGTGAATGAGCTTCTCATACTGAGCATACCCCAATAAACCACAACTACTTGCGGTCCACAACAATGCTTCCGGTACACCAATCTCCTCAGCTGCATCAAGCGTAAAAAACATGGCTGCGTCGGAAACTATGCAGCTCACAGGTGGAACACCGGACGATCTGTCGTTAAGCTTACGCAACAACTCCTTGAACGGTCCGAGCCCATACTGCTCCGTGGAAATGCACAAGGACTGGATGTCCTGCGTGGTGTCGGCGTCCGTCTGGGGAAGCCCGTCAGGAATCGCCTCCAAGCGAAACGACGGGAGCCCCTCGAGGACGGCCGGGCCGTAGGACCGTAGGAGACGGTTACGGTTGTACTCGGTGTGGACAAAGGTTACGTGGAAGCCCTTAGAGTGTAGGAGTTTGGCTAGCTTGAACATGGGGTTTATGTGGCCTTGTGCAGGGTATGGTACGCACACTGCATGGGGTTTTTGCTGTTGGGGAATTGTGATTGAACCCATTGCTAAAAAGTTTATGTAAGATGTTTTTTTTTTTCTTTTGTGGAGTACTCGTATGTTTTAGCAGGCTGAAATTGTATGTGATGATTGGCAATACAATGTTTGTGCAAGTGACCACCTTTTATAGCATTATGGGAAAATGTCTGAACGTGTATGAACTTTCTTATCAATTAAAGAGGGAAGGTCAAAGTGATGACTGTTTTTGTTGTTTTGTCTTGGTGGGAAATAATGGGTTTCTTGATTTTAAGTGGTGTTCCATTCTTTTCATTGGATAAGAGATCGATAAATTTAGATAAAGACTATCGACACTCTAGTACAGTCTTCTATCACTTCAAATATCTCATTTCTATATATTAAAGGTAAAATATTGTGAGTAGAGTGTGGTACGATTGCATTAGAGTGCCCATAGTCCCTCCGTAGTTATGTTATAGTGCAATTGATATTGATATGGTCTGCTGTCATCTGGTGGTGCAGATCAAATTCAATTAGTTGACGATTTGACGTCCATACATGTTGTCTAGCGAGGGAACGGATTACCTATGGGTTCGCGATTATTGCTGGGGACCCAATTATATCAATAACAACAATCTAGGGTTCTTTATAAAAAAAATATTCGATTTATCGTTTGATCTATATATCACCGCAGGGGTGAATTTTTGTTTTCTCATTCAAAATAAATCACTCTATTGACCGAAAAATTACGACCTAATTTGCTTTATAGTATGTACTATCATAACGATAAATCATCGGAAATAAATCTCTTGGGACACTTTCCAACCAATTGTAACTTTTAAGTTCAAGAAAACATGACATAGACGGTGATCAAATGCACATCTAATCTAAATATCTAATCATTGGGTGTACTTTTTTTTTTAAAAATGGCTGATTGGGTGTACTCACTTGTAGGATTGAGCGCCGATGTACGTCCTTACGTCGGCAACATACATACATTATTAGATTCAAGGTCAAATTTAATGGACTAGCTAGTTGCAAAGCGTAGTATTTTCTCCCACAAAAAATGAGATTAAAATATGCAAACAATGGATGTGTAAATTAGTTAAATTAATATTTTAATCAAAATCGCGTGTGTGTATGTCGGACCACAATAACACAGTGCACCGCAATCAGGAGAGGCGGCTAATGAGCTATCAATGACGCTGGCGTGATGCGAAGTTAGAAAGTGGAACACCGGCCAATTATCTCTTTTGTAATGCCAAAAAGTTGAGAGCCGTGTCGGAACACTAATAGGATGATGGTGAGGCCCTGTAATTTTTACTAGTAGATACACAAAAGTTGGCATTTGGGCATTTGGCAACACTAAGGTGTGTGTCCATGGGGGGAATTGGGGAGAAAAGGAGGCAAGGAACTACACAAAAATCGAGATTACGAAATCACCGACCCTCAGGGTAGACGTCCGACAGGGCCGTGTGGGAGATTTCGGGGGCCATGGGGGAACTTCCAAAATGGGGCCCCTTAAATGTCGTTTTTTTTTTAAGTCAGTCTGTGATATAACCCGGCCTATAGTCCTATTGTTAGCTAATCAAATTCATTCAACAAAGAAAAAAAAGATATTAGTTACTACTTCTAAAGATAATTTTGAGGATATTTTAAAAGCTAATTGTAAAAAAGTAAAATAAGAGTTCAAATATCTAAAAAGAAAAGGAAGAAAATAATTTTTAGATTAAAAAAAAAAAGTGAATAGGAAAAAACGCAACAGTGGTTGAAGCCAAAGAACAATAAAAGAAAGTGCACAAAGGAAGGAAAAAACGCTGCTGCTGGGATTCGAGCACGACTACTAAACGTTTGATACTTAATCTTTACCCACTGGGCTACCAAGAGTATACATGCTATAGTACTTCCTTTTAATGTATATATAATCTTTCCTACGGGGCCCTGGGCGGGGGCCCAGCTCGCCCAGCCCCCGCCACGCCACTGACGTCCGATAATGAACGGAATTAGCGTAAACTGACAAATAATATGTTGAAGAAATAATGTCTAGAGTTTAAATGTTTAATAATTTGTTCAATGTTGACGTTGTATTGAAATTGAAAGTATCATTTATTACGACTTATGAGGACAAAGCTTAACTAGCATCAGTGAGAAATCAAAATATTTTTGGATTGAATGAATTCGATGGGGGAAGAATTGTTCAAAGTTTTTTTTTAAGTTTAGTTAATTTGTTGGGTAAGGAGGCCAGGTCATGGTAAAATTTGTATAGGATCTTGATCTAATACGACCACAGCATGTCCAATTTGTAGACATTTTTCTATTTGGTTTAGAGTCCGGCTATTTGTATAAGCTTATATACTGTATATAAGAGCAAATAAAACGAAACGGTAGATCATACATCTTTTCTCACATTGTGATGGTCCAATACTGCATTTGTCTACTCTACACTTATATCAGTTATATGTAAAAGCTTATACAAATAAACTTTTTTTCTTTGGTTTATTGAGAAACTTTCAAGCTGCAATAATGGGAGTTGGGTATTTAGAGTTTCTACGAAACATAATATTATTTTTTCTCAACTCTACGTATACACACGCCGTGGATGTCTTGTATACATACGTATGGAATTTCATGTACGGATTTTTCGGAGTATCATTTCTCCACCACAAGATGACGACTGAACATTATCACTATGCCGGCCTATATACAGTTATACACAACAAAATGGTAATTGCATTGAGCATAATTGCAATATAATTGGAAATTGGATCGTCTGCATTTAAAGATGTCTCTGTGCGGTAGATATACTCACCTAATGGGGCACAACAAGAACGTTGTCTCAGACTCTCGATGAGCTAGCTTTCGGGACCATTTCTAGAGAAATCCATCGGATCATATATATGAACCTCATGAAAACCCCACATATTCATACTTGAGTTCGATTATATGATATCGTTAAGGTATGTTATCATTGACCAAACTCTAATTAACCATTAGTTTAGACTTTCGAATGAGTTGGACCTGACACCATGGTTGGTGTCACAACCTCACGGTTATTTCAAAGGTTTCAAATTCAAATCTTGATAGCGTCCTTTGATACAAGTAGACTCTTAAGCACACGCTATGAGGCCCTGCGCATTGTCTCGATGCTTGACAAATGAGCATTCACGTGAGAGGGTTTGTACATTAGATCTTTCATTTTTTGCACGTTTATTTTTGTAGGCAATTACTAGTATGTGGTGAAAATAAAAGTAGACAAATGATGTACTGTATGTAGGTTGGCCTAGTGAGCCGAAGAAAAGGAGAAATCATTCAAAAAAATTAAGAAGTGACATCGACGAGCATGTGTGATTAATTCTAATATTTTTTTTTCTTTTTTTGAGTTCATGTGTGATTAATTCTTCATGTTTGGCAACAGTTTGCGTATATATATTGGCTTGATCAAATTAAATCATGTGAAATGTTTGCAGAAATTGTAAAGATCGATGATATAAGTAGAAGATACCAACTGAATTGAGAATGCTCAATTAGGTGAGTCGCCTGTTTGGGCTGTTTTAAGTGAAACACTCAAAAAGCAGTTTGCCAAATTGGAGCCTGCATCAGTATCATATGCGGAGTACATGACATTCGTACATTAATTAGCGTTACTTAATTGCTTACCTACGTATACCAAACTCAATAATTGGCCGAAATTGTTGGTTATTGGCGATCGAGTAGGTCTGGTGCGTAGAGAGACAGTTTAAACGAAATCGAAAAACATGGGAAAACTTAGTTTGCATAATATGAGAATCAAATTGAGTACATACTGCAGTACTTATGTTGTCTCATGAATATCGTCTCATATGTTAAACACTCGATTTCATAATAAATGATTTCGAGATGTATCAGATTGGTAACGTCATTTGATTTTCATTTAGTTATCGTATTTCATAATTTCATGTAGGGAAGCATCAGTTTGAATAATACGTCCCACTTTTATGTTCTCTTTCGCGTATCGCACCACAAATATTCACATTTGAAAAAAAACTAAAATGGTTATGCAATTGGGAGTTTGGTACTAGTCTCGGTAAGGCCTTGTGGGCTGTAAATACGGGCCGGTGCAAAGGTCATGGCCAATGGGCTGGATATCGACTATTAGGTATTTGGGTTACTATTCAAATCATACCGAATTTGTCATGGGTTCTGGCCCACTTCTTCATGAGGCCCTTGGGCCTTGTGCAATTGGATAAATTGTTGTACTAGATGATAGATAATAAAGGCTTTTCGAAGTATGGGCCGTTGTTTATGGTCATTGAGTTTTGGCCTACCTCTTCTTGTTCTTAATCACATCCGTTCTAATTGATAAGTAGGCCTCTGGAGTGAAATTGGGAATTATTTTGATGTAAGTTGATAAAACTACCTAAGAGCAATTTTGGGAATGTACTCGTAATAGCTTTACATACGGAGTATGTAATTTCCGAGGTTGGATGTGTAAGTATACGGTGTATGTGTATTGAAGGCAGTAAACGAGACCATAGATCACGAAAGATGTTTATAAATTGATGCGTTACTTCTATTAGTACCATTTGGATCGAATATGTTAACAAAATTCCAAGTACTTTCATTTGAGGGTTCCCCGAATATATAGGACCACTTAGCTTGTTACGTGACTTTGGAGGTGGAGTGACCATAACAAAGTGGCCGGTCTATTTGGAGGATTGGATAAAGTACATGCAATGCATTTGAAAATTATGGGCACCATTCCCAGAATTTAGGTCCCCGCATTCGGCCATTCCGATGTGAAGTTGCGTAACCACGCACCATACCATGCCGGCCTCTTTGGAGGATTCATGAATGTGATTCGAATTCTACGTGTTTCTTTTCGCCCATCATCTCCTTGATAACGATTCTCATTTTATTTTTTTCATACACATTTGCCTAATTTATAGCATGAGATTATGTACCACTCCACTTCATAACTAAATTTGTCACAAAATAAAGCTAATTAAAAAGTTTCGCCAATGATTAAGTGATGAGTACAATGATCTAGACTAACCACGATACCACATGAAAGTTATTTAGCCCCTAATTAGACTCCTCTAATTAGTACTTAATTACCCCTAATTAAGTTTAGCTAAGATCTTTAGTTGCATGTAAGATTAAAGCAATAAAAAGTGTATAAAACAAGTTTTTATACCTTAATCAAAAATGGAATTGACCACACCTTCATAGAAGGTTCTTGAACTGCTAATTAATGGGGATCCTCCTCCTTAATCTTGAGTTTCCAAGTTAGGAAACCTCCTCTCTTGATCCAGCAAAGAAACTCTCCAAAAAATCTCACTAAAAGACTAGTTTTTATGAGATTTTAAAGTAAGACTATTTACTCTCGAATGAAATCAACCTAGCTAAACTCGTGATAGCTAAGTAGCTAACCAACCATTTCATCTTTCAATTTAAAACTTAAAACCCCATTGTTTGAACCTTAACCATCAATTTAGACTTTTGATTAGGCTGTTTTTTTCACATGGTATCATATATATTCTCAATGCTTTCGAGATTTTGAGTACGTGGTATCAGGTTTCAAGCAAACTATACCGATCAAATAACATTAACGAGGGGATATTCGGAAAATTATAAAACCATTGTTTAATTCTCAAACACGTCCATCATGGTGTCTTTGTGTGTGTAACAAATGTCACTAGACTCTCAAGTGTTTGACTATATGAAGCTTCGAGTGAGGAGGTAAGGACAAGTAATAATGAAGGGGTTAAGTCAAAACACAAAAGAGTGGCCTGCAGGGCAGGTTAGACTATATACAATATCTAAGTAGCCAATAAACTTTAGATTTATGAGGAGCATGCCAGCTCAAAGGTTTAATGAAAATGAAACAATATCATGCCAGTCCAATATCATCCAAAGGAGCCGTTCACCACCTTACTTGTGCCTCCCCTGCATGCTTCTTCATATGTTGACAATTTGACAGCCTCATTCATTTTTCTTGCTTTCAATTTTATCAAACACTCTTTTTATCTTACGGATTTTCTAACGTGTGTCCAAAGGGCACATGATAAGAACTTATTTCTTTCCTTATTTGAGTGAGATTCCCACTTGAGAAAACAAAATATGACATTTCATTTATTATTTGAGCAGAATCTCACTTAAATAAAGAAGGTTTTGAGTTCTTATCATGTGTCCTTAGGGCACACGTTAGAAAAACCGTTTATCTTATTTTCAGTACTCAATTTGGAAGGTTCTGATGCATTGTTTTATTAGTAGGGAACACTAGCTAGAAACGTTTTCAATTTTTATTTACCAATTGTCATTATTATTTCATATTTTCATTGTATATGAGGGGTAGTGATCAGTGAATAAGAATAAAATTCGTTGTTTACCCGTACAAATTTTATAAGCTGTAATATACGGAGTATATGAATATATAGCATGGACTATTCGTTTTGGAGTAGACAAATGGTGCTACTTTGATTTGCAAGTTATGTTAACATTAATTGGACGAAACGATCAAGTACCATGATAGTTTGGGCCTCTCCCAGCATGTTAGACATTTTAGGTTAAATTGATTGTTTCATTATGGAAGTTAAAAGATTTTCGATCTCAAACTTCACATTTGGATTATCCTTTTTATCTAAAAGAGAGAGATTTAAAATCTAAACCATTTTGTGACGCCAGCTAAGGGCCCGTTCGGTATTACTGCCGTTTTCAGTTTTTGGTTTTTTTTTGTGTAAAAAATTTAGTTAAATAAGTTGCAAAGATAAATTTAATTGTATGTTTTATAATAGACATACTGAAAATGAAAACTGACAACTGAAAACTGAAAACCCATTTTTCTTGTTTTTTAAAAACGGGACTTTGGTTTAAAAAAAAAAAACAGAATACAGAAAACAGAAACGATCCCAAACAGGCAAAATTTCTTAATATTTCCTCCCCAAATGCGAGATTATTATTGGAAGAATCTAGGATTCTTTACCACACAACATGTAATGATACATGGTCTTAAACTCTATACAGTCTAACGTACCCAAATTTTTTGAATTAATATCATGAGTTCGAGTTGCAAAAACAAGACTCTGCCATTATGTTGTTCGATGTAATTGGCAGCTTATCTTAACCCATAACTACATTAATTACTTTATCGAATCCCAAGTTAAACTGTAAATCCTCGAATTTCATTTAACCTTAAATAATTACCTAGACAATAAGCTTGGATCCTCTGTCATCGAACAAAATAAATCAAAATGTGCAGAGTATGGCAGTTCGACTTATGAAGACCTAATTTAAGTACCCTAGGAAAACATAATTATAATTCACCAAGTGGAGCTAATAATCACTGTACTAATACACTAATTAACTAATTAAACTAGCTGGTATGCGCTTAATTGGTGTACTACTGACTAATCTTTGTTTAAGTTGTTTTAGTTTACCGGGGTTTTAGGCCATTGCAGCTGGACGGTTTGGTTACTAGTTACAACTTGCTACTTACTCATTGCTTTTTACCAACTCTCTCTTCTAATTGGGTACTCTCATTTCAAGGTTTCAGATAGGATTATTAATTACTGCTCGATCATTGTGGGCTAAGGTAAAATTACCTCGGCGAGATGGACATTGATGAATGAGAGCGTTACATCTCATAGAGAGGGGTGATTTATAATTCTCAATCATATATTCTGGTTTTTATTAGCGAAATGAAAGTTAACGCGAAAGTTAACATATATCGATGGGTATTTTAGAGTAGCACTGTTGTTGATGACCGAAATTGATCTCTCGTTAAATGACACGTTAATCAAATTTCAAATCGATTTTTCACAAAATTCAGATTATCAAGCGTACAAAAGCACTAGTAAGTACACCCTCCGTCCCCCTTTAAACACCCCATACCCAAAACGCACCCTTATTGAGGAGCGCGTAGACGCTAACCGGTT
>JBBYHQ010000015.1:4260506-4271968 GCA_038382645.1 Spergularia azorica
TACATTTTATCAGAATTAATGAAAACCAAAAATAAAATCTTCATCTTTACAATGCTTTTCTTTTCTTCATCTTCTACTTTGAAGAAGTTAGCTTCTACTTGAAGCTTTCTTCAATGACACATGCTATAGATCAAATTAGGCATTTGGCTTTGGTTTATGTCTCCATTAATTTCAATGGGTTCACACAATAAACTCTGTTCATTCATCAACTCCTAATTTTCTATGGGCTATAAATTTGCACAAAAATTTCCTTGAATGAATCAGTAAATAAGTGTAAATGTAAATCCACCTAAAACACAGTGAAATTATTTTCAACCCCTCTAATTCAGCAAAAATTGGGAGTAAGTGAGTGAGTGAGTGAGTGAGTGAGGTGGGGTCATTTGTTGATTAAAACCTTTTTCAGTTTTTTGAGATACTACTTTCTTGTCGGTGGTTTGTGAGCCTTTTGTTTATACTCACTTTTACTCGAATTCTTTGTTCTTGTACAAGTAGTTGTAATCGTATTACGGAGTAGATAAGTTTCTCTCTTTTCTCACTTCACTTCCCCAACTCACTCTCTCTCTCTCTCTTTTCTCTCTCCTGTTCTTTTCTAGCGGATGATTCGGAGTACCCTCTTCATGTCCGGGGGAAAAATTTGAATCTTTCAAGAAACAAATACTACTTGAGAACTTCTATCTAATTTGGTAAGTTAGTTAGTTATACTTATCCCCTTCAAACAAATTACTTAATTCTGTTCTTAATCTTCTTTCACAAGTTTTTAGCTTTTATTGTGCATTTATCATTTTGGGTTGTTTTCTATTTTTCTTTGCTTGATCTAATTTTTTCACTAATTTGGTTTTTGGGTAAGTTGAAAATCATTCAAATTGATGTCTAATACTCTAATGTGATGTTTTAGCTCACATTTTTTTTTTTTTGGTTTTAAATTGGTGATATTTTGCATGTTGGGTTTATCTGTAATTGTCATTAGGATCTCACTATCTCACCCATTTTTTGTTTAGATTGTAAAGTTTCAATCTTTTCACCTCTTTCTAGTGAAAAAATGCTGTAAAAATTTGCCAAGTTTGATTGCAATGGTTCAATTTGGGTTGGACTTGAAAAAGAGTGGAACTTTAGTATTTTAGTGGTGTAAGTTACAAGTTTTTGAGTAATTTGGTTAATTTTTGAAGGGAAAATTATATGGGAGAAGAAGAAGAAAGTGAGTATAGACAATGGGATGAGATGATACCAGATGCATTGGGGCTAATATTCAAGAAATTACCATTGGAGGACATTATAACAGTAATTCCTAGAGTTTGTAAGACATGGGGAAAAGCAGCTCAGGGGCCTTATTGTTGGCAAGAGATAGACATTGATGAGTATACTACAATCTGCCAACCGGAGTTGGTGGAGCGTATGCTTCGATTGCTTATTCCTCGAAGCTGTGGATCACTTCGAAAATTGAATGTTTCCCGTGTCAATAACGATCAGATTTTCACTTTCATCGCCGAGAAGTAAGATTTTCGATTTCCCTCTTACTCAACAATGTTGCCTACCTGCTAGATTATGTGGTTTGCTGTTTACTGTTATGTCCTGATTCCGATGGTGTAAGTAATTCTGAATGTGCTTCTCCCATACATTTTGTGTTACCAAAAATTAGTAGGTTAGGTGTGATTTTGGGACCGATGCATTAATGTGGTTAAGTGTAAGTACTTAAGTAGGATCAGGGACCAATGAATTAATGATTTGTTAGGGGGAATTATGGAAGTTTTGATTTGGGAGTATTGGGACCATTGGTGTGTGTGTAAGATTGGGGCTTTGTGAATTTTGAAGCATTCACATTTGGGAAAGTATGATGATAACGTCTCTTATCCACCAATGCCACTTACCAATCCTATGGCTCAAATTTATGACTTTGGGGTGAGGGTCTCTGGTTGCTGTCCGTGTGGGGTTGCGGCCTACCCGGCCGTGCTTTTAATTCAGCAACGTACACTGTGTTGCGAATCATTGTGCTTATCTAGTGATTGTGATTCTGAGGGATTAATGAAAGCGAGTTTGCTAATCAATTTGTGCTTTTCTGGTGAACCTCAATTTTGCTTTATTAAACACTGGTAGGGGTTCATCGGGTTGTGGGACTGGAAGTCAAGTGGATAAGGAAAGGCATTTTCACCTGTCTGTGTTGTTTTTGAACAAGACAGGGTGTTTTTTTTTTTTGCACATTACCAAGTTGATTAGCATAGCAGAGATGTTAATTGTAGAATGACTTTCACATACTTGTTAGAACCTGGTATGAAATGCGCAATGCGCACTAGGCTGTCGATCTGTACTAGCCTCAGATGCAATGTAGGACCTGGAGCCCTGTGGCTTGGAATCGAGTTGAGTTATGTATGCATTGCGGAGACGTTAACCTGTAGGCTGGGTGAGTTCTGGTTGATCAGTTGCCGTTCATGGATGTTACTCCTGAGGAATATGTGCAATTTACTTTGATAAACTTGTTTCATTACTTAAATAAACATTTAAACACTGCAATATTATTCAACTTATGTTTTTTCGGTTCATTTTGTCTTTGGGTAGTGCTGGATCCCTTCAAAGTTTGATTCTGCGGAGAAGCGAAATCAGTGATTCCATAGTAGAACAAGTAGCTGGAAGGTTTTCTACAATAACTTCTTTAGACTTGAGCTACTGTTGTCAAATTGGGACTCGAGCCCTTGAAGCCATTGGGAAGAACTGTAAACGGCTATCTTCATTCAGCTGGAACATGCACCCTTTAGTAGATGCCGGTTACAAGTCTTCACATGCTGATGAAGCCCGGGCTATTGCCCACACAATGCCCAAACTCAAGCAGCTGGAGCTAGCTTATCTGCATATAAACGATGAGATTGTTCTTGAGATTCTCTCAGGCTGCCCCAAGCTCGAATCATTGGATTTGAGGGGATGTTGGGATGTTCACCTTGACAAGAAATATCTCAAGGAGAAGTACCCGAAACTGGAGGTTCTAGGGCCTCAGGTGGTCATGGGTGTCTTGGAACGAAGTTGTTACATTTATGGTGACTCCGATTTTTCGGATTATGATTACATGGATTATAGTGATGATGAGAGCTTTGACGGGATGTGGGAAGACGAAGGCTTAGAGCTCCGATTATACGAAGGATCTGATGATATGTATGAGTTTGGCTGGCCTCCGTCTCCATAATTAGCTAAGTTGGTGAGTGTGTGCTAATTTCGCACCTTGTGAAATTATTGTTAAGCATAGCACCTTCCGTGTGTGGATCTATATAAATTCAATATGAATGAAATTGCAGTTTGTACATGTTTGCTTGCTTATGTAGAGAGTTCTTTGTTTACAAAGATGTTCATGTTTGTGTTTCTTTCTTCTAGAGTGGCATTCTTGCAATTTGCATACTCCTGTGTCGACGTATTCATAGGATGGTCTTTACGTCTGGTTTGAATATATGATCAGAATTCAAATCAAATGTAACGAATCTAAAAGACCGATGATTAGATGTTGATATACGTTTTGGTACTCCAAAGATGAAGATTGATGTTGGGTGTTCGTGCGTTGATGTTCCATATGTTTGGGTTGGTGTAAGAGACAAGAATTCAGTTGTCACATGATTTCATGTGACTGTAACTCCGGATCTAGTGATCGGACTACAGTATATCGTACGTAGTAGTGTACTACTGTACTGTAGTACATTATTAATTGTCTTTTGTTTTCGGATTTTGTTTTATTACGATGTCACACATACGAAAGCCAGTTAATAAACTAGGCCAAAGTTTTCTTAACGCGTGAGTAATTCGAACATGAGATCATTACTCATCGTGACTCGTGAGATCGTCTTATCGTATGAAACTAATTTAATTCCTCTTGAAAGTAACTTAACTCTTACTAATGGCTGCAGTATGGACTGTGGAGATTACCATGTCTTCCTCTCTTCTTTGCCATGAAAGTAATCCGTGTTTGTAGTACATGTGAGCTAGTTTCATATGAAAAGAGTACATGCAACAGTTTAAGTTTTTCCATGTCGTAACACATAGAAGTTAGTTTCATACCGAAACATTACGAAAGTGTCGGTGTTCATTTTTAACGCCAGTCGGCCTTAAAGTTTGAGCTAATTTGTCAGGCCTCTTCGGCCCAACTCAGCGGTCCAACAATGCGATGGGCCATCCTGCGGTATATTGATGTGCCTGATCGTATACATTTGTATTGTATGGTCCCTCGAAATCATGCCATTCCTCTTTGTGTCGGATATGAGAAGGGACCTCGGCAATTCTACTGGTTTTGGATTCACCTGCTTTGAGGCTTGAGGGTAAATATGTGAAGTAGAGACAAAATCCACACCAAGATAGGGCAAAGCAAAACTTGGTAGTTCGGTATCGACCAAGGTAGCTTAAGGGAAAATATGTCTCGATTTAGCTGAAACAATAATTCGAATGTTTTATGTGAACTGGAACAAACGAGAGTATTATTTTTATGTCGTATCATAAACATTTTAGTCGATCCACCAGTTTACAACCATTTGCAGTATGTACCAATAAGGTTGGCCTATATAAGCAATAATAGGGTTGCTGCTGACTACATTTGCTTATCAATCTAAAAATGGGGTTGGTAGGAAGGAAAGTTTAAGGAGGTTCATGAAATGATGAAACGGAAATGGTAAAGAAGTAGGTAGGTGAAGGTCACTAGCATGGGCCTAATATGTTCACTCAGCTTCTCTATTTCACACCTAAATACCTAATTTAACATTTTTCATGTCAAGTAATGAATCGAAATCTATCATGCAATTTCTTCATCATTTCGGAAACAAAATTGAACCTATAACCTCAAAGTTACAATTTTAACACATCAACCACCAAGGCAACTAATTTTTTTGATACTTCTATTAACAAATTTATATATGTATAGGATTTGAGATTTAGGAGATAATTTCAAAAACAACTTTGGACGAGATAATCTGAATCAAATCAAATTATTTTAGTTTTGGAGATAATTTATGAAGTAATATATATAAGCGCAATACTGTATATGGGAAATAACACATCTTGCGTGTGTTTCGTTTTAACTCAAAATACGGGTCAACGGGTGGGGTCAGAGTTAAAAAAATGTGTTAAAAAGTAGTCGGGATTAATATGAATTACAATTCACAAAAACGGGACTCGAAATTAACGGGTCACATATCAAAAATTGTAATTCGTACATAAACATAAAGTACTGATATAAATTTGCTATACTTACTAAATTGTTTTCATTAATCAAACATAACTTTTCTAAGATGATACCAAATTAAACACGTTTTTTTCGTCTTAATTATAGAAAAATTGGGACAACGGGTCATCTCAAGTTTAACACAAAAGAATACTGGTCAAAACGGGTTCGAGTTATTTATGGCCAGAACTTGATCATGGAAAAAATGGGCTATTAACCTTGAACAACGGGTCACATCTGGTCGGTTATATTTTTTACAGTCCTAATATTTTGCGTTAGGTATGAGTGATAAAATAGAGTTATAACCAATTTCATATAACAACCCGTGCAATTTTGCACGGGCTAATAAACTAGTTTGCCTCTCATGGTATTCTCGCTACATATAGTATTTCCTCCCGTTCAGAGTTTGTTTCGTAATTTTTGACTAGTTATATTAGGAGTCATATCTAAATCAATTGAATTATTCACTTGGTGTGAGAATTAACACAGACTTTAATCTGCAGTGCATTCTACTTGTTTCCACTTCATTTTCAAGGAAAGGGATATTTCATTTATGTCCGTCCCTACTCCCTACCAATACAGACAGGCAGTAAAGTGTGTACATTGACTAGAGTATATGTGTAGTAATATATCTTTTTTTAAGGGAATAACAGTTGCCAGGCACTCTACGATGATTTTTCGGAACTCCCACTATACTAATTCATTTCAGATATAATCTTATTTTTAGTAACTTAAACTTTTTAGTAACTCCCCCTTTTTTAAAATACAATTGAGCACCGAAATGTCTCGTAGCTTAAACTTTTTTTTTTTTTTTTTTTGTATATAGGAGGGTAGGAGCAGCTAATAATACAAGTTGGAGATATAAAGATTCGAACTCGGGATAACCCCAAACTGTTTATGTTTGTAACTATTAGGTCAACATTGATCCTATTAGCTTAAATTCCGTTATCGTACACATTCTGCACCCTATATCACCAAACTTGCTGTCGCTATCTTTTTCAGGAGGTTTTAAGCAAGGTAGAGTCATTGAATCTTTTTTATTTTTTAATTGAAGTCATTAGACTCTTTTTTTTTTTTAATCCGCATTCAACTTTCCCCAATTCTTAGCAAAGTTTTGGGATTAGTGTGGTAAGTCGTAATTCTTAGGTCAATATGACGTTATAGAGAAATGGAATTCATCCGATATCCGAACTTTCGACCTCTTTTACAAGTAACCCAACGCTTTCTTAAGAGAAATGAAATTAAAGTTTTTGTTTATAGATGTTTAGTTATGTTTTAACCATAGTCCATATAAGTGTCTCGTGTCGATAATATGGTCATTCCCCTTCGGAGTATGGAAGCCAATGTAATGGGTAAATCCTCCTATTATTAATTGGTTGCTCCATTTGCATGAGTTAAAATCGAACCTTGACCACTTATTTAAGGGATGCGAATATTGCACGAATATTGATCATGAAAGCGCTAATTGCTTAATGGCAACTAGTTTGTAGCTAAAATTTTATCCCAAAAACTTTTTAGCTACTAATATTTGTCCAAGTTGACGGAAAGAATAGGAGATCAATTTTGAGACAAAATGACCTTTCGTAGAAATGTGTGACCGAGGTTGATTTTGTGATTACCCTAGGCTCCGAAGGTGATCAATTAAAAATATAAATATAATGATGATTGATGTCCAACCATTGGTAACTTTTGGTTAACATGGCTACTCACAATCTCACAGAGTGTCAAAACTCAAAACCTCAGATATCTTGGACTTTTGAGTTCGATTTCTTGTATGAAGGACCGAAGGAATACATCATCAAACACATAATTCTATAAGAGCCCAATGGGGCATTGCATGAAGGTAGGGATGCATTAGGATTAGGATTTAGAAATATAACCATTTATAAGGGGTGACCTAATGCCACGCCCACGTCTTACATCAACTAATCCACGCTACTTTCAAGATTTTCTGAAAAAAATTGCCCTTGATCACTATTGCCTTCCTATGCAGTGGTCCTGGTATGAGCGTGGAAGAACAACATTGAGCTATGGCATTATGCCCGGCCGTTATTAGGCCTCCAATTACCTATTCAATCCTTTAAATTTCAATCGAGCCTATGTCACCGAAGATCACATATTCGCAATCGGTAATTGTATGAAACCATTTCATTAAAAGATTTGCAACCAAACGAAACAAAGAGAAAAATATTAGTCCCATGAACCTAGCAGCCCACAAGTTGGGGCCGGCATGCTCACACGCCAGCTCGAAGAAAAAAATAGAAGTGGCGATTAGTAGGTGAAGTCTTGCAGCCAAAACTGGCCAAAACTAAACATTTTTTCTTTAAAAACCCAAAAAATATTATTGTTAGGTCTTGCCGAAATTACATAAACACCCCTCCCCCAACAACTCACCTCCACTTCCTCTTGGGTAATGCTTGCCCAATAGCACCTATTGGACTAATCGTCCAATAGGGGCACTAGAGGACAAAAAAAAAGAATTTCCTCTTCCTCTACTACCCTTCATCTCCCTTCTCACATCTCCATTCTCTCATCCCGTCATGCATACCTTCAACCATAACCACCCAGATCCACGACACAACCCCATACCAACCATGACACCCACCACCTATTCCGCCTCTCATTCCACCCAAATTATAAAACCACCGTGCACAAATAACAACAACCACTGAGGGCCCCAACCGGCTCTCTCATTCCATCTCCATTGTTACCCCTAGCACAATCACCGGAAAAGGGTTTAGGGTTGGCGTTTCCGGCCTCCGCGACCGCGGCGCCGGAAAAGCCAACCATAAACCTTTTTCGGCAACCTCAATCAAGGCCCAAAAGGGTTGACCACACCCCTTCAAACACCCCACTCGACATAGGGTGTCGTTGTGTTTCGCCGGCGATGTGTACTCGGCGGATATTGTTATTGGGTTTGGGTTTAGTGTTTTTGGCGATTGAGATGGTATATGGCGAAAACGAAATGGTATATAGTTGTTTGGAAATTGAACATATGGAGTTGAATATGGTTGTCGGAATGTCATCGGAGATTGAAATGGTATACGGTGAAAACGGAATGGTATATAGTTGTTTGAAAATTGAATATATGGAGTTGAATATGGTTGTCGAAATGTCGCCGGACCTATCATCGTCGGAAGTTATGAAGGGTTAAGTGAGGTTGATGGATTGGGCTTGGGTTGAGTGAGGTTGTCGGAATGAAGTTTCTGGGTTGAGTGAGGTTTGAGATCCGGCCGAAATGGGTGGTCGTTCATGATGACGATTTGCGACGGTGAAGTGGTAGCCTGAGTGTGCCGAGTGCGTGGCTATGGAGCAATGGAGGAAGTTTGCAGGTGAGAAGGAGGAGGGTAGTTGGGTAATATAGAGTGATGGGTTTTTGTCTTCTAGCGCCCTATTGGACGATTTCGTCCAATAGGAGCTATTGGGCTATCAAAGCTCACTCAACCCTTATCCCTCCCTAAAACCCTTGATTAACATCTTCACCCTCATCACTCAAAATCAAACCAAAACCTAATTTACCAGAATTTCATTTCACCCCCAAAATCAAATCAAAAAAATGCAGCATGTCTGCAAATTCTACAGACAACCCTTATTTCTCCCCTCTTTATTTCTCTCATCTTCACCCTCTTCAATCTCTTCTTTCACCTTAAAATCAACTGTT
This sequence comes from Spergularia azorica, assembly GCA_038382645.1. Lineage (NCBI taxonomy): Eukaryota > Viridiplantae > Streptophyta > Magnoliopsida > Caryophyllales > Caryophyllaceae > Spergularia > Spergularia azorica. The sequence goes on from JBBYHQ010000015.1 coordinate 4,269,350, forward strand.
ATTATCAATCAGAACCACAAAATCTGTGTCATTAAACCCACCAAAGCTTATTCAACTGCAACTGCTGAGCTTGTGAGTGACGCTTCCAGTAGCAGAAATGGCAGGAAAAGTGACAGTGACAGTGACACTTTCTTTGCTAAGGATGCAGTTTCATGGTCTTCTCTTGGCGTATCTGACAAGCTTTCTCAGTCTCTCCAAAATGCTGGGTTTGTTAAACCCTCCTTAATTCAGGTTATCTACTTAAATCGACTTTATTTTCTTATTATTATGATGTTTTATTCTGTGTTTTTATCGATTATAATGAATTTAAAAGTGTTTTGATGATGTGGGTGAATGTGTTTTTATGAGTTTGATGTGAAATATTACTACCCAAATGAGAAAATCGATTGATATTTAGGTTGGGTGTATAAAGTTTGGATCTTTATTGTGTAAGATACGCTTTCTTATGCAATTTATCAAACTCTTGTAGTTCGCGTTTGTATGAAGGTGGAAATGAATCAAAATGGAGGTGATAGTGAAAATTACAACCTAGATTAGGGAGTTGAAAATCTTGCGGCGTGTGGTTAAATATCGAAACTTTATAGGACAACAGGCCTAGTTCATAGTACTTTTTAATTGTTTGGAGTTGTATTTTGTAGTGGTTATCAACTTGTCAATTCTAATGTGGTTTGGAATGTACTTCAGTTTGTATATCTAGTTGAATTAAAATGAGAGTGAATTTGAGATTGGGTTCCTAACATAGAGTCGTAACTAGTAGGGAGTAAGTGTTTGTATGCAGTTCGAGACTTTGAAAGTTGATAAGCTTATTGCTAATAGAGTGGTGAAAACTGAAAAGGCTTATTCACTAAAATTGCAAGCCTTTTGAGTGGATGCATTTCAAAGTTTCATTTCATAAGACTTTTGGTTCTGACTGGAAAGGGACTAGTGAGACGATTCATAATTCCATCTTTTTGCTCTGGTTGGTCCTTTGCAAATGAGCTTGATTTCGGCATTGTCACCTACTAGAATACTGAAAGTTACTCTCGAGGAATATGTTGACAGAAAGTTCAGAGTTATATATTTCCAACTGAGCTGGTTCCCAGCTTACGCATGTGCTAGATGTTATGGGCTAGAATAAAACATATATGTTAATAAATTATGAGCTCTGGCAATAGAATATAGCTACTCATAAGTCGTCTTCTTTCAATCACTTGTGAGTTATGACGGAATATCAAAATTAAGAATAGATTTTTCACATTTTGAACTTGGTTACTTGAGCAGCATAGATTATCAGACTGTATGATGCTTGTCATCCTCCCTGTGAGAATTTTTTTGTGTCTTACAGTAATCTGATGGTATATACTTCTATGCAGTTCACTCTACTTTAACCATGAGTAGTGTGTCTGTTGGCTGCAGTTGTGGGGTTTATTATTGCTTACTATGATATGGATGCATATGATGTGTATTTATTGTGGAAGGTACAAGAATTTTATCGTCGTATGCAATCTATCATTGTCTTGTAGTTCACCTTGTATGAAGGTGTGAATAGATTTGATAGTGCAAATTCAAAACCAAGATTAGGAAATTGAAATTCTTGCAGCGTGTGCTTAAATATCGGAACTTTATAGTACCACAGGCATACTTCATTGTACTTTTAAGTGTTTGGGGTTAAATTTTGTAGTGGTTGTCAACTTGTCAATGTTGTTTAATGTGGTGCTGAATGGACTTCAGTTTGTGTAGCTACTAATTGAGCTAAGATGGGAATGATTTAGATTGGCTTCCTAACATAGAGCCGTGACTCGTAAGTGTGTGTCTGCAGTCTGAGACTTTGAAAGTTGATAAGCTTATTGATAATAGAGTGGTGAAAACTGAAAAGGCTTATTCATTAAATTTGCTAGCCTTTCGGGTGGATGCATTTCAATGTTACATCTGCTGAGTGAGTGGGTTATGAAATGGAAAGTGACTAGTGAGATCATTCAAGAATCCATCTTTTTGCTTTGTTTGATCCTTTCCTAAGTCCTAGCGGGTATGATCTCATCTATATCACCGGCTAAGATACTGGAAGTTCTTACTCTTGAGGAATATGGTGAAACAAGATCAGAGTTGTGTATATATCAATTGAGCTAGTTATTCTCAACCCATCTCATGCATTCGCTTGATGTTATGGGCTAGAATAAGATGCACTTCTCGATAACTTATGAGCTCCGGCATTAGAAAATATAGCTGCTCGTAACCTTTTTCTAACTTCCCAATCACTTATGGAGGAACAGAAAAGGTAGTTATGGGATTTTCACATTTTAAATCTTCTCTTGAATACTTTAGCAGTACAAATTGTCTGGCTGTATATGCTTGTCATCCTCCCAGTGAGAAATTTGTTAGCTATCTGATAGCCTGGTACGATGAGCTGAATTTTTTTCTTACAGTTATTTGATTGTATATATTTTTATGAATCTCACTCTACTCTAACTATGGGTAGAAGTGTCTTTTGGCTGCAATTGCAGAGTTTACTACTGTTACTATGAAATAATCAATATAATATGAATTTACCTTGTCATTCAGGCTGCTTGCATACCATCCATCCTTTCAGGAAATGACACCATTGTTGCTGCAGAGACTGGCAGTGGAAAAACACATGGCTAT
>JBBYHQ010000015.1:4288998-4302755 GCA_038382645.1 Spergularia azorica
AACTGCACCATGACTAACACTGACAATGGCGTCAGAATCAAGTCTTGGCTCAATTCTTTTGAAGCTGTCGCATCAGACTTGCACTTTGAGGATATTACAGTTGATAATGTGCTTACCCCTATTCTTGTTGATCAAGAGTACTGCCCCTACAACCACTGCAAAGAAAAGGTAATAATTTCCGCTTATTAAGGTATAAAACCATTGATTAATCAGACACGAACCAAACAACATCTGAATTAGACTTTTAGTCGAGATGGTCATTTCACGTACGTGTCTTATAACTAAGATGCTAACGAAATGTTAATTTTGCGAAATTCAGACACCATCCAAGGTTAAGCTCAGCAACATAAGCTTCAAGAATGTCAGAGGAACAGCAGGTTCGAAAGAGGCAGTCAAGCTCATCTGCAGCAGTGGATCACCCTGTGACCAGGTGGAACTTGCAGACATCGACTTGACCTTCAAAGGTGGACCAGCAGTGTCGATGTGTAAGAATGTCAAGCCTGTGGTCTCAGGAAAGCAGAACCCTGTAGCCTGTGGTGCACCTGCTCCTGCAACGAGTTAAACTGGCAGAACATTATTAGGGATTATTAAATCTATGAAGTGTATATGGTAAAGATTTATCTGAGTTAACCCATCCAAATTGCACAAGTGATGTGTAGTGCAATATTGTGATGATGGTTTTTAGACCGCCTTTGTATGTAGCTGACTCTGATTAATATAAGAGTGATTAATATGATGAAAATTGATTACTTGATACATTCATACGACTTCACTGTTTACTACCGTTAACTCAATTTTACTATCATTGCTGATGTCTTTTAGCATTCTATGAAAATTTCTCGTCGATTACGAAAATAACAACGTATCATAGTTTATAACCTGTTAAATGAAGAGTTTAGACATTGTTGAAAGGACAATGCTAGAGGTCTACAGTATAGACACCCAAAAGTGTCTACAATCATCAATAATTTTACTACACTATCAAAATTTTACTACTCACACAATTAATTTTCCTACCTGAATTTTTCATTGCAAATAATTTTACTACTCTGATCTCAATTTTACTGCTACTAACTCAATTTTACACTGTAGACAAATTAATTGTGTCTACATTATAGACCTCTAGCAATTTGCTTGTTGAAAATGGAGAAAGTCATTAAGGCAGCAAAGTTTGTCACACTGTAACTTCTGCTTGAGTTTCAGCAGTTTAATAGCAGATAATGAGGAGAAAAAAAGATCAGACTGTAAGATTTCTGTAGGATACTCAGGAATATGACTTATGTGTGATTTTCAACGTAGGTGTAAAACTTCGTATCTAACACTCGAATCTAAAAAAATCAAGAAGCCGCTCGTCTATAACACTACGAGATAATTAAAGGCCATTTCGTAACCAAGTCTTGTAAGCAACACAAGTTGGTCGCTAGTTAGCATCCTTATATTTAGTTGCACTACTTGTAGTTTTCAAGTTTCAACCAGGTACAAAAGAGAGAGATACGAATTATGACGTGATTATATGTATTTTTTTCTTCTTCTTTGGTACTTATGTGAGTAGCTAATACTCCGTATTATTCTACCACAAATCGAGGAACGCTACATGTTTGAAATTTTTATTATGTGTTGATAATGGTTAATCACTTAACCATGGTCCAAAATGATAACAATCACACCTAAAAAAGGTAATTATTACACTAAAACTGTTATAAAGGGTAGGTAAATATTTACTGATGATCTTTATTTAACTGTAATTCTGAAGATTGGTGGAACAGAGATGAGTTTGTTATGTCCCCTCTGATTTCAGAAAGAAGAGATAAATTTAGTAAAACTAATTAACTGATAGCAGTGCGATAATGAACATAATTCATGGCTAAAATCAAGCATTCTAAATTTAGAATTGAGCTAAATGCCTGTAAAATCACTACATATATAAGAGGCAAAGAAAGCTTGAAAGAAAAGAAACAAACAATCTTAGAAAAAAAGTTGAAAAGCATAAAAATGGCAGCCAAATCCAACCTTTTATCGTTCTTTATCCTGTTTCATTTGCTCATTGTAGCCATTCATGGCAAGAGCAGGTCTGCCGGTGCTGTTTTCGACATAACCAAGTACGGTGCTAAGCCAGGTGGTGATTCTACAAAGGTACTTACTCTACAAATGTACCTACATTTTTCGAGAAATTGTAGGTGATGCATGGTGCAGCAGCATTACACAGATATGACAGCTCTCTGATGCATAGTGCATCACGTAGCATTTCTTGACATTCTATAATTCTATGTACCATGTCATATACTGTATCATATCAATTTTTTAAGGTCAGAATGAAAACCAGTTTCTCATTTGAATGATGAACAGGGTCTTACTGACGCATGGGCAGCGGCCTGTGCATCGACAACTCCGAGCAAGGTACTGATTCCAGCAGGAACATACGAGCTAGAGCCAGTCTATATTAAGGGTCCATGCAAGGCAAAAGTTTAAATTGAAGTTCTAGGCAATTTCCAGGCTCCTGCAGATATAAAACAGTTTAAGGGCGCGGATACATGGGTTAAGATCGAACGTATAGACGGCCTGACAATCACAGGTGGTGTACATGGAGGTGTGTTTGATGGCCAAGGAGAGTTAGCCTGGAAAAATAATGACTGTTCTAAGAACCCTAAATGCCATATTCCTTACGTAAGCTTCTGATATAATGCCACTAAATTACCAACTATATAGACATAATGTTACATATGCTGATTGCTGATATTTCATATGAATACTTGCAGAATTTCAGGTTCAATTTCCTGACAAACACAGAGATTAGCGACATAACTTCACTGGACAGCAAGAATTTTCACATAGCAGTCATGGGATGCAAGGAACTCAACCTGCAAGACTTTAAAATTACGGCCCCAGGAAACAGTCCTTAACACTGATGGCATTCACATTAGCAAGTCAGAGGGAGTTAATGTCACCAGATTTGCCATTGCAACAGGAGACGACTGTGTGTCTTTTGGTGATGGCGCGAAAAATGTCCTGATAGAACAGGTCACCTGTGGACCTGGTCATGGTATCAGTGTCGGAAGTCTTGGTCATTACGACAAAGAGGAGCCAGTAACAGGTCTCACCATAAGGAACTGCACTTTCAAGGACACTGATAATGGTGTCAGGGTTAAGACATGGATGAACTCAACACAGAATGCTGCCTCTGACCTGCATTTCGAAGACATTACTGTCGAAAATGTCAGAACTCCTATCCTCATTGATCAGGAATATTGCCCCTACAACCACTGCATAGTCAAGGTAAGACCGGAAAAAATAATCACAGCTAAAAATAAGTTGAAGAGAACAGAACCTTGACGTAGTGTGTGTTGTTATTTCCAGAAACCATCCGAAGTGAAGCTTACGGACATCAGGATCAGGAATGTGAGAGGGACATCAGCTGGCAAGGAAGCAGTGAGGGTGATTTGTAGCAGCAAATTTCCATGTAAACAGGTGGAACTCAGTGATATCGACATAACATACACAGGAACAGATGGTCCTGCTGTTTCTGTTTGGAAAAATGTCAAGCCTATCACCGGAGGGAAGCTAAACCCACGGCCTTGCGCTGCACCTGCAACCCCTAGTGCAGAACTTTGAGGGCCTTAACTAACTTAGTCGGACTGACAAATATGTACGAGTAGATATAGGCATGTATTAGCTATTCTCGAATGTAGGAACTAATTATTGAACTTTGATTTCGCAGAAAAAAATGAAAAAAAAAAAAAAAAAAACACATTTGGCCATATCTGTCTTTACAACAACATTACCTTATCTATGTTTTTACAACATTACTGTTAATCTGTTATGCCTCAACGGCTCCCACAGGTCACATAGATGCTGTTTACGGATGATTCCAAAAGAACATCGAGAATTGCTGAATTCACTATGCAGCTACACAATATAAGAAGCGCAAATAACCTAGTGAGTCTTTGGTCCTTATATTTACTCCATCATATTAAAGTTTAAACTAGTCAATAGAGATTCTCTTCACATATTAAAAAATGACCCAACAAGAGATAATAAACCCTCATCTCTATTACATTCTCAGCAAGAAATTCGACTTTATTGGCATTAGTAAGTGCATTGGACGCACTACACTTGTTCTGTAAATGCAATGTTGTACAAAAGAAGACCATTAAAAATCTAGCTGTGCCTCAAGACAAGATGAGGCCGTGCGTAGCTATATTCTTCAAATGGACATTCGGGATTCTTCCCAAACTCAAAGCTCAACAAAGACCGATGCTGTCAAATGAGAGAACAGATATAACTAAGCAATGTAGTCTGGGATGGTTAAGGGTTGAGTTTGCTTTAAATCATCTTTGTGATCTCTTCGAAAAATCTAAGACCATAATTTATCGCAGCAATTCACATTACAGTGTCGGCCAACTCATGTCAGAGGCCATGACAGAAGCCAGTTTCTATCAGCAATTCATAGTACAGAGTCGGCCAACTCAGGAATCCATTTTCCTGATGTACATTGATCTTTCTGAAGATACACTGACAAAACCAATTTCTCTGAAACTTAATACAAAACTGTGAACGCGACTTTGACAGGAAAATGAGGAGTTCAGGTGCCCTTGCCCCTTCCACTTCCAACAAAAATGATTTAATTTGCAAAATGGATAGTTGGAGGATATGAGGTGTGTGGATCATCTATCCCACTTTCGTGTCCCATTTCTTGTACCCCACCAATCCCGTGTTAAAGGATTTTATCATGAGATTTATTAAAGATCATGAGTAAGATCATGAGCGTATAGATTTAGGGAAATAACCCTAAGATTACATCTTGGAAACATATTTTATGTTATGATAGGATATTATAAGGTTATTCTGTTACCTTAATTATGTCATTTGTAATAATCGGTATATATACCTGTCATCCCTATACCAATAATCTAAGTCATTATTCTATCTTACAGGGTATGCCAAAGCAATCTAGAAAACAGCATACTGTGTTTTGCATAGCATTCTGAACCAGTACGTATTTTTTGTTTCACCTGTGCTTACAATAGGCTGCTGAGAAGATCAGTGCATTTGTTCGGCTTTCTTCCCTCGTCTTGCGTCCACTTATTTTTATAGAATGCAGAGATATATTTACTAAAAGACCAATGGCAGTCAGCAATGCAAAATTTATTAACTAATAACAGCTTTTCTATTACTATCTTGTCCTAAAATTAGACTGTGTCTTTGTCCCTTGAGAATCACTCTATTTAAGAAAAGTATGGAGACTCAGATATTGGTAAAAACATTGAAAGAAAAAATGGCAGCAAAAACAAAATGCTCGTTGATGTTCGTCCTGTTTCAATTGCTTATCATAGCAATAAACGCGAAGGGCCATGGACATGGTGGTGCCAAGGCCTCAGGTGGTGCTGCCAAGGCCTCAGGTAGTGTTCACGCTGCCAGTGGTGGCAGTGTTTTCGATATAACAAAGCATGGCGCTAAGCCTAATGGCAATGCTACTCAGGTAAAGGAATACCACCATGCCAATTCAAGGCCGAAATACAAAAAATTAAGATTGATCATTTATTTTTCTTCTGCTATGATTTTTAGGCTCTCATGGCAGCTTGGAAAGAAGCCTGTGCATCAGCAACTCCCAGCAAGGTGTTGGTACCATCAGGAACATACCAGCTTAAGGCGGTTAAGCTCGTGGGTCCTTGCAAGTCGCCAATAACATTCGACATTCATGGGAACTTCAAGGCCCCTGCAGATCCAGCTCAGTTTAAAGGAGAGGACACATGGGTTAAGGTGGAACACATAAACGACCTGACCATCACAGCTTCTAAAGGTGCTGGTGTCTTTGATGGCCAGGGTCAAATCGCGTGGAAAAAGAATGACTGCTCGAAAACAGGCAAATGCGACAACCTTCCATATGTAAGCTTCTTAGGCCTTGTTGAAACAGACATCTTAGATATGCATTCACTAACAAATGCTGTTGTTTCTTCCATGATCCTTGCAGAACTTCCGGTTTAATTTCTTGTCAAATTCAGATATTAGCGGGATAACTTCGCTTAACAGCAAGTTGTTTCACATGGCAATCCTTGGGTGCAAACAGCTAAACATGCGCGACATTACAGTGACCGCACCTGCAGACAGCCTTAACACTGATGGCATTCACATTGGACGTTCAGACGGAGTTAACATAACTAATGCCCATATCAAAACAGGAGACGACTGTGTATCCATTGGTGATGGTGCTAAAAATGTTCTGATACAGCAGGTGACATGTGGCCCTGGCCATGGTATCAGTGTAGGAAGTCTAGGTAAGTACGAAAATGAAGAACCAGTTAATGGCGTCACTGTAAGGGGATGCACCATCACAAACACCGATAATGGTGTTCGTGTTAAAACATGGCACAACTCTTTCGAAGGATCTGCTACTGGCCTACACTTTGAGGACATCACTGTCGAGAATGTTAAGAACCCTATTCTAGTTGATCAAGAGTACTGTCCCTATAACATTTGCAAAGAGAAGGTAATACTAATTTTTACTCATTTTTTTCCCTCGGAATTTTGTTGAAGGCCATTACTCCTTTCCTAACTCAATTGTGCATTCTGGTTGGCAGAAACCATCAAAAGTTAAGCTATCTGACATTCGCTTCAAGAACGTCAGAGGTACATCAGGTACCAAAGAAGCAGTGAAAGTCGTTTGCAGCAGTGGCTCCCCCTGTGAGAAGGTAGAGCTCATTGACATCGACTTGACATACAACGGCAAAGACGGCCCTGCTGTGTCTATGTGTAAAAATGTCAAGCCTTTGCTTAGTGGAAAGCAGAATCCACCAGCTTGTAAGGCCCCTGTTACAGCAAGTGCAGAACTTTGAAGACCTTTATATTATGTAGCTTTGAAATCTCCGTTTCTTCGTCAACAAAGACAAGCTAGTGATTAGAGTAGCATATACAACACAAGGATATACGAATATACACTCATTATAGATTAGTTTTCCCTGTAGATTAAGCTACATGGACGTAATATCCTTTACGCTCTCAAGTTCCGACTGTACAACTAACATTCTATGAATGTCAGCCAGGAGCTGTAATTTCTGTGTCCCTAAATCTGCGGATCTCCATTCTTTTGAGTCATTATTGTCATTTGCTCCCTCTCTCTCTCTACAACTCCTAAAGTAGCATGCTCATAAGAATATACTGCCCTCTTACACCAGATAACAACACGTTATATCGACAACTAAATCTTTCCAAAGAAACTTGCCACTCAAGACCTTCATCTGCAATAAAGTTTAAAATAACCGAGGCTTAATGACCGAGTGAAAGGAAGATCCTCCCGAAAACTACGGTAGACCACTTTCTCTCCTCATATGCGTTTTTCAGCGACAAAAGCTTACCGGTTCCATCAAACACAGACACTATAGTCTATAGGGGTTGACAGGAATTTGATAAGCAGCTTAGCAGGCAAAGGATTCACTCCAGGATTCTATCAAATGATTTTGGTCAGATCAAACTAGAGCATGTTTACAGACTGTTTGAGTCGAATAAAGTACAGAGAAAACTGAAACTTTTATTTGAATTTTCTTTTCTCACATCATCTCAGTATTATCAAGTACAAATTCACAGCCCACTCATACAGCAGTGAATCTCGGAGAGCAAACATCAGTTGGGAAAAGCCAAGTTTTCATCAATTAATCCACATTTTTGAACATATATACTCCTCTGATCCCTTTCTTCCCTTCTAAAGACTAGAGCCCTTGCTTTTACTGCTGTTCTTGGAGCTTGAAATCTATAATTTCAGTTTACCCAACTCGATCTTTTGCCTGGGGTATGTATATGCCTCATAATTAATTTGTTGCCCTAAGCAACTTAACTTTGTAAGAGTGGTTATCAGGTCAACCTAAGCAGAAACAAGCACAGATAAGAAACAAGCTGAATCAGTAAAAGTTAAGAAAGAGAAGAGGCAGAGGATATAACAGCATCAGAAGTGCAGAGAAATCAGTAGTCTGTTACATACAGAGACTATACTTACCTCATAATCAGTCTGAGAAACAGTCTCTCGACTGCGCTGGTATTTCTGAACCCAGGGAGCAACTTCAGGATCTGTTGCCAATGAGGTTTCTGTTGCTGCTTGATCAGGACCCAAAAATGCAGACATGACAGCCAGCTAACAACAACAATATATGACAAGCAAAAAGCTATTAGTACACTATAAATCACATCAAACAAACAGACTATGCTCAATATTCTGAACGAATAACTGTAAAATGAAGATAGTCTTTAGTCTTTACTAAGGTTCTTGGCAATTGGCCTCTCAACACAACGAAATTACAAACGACTGTTACCCCGGTATTTTCGAGAGTTTGCTACTTTCTAGCACAATCAATGAATTAATCACACTAGTTGATTTAAAGAGAACATGTCATCCATGTTCAACATGACTAGCAAGACGCAGTAGAAACCAATGGACATTATGAAGTCAGCTTTCAAGAATGAAATTCAAAGCAGCCATAAAAGTCAGAATCAAGTACCTGCCGAGGACCAAGTCCCACAGCTTTAAACTTGTCTTTCATTTCCTGGACGCTTGCTTTATCCCATTCGGGGATTCTACCCTCTGGATCTGGTTCTTGTGCATCTGTCCTTCCTAAATTTCTGTCAAATAGAGCCCACTGCCGCAAAATGCAGGAGCCATGCAAAGATATAAATTAGAATTAATCATCTTAAATTGTACTCTAAAAATCCAATAAGTCTCATTTAGAAGCTGCTGAGAATGTCTGGGGATTTGGTCACAAACCTGTCCACTAGAGCCATATGCATTATATAATATGCCTCCCTTCTCTTCATTTCCACCACATTTACGGATGGCAGAAGCTAGGAAAGTACCCTTTGTGGCTGTTTGTGCTGCATTGAAGATGAAAATGAAACTGGCTCATTCATGTCTTCAAGAAAATTTTATGTTGGACTAACGATTCGATCTCATCTGCTCATGTACTAATACTAGTTCCAAAATGTTTGTATAAGTGAGCACATCAGTCCGTCTAGCTCAGGCTAACCCAAAACATGTAATCTTGCAGTAGCACCTTGACTTCTTCATGCATTCTCTTCAGAAGGTAAGTTTCTTAAAATTTGTACCATATGTTTCAATGTTCGGATGTGTAGAACTTATAGGACATGGACTATGAAGTTCACTGTCTAATCTCTTACGGTGTTTTACACTCCAACAGTCCAACCTATTTACATTAGACTGCTAATAGACCTGTCCGAACTTCAGAACACAATTATCTGACTAGTACAGATATGCAAACATCAACTGCTTAAAATGTCTCAAACCTGCATGTTGGATGAGATCAGCGTATGAAATAGGACCGCCCTTGGATTGTGAATCAATTTATTTTTTTGCTTCCTCTATTAGATTCAAAGCAGCAGAAAGGCCTTTATTTTCAGGTCTGTTTATCTCTGAGCTTCAAGAAAGAAAGTAAGAAAAAAACAATATCAAGCCTAGTTCGTGGAAGATTTGAGCAACTGCTGGTATGCAGGATACTTTTAAAAGTTCAATCAGACAGTACCTGAACCTTATTGAACCATTTGGTCCTCCAGTTTTGGTAGCCTGTAAAATCAAACAAAAAGACATCAATAACTCATTTTTCTTACAATAATGGTAAATGAAGACGCAATATTGACTAATAAATCATATGATTGCAATTAGTAAGAATCGAAAATGACCTTGTCATAAGTCAGTGCATCGTTAACAGCGAGAGTCAGAATGGATGGGATGAGGTCTGGATTTGCCTGAAAATGTTACAAGCAGAGTTTAATCGAAAAACAGAAACATAGGCACGCATATCTGTGTCTTAATGTACAGCATCTGACAAGAGCTTTGTACCTTTATACCATTATAAAGAGTGTCTTTGACAATAGCTGCATAGTATAACAAAAGCACATTCAGCACAGATGATTAGACCGAGGAGCTATTACCAAAATAACAGCAACTTACACAGGAACTCTGATCTCTGCCTCCTTTCAATTAGATCAGCAGCAATAGCATCTCCACTAAAGGATCCTGAGCTTGATATTACTTCCTGAGAATGCACCAAGGCTGGCAGAAAATCATCATCAAAATTATACCAACTATGGTAGAGTGCTTTCAAATTTTGACAATTCCATCGATATCATGTGTTTTAAAATTAACGTGAAAGGCTAAAAGAATAATTGTAAAAGAATCACCCATCGAGATCATTAACAACCATTTCTTAGAGAAACACCTTAACATATCAACTTTCTAAACCACAGGAAGCCGTCCTCTCGTGCAATAGGTATCTTCACCCACGCGATTTTGGTTCTAGAAATGGCCTCTATAGATACTAGCTTCTAAGATACAACATACAACCGCAGCTCCAAAAGTATAACAAACATTCTGTTGTATATGACAAATATGCTGAACTAGGAATACTAACATTTCACTGATCACACAGGCACATGCTTACAGCATTCAATCATCGACAATAAACGATATCTGTAACAATTATCTATATTGATAATGTCAACACAAATACTGGAAAAGCAATATTTAAGCACATGATACAACAACAATTGCCCCAGTACCTCAAAAGCTCCCGTCTATGGCAAGGTAGGGGGGTCGGATGTACTCACGTCTTACCCCTATGTTGGAACATAGAGAGGACGCTTACCAATGACCCATAATGAAGATTGCGTCAAAAATTGCACTTACCGACTACTACTTCACATAGAAGCGCACACAGTTTGTGAGCCATTTTGCTTTGTTCAATTATATGAAAAATACTAAAAAGATACAATCTTTGACAATAACAAAACCCTAAAAGGTATCCTTGATGTTCTTCACTGCAATCTAAATACAGCTAATGCAATTAATCAACAAATGATCGAATAATAATAAAATTGCCAAATTAATCGCAACAATTTCAATTGACAAAACTCAAAATTGGGGAAATGGACGATGAAATTACCAATCCAGCAGACAATGCAAGGCAATTGAGGATATCCCTTCGTCGAAATCGATTATCATCAGACCCAGATTCTACTTCCAATTTACTACATCGTATACTTCCCTGAAATTATACATATAATATAAAATCAGCGTACAATTTCAAAATTAGGGTGATTACTCTTTAAAACACTACTGTAGTTACGAGAAAGTATACTTTAAGACCGTCTTATCCAAGTTTTTGCGCGTACATAACATAAAAATGTAGCATATTTTGAGTAGAAAAGAAGACTTACACACAAACGAGAATGTCTCGTAGTAGTAGAGGTGGGAGATGGCAGAGAAACTGCTGCAATTGAAGAAGATAGTGTTGAAAGTAGAGAAATTCCCACCATTTTTGTTTCTATAATTAGAAAGAACAAAATCAAAGAGTTGCTGAGTTAAGAGAAAAAATGGAAAGGCAGAAAGGATTGGGAAAAGATGTGACGTGGCTGCATTGTATGGCGCCTGGGACGCGGGAAAGCGTCTCATTGGATATCAGCAGATCTTCTGTTATCCTGTCCACATTTTAGAAACTGCAGTAGTGCTTGCCCAAATTATAACTAGGAGGCACTGAATAAAGTTACGGATACGGACACGAACACGACAAAATGTACTCGTAATGTTGTACCCGTTAATGCAAATACACGCTTCTAAGATTCGTAATGCTGTACTCGTCAAGTTACGGGTGTAAAAGAATGATGCTATATTTTTATTGCATTTGAAGAATTTGAATAAACAAAATATACAGATGAAGGCCCCTCTATATCACCTTATGACTTATGTCACCTACTCAAAGAATATACAAAGTTTGCCTCCCTCGTAAAATTTGGATTTGGAGGCCATATATCGTAAACTATATGCAGGAAGCCGAAATTCTCCCTTTGCCTGCTTTTCTTTCGTCGTTTCTGAGGAGACATAACAGTTAGATGGCTTACATTATGTTATCTGCAAACCAGGACCAGCCTGGACCTCGGATGTCAGGCATCATACATTGTGCTCCTTGTCATGCCCTCTGTAGTTGTTACTCGATACTGTTCGATCTGCACACTCATGCTAAGAGGCAAAGAGATTTTCCAGCGTGCACCAATGACTGAAGAATTTGGATACACCAGCTGGACCTATTTGATGGCAGTAGCATTTACAGGTAAAGAAGCATTCACGGCTACAGATGCATTTTGACAAAGACACTCTGGCAGAGGATTCTCATAGAATGCCTCTTCAGATCGAAATCTGTCCATGCCCTTTGTTCCTGCGATTGGACCCTTTCTCCTTCGCGGCGAACCTTGGCTGAGGAAGAAACGCAACCAACACCAGGATGAACATAGGTTTTGAGAAATTGTTCATAGGAGAAATTTGGAGCCAGATAGAAAAAGTTTCCAAGCTATCAATGACCAACTCCCCCCCCCACCCCCCAAAAGAAAAAGAAGAAGCCAAAACTAGCTTCTTTCACACAACTAAGGACACGTTTCATTCAATCCTTCTCTCACAATCACGGCAGGTTGAACCTTATATCTAATAAATGGTGTACACTTGTAAAGCCACATCCTCAAGTTTCACTCAGTGAGTTAAAACGAACTCAAAGCCCAGCATATTCTTCTCATATTATGCAAGATCTAATAAGCATACGTACCTTTTGCGATGGATTTCAATTACTCGATTTGACAAATTCTTCCCTTCCTTCATAGTCCCTTGCTCCACTTTGTCAAAAAGACGAACAAGAAACTTCCTGGTAACGAGAAAGAAGTAAAAAGATTAAGAACCACAAAAATGGACCCATAATGACCAAAAGTTCAGAGAGGAGTTCACCTTTCAGGGGTAATTGTTTTCCTATGCCCTAAATATCGGCGATGACCTTCAACAGCTCGTGCCATGTTACCCGAATGTGTTGGAATGAACACATCACTTTCAACAGCAACAATATAATCAAGCGCGGCCATTTGAGAAGCATGATTGGCAAAAGGCTCAAGTTCTTCTGCAGATGCTAATTTCTCCTGAAAGATTCATAAATTATCTCCTTAATGACAAGTTTTACACCAGACATATTAGCAGTTATGTCTTACGGAAACAAATGTGTATTAGCATATGAAAATCCCTTAAGTCCTAAGGAACATTCCACAGAGCTTCGGAGGGAGGACGTGAACTAGAACTACAGAAAGAAAAAGTGTTGGGTTGGGGAGTGTGGAAAATTTCTCTCTTATATTCACATCATGCATGTGCTCCTAGTAAAAAAACAACGGAGAAAAGAAACATGGAATACAACCATTTGATTAATCGTTTAGTTTTTCACCAGCTTGGGATTTTAGCAAGATAGCAAAAATTATAATAAGATTTCTTTTCAAGCAGTGCTTATCAGGGTACTGAGGATTCACTGATCAAAATTTTCCCCTGCTGACCATCAGAAAGTATATACACACACCGAATCGATTTTTAGTGATATCACACTTCATAGGTCTACTAAAAGATGTAAGGTCTACATGAAATGAGTTTCAAGAATTATAATAAACTTAACCTACTAACCATAAGCTTGCCGTCAAACTGACTGATACAAGTTTTGTGAGAAAGAAATCATAGTACATACCTTGTTCATCAAAATCGGATAACGGGACTGCAATTCAGCAATGCGAGATTCGCCACCATATATCTCTCCAGCAGCAATGTATATGGGTGTGTTCGAAGGGTATCCCAGGGCAGATAGAAACATACCAACCTCCTTCGGAGTTAAGGGGCAGTAGCCTTTGGTTCTTTGTTCAGTTGCATTGATATCCTTCACTTTCCAGTGTGATGTGTTTTGCCTTGAGTT
>JBBYHQ010000015.1:4304760-4320962 GCA_038382645.1 Spergularia azorica
ATTAAAACCATAAGATAGGGTATAAACTCAGATTTTCATAAACAAAATCATAAAACCAATAATTAGGGTTTATCAAACATAGAGAGAGGAAAGAGAGATACCAAAACAGCCCTAAGGCCGAGGGTGACCAAGAAAGGGCGTGAGGCGTACACAGGCGGCGACGGTGGCCGGAGAGGCGGCGATGGTGGTAGGAGAAGCAGAAATCCGAGAAGGAGAGTGACGAGGGTGATATACGTGAATAGAAAATGGAAGAGGAGTGATAAGCGTTATATGTAAGAGGGGGCACTGTATAACGTATGAGGAGGGGATCAAGGGAATTAAGTGGGTAATTAGTAGTGAGGAGAGATATTAGGAAATAATTATGGGATTAAATTGGGGTTTAATTGGTAATTGATGTGTAAATTTAAAATTGAAAACAATTTTCAAATCAATAATAAATCCCTTTTTAATTTAAATTTACATTATAAAAATCAATTAAATTTCGAAAATTATATTCAAACGGTAACACCCAAATAATATAAACTCCTTAAAATTGAGGGGTGTTACAGTTGAAACCAACTGAGGATCAATCTTCTGTCCTGAACCAGATGCTCCTATTTCCTGATGTTGAGTGTCAAAGAAACCTTCTGAACCAGAATCGACAACATTTGCTGATGAGTAGCGCTTGTTGAATGGCTTTGGATTTGCTTTGTTTGTATGGAACTGATTCTTTAGGTCAGGATGCAATTATAAACACTTATCCTTGCTGTGACCAGCACTGTTGCAGTGTACACAATAGATTACAGGTCTTGGACCATCAAACTCAGGCCTTGGTCTTTTTGCATCCCTGTTCCAGACATTCCAAGCAACCTGATTGTTAACAGAATTGAACGCAGATGCTTCAACAACTGCATAATTGCTGTCAGTGATATTCTTCTGACTCTCAATGCCCAAAACCATGGAATACACCTTATTTGCGAGGGGAAAAGGTTCCATGGACAAGACATTGGTCCTGAAATGCTCATATCTGTCATTCAAGCCCATTAGAAATGCAAGAGATTTCTCCTTGTTTGTTGCATCAACCACCTGTTTAAGCATGTTACATGCGCAAGCATCCAAAGCTCCACACACACAGTCTGGAAATCCTTCCAAACCATCAATGTCGTCCCATTTACGCTTTAGACGACTATAGTACTCAATGACAGACTGATTTTCCTGAGAAATGTTCCTAAGCTCCTTTTTGAGCTGATAAAGCATTGGGCCATTGGTTTGACCACACTGCTCTTTAAGGTCATTCCACATCAACTCAGCATACCTGACATTTATGTAACCATCTTTGATTAATTCTGGTAAATAATTCAGAATCCAACACGTCACCATGCTGTCAGCTCGATTCCACTCAGCCTGTCTTGAACCTGCAGCAGCTGGTTTCTTCATTATACCATAAAAAAAACCCTTCTTATTCTTAGCAGACAAAGTCATGCTCACACCATTACTCCACACTAAGTAATTTCTACCAGTAAAAGGCGTGTTGATGATGTGGCATAATTTTAGTGTGTTAATCCGCGTGATTTAGGCGCCTTAGAGTCGATTTGGGCATGGTTTTATCGTGATTCGTAGACCACACCACTCAGAGTAGAATTGGAGCTTAATCATGGGTTTTACGAGTTTTTAGTGGCCTTAGATCCTTTGGTGAGCCTTGGACGGGAATGGAGGGTCGAGCTTTGAAACGGATCGAGATTCGAGGAGAAGTTGGCTCAGTTTCGCAGCGGGATTCACACAATAGCTTAAGTCAAGGAGCGGAGAGAAGACGAGAAATTCAAATTCCTCGACTCGAGAGGTGGTATTCTCGAGTCGAGGATTATCTTGCTCGACTCGAGGAACCTTTTCTCGAGTCGAGAATGTTAGCTTCGGGGAAGCTTCCTAAAGGCTAATGACGATTTATTTTGACTAAATATCTATTTTGTTTTCTAGTGTTTTTGGACTTATCTTCAATAAAGGGGCATGAACTCCTCCCTAATAATTATGACTTGTATTATTATTTTCAAGTAGTTTTCATTTTCTAGAGAAAGAATAAAGGAGAGATTAGTGAGAATTAATATTTTTATTATGAATTTCATCCCAAAAATAATTGTAATAATTAGTATGGAAGGCTAATCACCTTCAAGATCCTTGGTGTAATCAAAATCTCTCATCCTATGTATTAGTAAGATTTTATTGTCTCTAATTTGCCTTTAATTTCATTGTAATTAATTCCTTGTTCTTCAATTGCATGATTTATCCTTGTTTTCTCTAATTGGTTGATTGAATTGAATTGGGTATTTCATATGCTTGGTTAATTGTTGATGGTCATTAATTATTAACCCTAAAGGAAGCAACTTTCACATGATTAGTGTATGGTTATGACTAATTAGTGATTGGGGAATTAATTAGGCAACTAATAAATTAGATTTGATTAGTGTCGCGGCGCTAATTAGATACTAATTTGGGTTGTTCATAATCCTTTATTAATCCTTACTCTTCATACCTTTGCTTGTGATTTGTTTGAGTGGTCACTAGACAAATTAGGATTAAATGAGGGGAATTTGGTAGCTGTTGCTCAAATTCCCCATAAAAGTGGATTAATTGGTGAAAACCGGGATTATCTATGAATTGGTGTAATAAGAGAGAGGTAAAACTTACTATATTAGGGTGTTAGATTAGAATATCACCGAGAGTCGCTTTAATCAATTTGGTATTTCGTTTATTTCTCTTTTAATCAACTTCCAAACCAAAAACCAAATGATGGTACGTATGAGTAATAAGGGATTAGGAGGGTTTTGAGTGGTATTTAGGTTTAGTGGGCAAATAGGGGTAGAATCGTAATTTAGTAATTGGATAGTTTGGTAATTTAGACAATCAAGTCAATTATAATAAACTCAATTAATACTTAACAAATTCCATTACAATAAACCTCAAAATTATAATAATACCTCATTTTAATCCCCGAACCCGATTATTTAAGAGTAACACCCTCATAAAATAATTTCTCAAAAGTACGGGGTGTTACAGGTAGTCATCCCCGCAGGAGGCGAAGGCAATACCATACCTGTCGAGTCAGACGACACCATTTTTACGACCACGGATTATGTCGAGCAGCATGAACAACCCTGTGATCTTCCTCTCCTCACCCAAGAGAAGCAGCCCTTCGATGCACTTTGTGAAATCAGATACATGTATAGATTCTCCAATGAGCCTCATTTCTACATCGTGTTTGTTCTTGTTGTTGTTGAAATGCATTACAGTCCAATAACAATTTGCACATCCACATCACCCAAACTTCTTAATCTCTCTCTTTCTAATGTGTCTTAGATCTCTAAACGGGCACATATGGGCGTCTCATGAAAAATTGCATGCAATAAAAAAATGATAGATTGGAAGTTCGTATATATTAAATTTTTTTATAAGTTTGTCGTAAATATAATTTATGTTGTTGGAGTAATTTGGCGTAAAACCGCTATGATGTTGGCCTAGTTTGACATATAATATAATAAGAAATTAGTTTCGTCTTTTAATTAATAAGAAATTTGCATTCAATAAAGTAAAAAGTAAAGTAATAAGAAACTTGCATGAAATAAAGTTAAAAGTTTGCATGCAAAGTCTAATCCAAAGTATGGTCGTTGAGTGGTATAAGTCGTAGCCTGTAACATTCAGTGATTGTGTATCAGCAAACCAAGGCATGTGGTTGTATCATGACGATTACCCTAAACCTTATGATGCTAGCGTGGACACAATACTTGAATAAATTTCATACAAAAAATTGAATAAATTTCAGGTAATATTAAATTAAAATGTGTCATACGTTTTCATAGATATTTAAGTTGATAATAACACTAAGTTGAGAACACGATGATTGAACACGACAAGACACAATAATAGACGATAACACACGATAATAAACGATAACACATTGAATAAATTTCATACAAAAATTTGAATAAATTTCAGGTAACAATAAATTAAATGTATCATACGTGTCATAGATATTTAAGTTGATAATAACATTAAGTTTAGAACACGCGATAATAGAACACGACAACACACGATAATAGACGATAACACATGATAATACTCCATCAGTCCCAGCTCAAACACCCCATATTCCATTTCGGGACGTCCCACCTCAAACACCTCATCTATTTTGGGATATATTTCTCTCTCCTATTTTTATTAAATTATTACATCATCTCTCACATTATCTCTCCTACTTTTATTAATCCTCACATTCTCCCTCCTCCTTTTTCCTAATATTACCCCACTCAACTTACTATATCAATTTTTCTTATTCTACTACAAAAACGGATCGGGGTGTTTGAGCTGGGACGGAGGGAGTAGATGATAATGTGTTCACCAATGTTCGTAATGGTAACCCATATTGGAGTAACATTCATAGTATACACAAAGTACGAAAGAATACGCCCATGATAAACAATAATTTTCCTTTGCCAAATAATAATAAAAAAAAAAAGACAATCAACTTCGGCCTCTGACACATTGAACTCTAGAATGAAAAGATTGCTATGCTTATGCTCATGCAAAATGCGATTTCCATCTCCTAGGTACATTCAATTTGCTTATTGCTAGCTGTCTACTTGATTATAACAAAAGGACATTCCTATCGGTCACCGCATATGCCACTAGATGAAAATGCTTGGATTGTGAAACGGATGAGACATCGATATAGAAGAATCTCTTGCTCGACTCTGTCATACAAACAACTGTCTTAACCCATACATATTTCTGACAACACTTGAAATTAGGTTGTTAACACTCAAATGAACCTGTGTTTTGTTCAGTAGAAGTACCGATGTCTTGCTTTTGGTATTGCCAAATTGTCAATGCTGCTTCAGTTTTCCTTGTTGATCGCTTAGGTGTATGTGTATTTTCATAAAGTTGCTGCAATTTTGCCATTTTTTATCTTCTTGGTTTATACTCGAATTGGACATGTGGAAGCTTGCGTGACACTGAGTAAGACCCTGTTTGATAGGACTGCATCTATCTGAACTGATCTAATTTGAATGACTTTGAACTGATCTAATTTGATCTGAATTTGTTAAAAAATTGATTGAATTTCAACGGATTAGTATCAATTATGGACCAAATACATTGATAGTTATTTGAACATTTCTGATCCGATCTGATCTGAGTGAATTTGATCTGATCTAATCTGATATGAATAAATATGAACTGATTTGAATATTACTTTTATTAAGTCCTATTAAACAGGGCCTAAGGCACAAAAATGCACAATATCATCACATAGTCTAACTTATTTGTGAGCTTGTTTCTTTAACATTCTTTGATCAAATCATCTAATACTTCTATTTCTTGTATTGTATGGCTTTGGACCTATAACATCGACAAATTTTCCAGTATTTAAGTTACGAAGTTAACTAGATAAACCATTTACGAGGCGAGGTAGTAGTGAAATTCTTATCAACGTTTTATTGGTACCTTGATTGCACTTAATTTGTTTTTTTCTTGTGTTTGTGATGAGGTGATGAACTGAAAAATTCCGAAACAAAACCGAAAACCGATTTTTTTTTGTTTTTTCAAATATTGTTTGCTTTTACGTTTGCTTTCTCATCTAATCGGATCTTTTTTACATATTACTTTTCTTTTCTCACATTTAAACTAGCATACTCACAACGACAATACGTCCATCATTTTTTTTTCTTTAGCCCGCCTCTTCTTATCCTCACACCATATGTTCAAAGTTGCATTGGAGCCCGAGCTTCAATGATTACATAATGTTGAAGTCTTTACATAAATATTTTTCTCCTCACATTTAAACTAGTACACTCAATGCAACAACACTGCCATCATTTTTTTTTCCAGGAAATGTTCCAAACTGACATAAGAGATATGATATGATAACTACATATAAACCGAAGACAAACTCGATCTCATGATTCATGAGAAAGGAAAAATTATTATGTGGTAACTCAATTCAAAGAGATAAAAAAAACTCCGAAACCTTAACGTAACGTGGAAAATATCCCTAAAAATATTAAGTACTTGAAAAAGATCACAAAGCGCAACTTGATGAGTCTTGTTTATCTTGTACCAGCAGTGACTAGCGTCTCTCAGACCGTTACCTTTCTCTGTCCCAAAAACAACAAAAAAATCCCAGAAAAATGAGCTGAAAAAACCCACCACAACAAAACTCCCAAAAATCTTACACAAACAGAGGAAGAAGAAAGAAAGAAATGTCATTAATATGCAGCATAAATACTAGTAGTAGCACTTGTACGCACTTATGCCGAAAACTTGTTCCATCATCATCTTCATCTTCAACCTTATCTCTTCCTTCTTCTCTTTATTTTCCTCAACCTTATCATCAGCAACATTCAATCCGCGCCATTAAAACTGGGAACCAGGAATCGTACGGCTCAGACTTGCTCAGGAAGCCGGTTGTATCGAGTTCTGATGTGGGGGTTGATGCAGAAGATAATGATGATGATAAGGAGAAAGGAGGAGGAGTTGGGTTGGACAGAGATGGTAATTCTGGTGAAGAGAGGTGGCTTGATTGGGAAGATCAGATTTTAGAGGATACTGTTCCTCTTGTTGGGTTTGTAAGGATGATTCTTCATTCTGGCAAGTATGGTTCTTCTGTCTCTCTCTTTCTTTTAAAAATAACTCTTGTTCTCAGTCTTGTTAGGATAGCCTATGATTATCGAACCCGGTATCTTGCGGCCGAATCCCAATTCTTAATTTGGGGTTGATGTTGTTTGTGTCATTTTTGTGTGGTTTTCAATTCTTAGCCAATTGTTTGATTTAGTGTTTTACTAGTATGGTGGATGTTTTGTGTTGAACGGTTTTGAGTTGTGGGAAGTTTGTAACTTTGTGTGCTCTACTACTCGCAATTGGTTTTAGTATGGAACCAAACTCGGCTTGTGAGCTGGTGTTCTCTCTTCTACGGACGAGTCTGTGACTAGGCCATTTTGGAACTTAACATTTTGAGACAGTTAGTTTAAATGCTCAATTGTGACATGAGATTCATGCTACTGTAGACTGTACATAAGAGTAGCTAATGGGGGGCGGGGGGGTGATGGGGATATGAGGATTCGAACTCGGGGCAACCTCGAGGCAGTTTGATTTCCTAACCGTTAGACAAAACCTTAGTCCTCATTTCTATGAGTAACAAAAGAGAAGAGTGGCTTTTTAGAATGTATCTAAACCATGTCTGAGTTCTCAAGTGAACATGTGTCTATGGCTTTCTAGTTGAAGATGGGATTTTTTCTGTTAGTAAAATCCGTACTGGAGATATTGGATATTGTTGAAATTTCGGTCTATAAACCATTGCAATATTGTGGTTTAATCTGAATTATCCTCTCTAGTTGGCATTGAGTTCGTTGGAAGTGAAGGGCCTCTTGCTGACCTAATAATGTTGTTGAACCTCATTGCTTTCGCTATATGCCCTATTTCTTTGTTGTGCAGCATTAGTCTCAAGTTTAGCTAGCTGGATTAAAATTAAATGTATAATGTAATTCACATCATTAAACTTGTTAGAGATGTTGAGGTAACAAGATCTGTATGGTATCTAAAGTGAACAAGTGCGGCATATGTCTTACTATTTTTTTTTCTGTGCAATTAGATATCAAAGTGGCGACAGATTGAGTCTGGAGCATGAGACAACGATTTTGGAGAGATTGCTTCCAAATCATCCTGAATGGGAGAAGAAAATTGGTTGTGGAGTAGACTACATCACTGTAATCCTCGCTCTTTCTCTATCTTTTAATTATACTTCAATGCTATTTTGCGCCTTCTTTTTCCAGTCCCTCAAAGCTGGTTTTTGCTGTGTGGCTTCATCTACCATTTTTTGTTGTTTTATAAGTACTAGATCTTTCTTTGTATTTTGGTTATTTCCTCGTGTTTAGGTGTTGCTCTTGCTTGTGAAGCTTGATTCTAAACAGGCATGGTTTTCATGCCATTCCAAATATATTTTTCTGTTTGTCATGTGATCTCCCCCTTTTACTTTCAGATAATAGAATAGAGTTTCTGTTGAAGTAAAATTCCATATATACACTCCAAATTATTTGGTTCTGGAGACCTAAATAAGCCATGACTTATGTTCTAAAATGGAAATTTCTGTCATATGAGTTTTCTGAAGCGTTGCAAGTACTGGAAGTAAAATAGTAGATGTCCTGATGTACCATTTTCACGTCATTCTTAATGACTTCACCTCATTCCAAACCTTTTCCTTTGTGCAAAGTTAAGTGCTGTTATCACCCCGATTGGTAATTTTTACTTCTCCACGCAATTATGGTACGTTGGACTGCAAAGTGATGCCATTGTGATGCTAGAACACTCTGGACTGAAGCTTAGTATTAGCTAAAGACCTAATTTTGTTTTGGATTCTAATGGAATACGGCAAAATGGGTCACAAAGTTGTCTCTGCTTCATGTGTTTTGAAGTAGTAGTTGTTCGGAGTGATTCACAACTTAACTTTCATGATGGGTCATCTGGAACAACCTCTTCATAATTTGAACAATAGCGATAAGGTAGCATACATCCACCGCCCCCCCCCCCCTACCTTGCCATAGGCGGCTGGCCGGCCGGCCGCTGAGGTACTAGGGTAATGGTGTCATTATTGAGAGAGTAATTTGCAAAGACTTGTGTCAAGCATTTTCATTCTTTTCGATTACTCTATAGTCTATACTGGTCATTGGTTGTCAAATTTAATTTTTTATTAATTTATACACCACACCTGTTGTTTTTTTTTTAGATGAATACAACAATAGTGTTAGCAGAACTCTTTCCTTTAGTATAGGATCAACTGAATTAACCAATTTTGACTTGCTTTCCATATACAAAGTAGTATAGGAAAGAGTGTGCGCCTATTTTCACAGAACTTTGGTTGCACGGCATGCCAATTTTTAGAAATCCTAGATAAGAGTGATGATTAGGATACCACGTGACACACTAGTGTCGGGTGATTGGAGCGTACTTGGGATTGAACAATGTATGGTGTCGGAGAGGACAGAGTGGAGGGAAATAATTTGTGCATGTTGGGTTAGTAAAATAAATATAGTAAAATATATCAAAAGATATGCTTCCTCTAATCTCAAATATATGTTTCCTGCATTAGCAATGTTTGAACGAATGAATGGAGCCTTTTATTTCTTAACGTTTTTATCTTTTCAAAAATATAACCCATATCCCCGTACCCGTGTCCAGATTTTGGACACGGTCCCCGTGTCTGAAAATTTCAAGCTCGGGGTACCCGACACTGGGATCCATACCCGTGTTAGACACCCGTACCCGAGTCTGAGTAACATAGGTTTTGGCTATCTTCTACTCCTTCATTTCACCTATAACTTGCCCTTTGTTCAAAGTTGTGAGGGGGTATAGGTGAAATGGAGGGAATATTGTTTTATTTTTCTTATTTGATTCCTTGTAGCTGTGTCAACTTTTGAATTTTGGTGTCCTTTCACTTGAATCACTTCTTTGTGATTAACTGATTATCATAATGTTTTTGTATTACAAGTCTCTTGGTTTTTCTCCACCCTTGTTACTCCCGTCTAAATTTCTTTGCTAGGATAGTTCATTGCTACTATAAACTCATTAGGCACTAAGAGAAGATACATAGTTAGAATTCTGGTATCTGTTTCTATGAGCGTCTTTTGAATTTTCGTATGGAGAGCAAGTTTGGATTTGGATAGTGGATTATAGTATTATTCTCATCATAGAGTGTAATTTAATGGGGAAGAGCTTAACTATGAAAGTGGGAACTGTTTTGTCCTATTCTTGGCCTCAACTTTTATTACAAATTTCTATTGCTTGTGGCTTAAAATAAATTTTACCCTTTTATGAAGTTCACATATGAGGTGGTAAATGCTTCTGTAGAGCTTTCAATGTTAGCTAGATGTAAAGTTCAGCGTGATTTCTATTGGAATAGAAGGAATTAGAACACACAGTTCCAACTGGGTGCAATATCAGGAAGTAGGTTGTCTTAAGGCGAGAAGGGGTCTTGGTGTAAGACATCTATGCTATGTTAATGAGGCTCTCAAGGGTAAATCGATGTCGAGGTTTGCCTCTTGGAAATGATCCACTTTGGAAGACTGAAATCCCCTGAATTATGCAGTGCAAAGATTGGGTTGGTACAATAGAGAGGATAATATTTCTTATTTTCTTATGGTGTTAGACTGTGAGTCCTTGGAAATCTATCATCTCTGGAACCAAAGTTTTGGAGTCATAAGTGGGTTTTAGTGGAGCAAGAGTTTTGTTTTGGTATTTGGAGCGGCCTTTGATTTCTCAATCTTCTGACCTCCTTTAAATTTCTTCGCATAAGGATGCTACTATTCGAGAAGTTGTTTTATGGGATGGTAACAGTCATCATTGGCTCATTGTGTTTTCCTGGCTCCCGGATGATTGGGAGAAGCCTTCAGTCTTTAAGTCTTTTGGAGCTCCATTTTTTTGTTAAAGTTGTTCCACAAGGTAATGGTGAGATAACTTGGTTGCCTGATAAATATGGAACCGTAAGTGCTACGAATTTTTGCAATTGTGCTAAAACTCAGTCTGTCACAATAATTTCCTGGCTGGTGCCATTTGAAAGTGCAAAGCTCTTTCTAAAGCTTGCTTTTTCGCTTGGACAGCTACTAAAGAGAAATTCGAAACACTAGACTTCCTTAAGCGGAGAGATTTCAGTTTGGCCAATCGTTATTCCTTGTGTTGCGAGGCCGAAGAAACTATTGATCACTTTTTCTTGTCTTGCCCTTGGGTCTTCTCTTTTTGCATATTTCTTTGTCCTTGACTTCTTATTTGGGATAAGCTGGGTCCAACCTCGTAAGGCTAAAGATGTTCTCTCTGATTGGGAACGGAGGATAAGAAAGCGTGGGTAGCTGAAGTCTGGAAATGGTTCTATTTTTTTTTTTTTTGTTTTTTTTTGTTTTTTTTTTGAAGTATATTTTTTGTTTGGTAGTGTGCTTGGATTGAAAAAAATCATCGCATTTATATTGCTTAGATGCGTCAACATAAAATTCGCTGTTTGGGATGTTGTATTCTATAGTTGGAGTTGGGTTTTACGTTTTCAACAACTCGTGACTTCCTTTCTTTTGTGGATGAAGTCTCTCTTGATACCTCAAGAACTTAATTAGTTCTCTTTTGTATATGGGCATCATCTCTATGGCGTCTTCTTGTAATTTGGCATCCGCCCCTTTGTGTCCTCTTTGAATATTGATATCTTCATTTACTTATCTAAAGAAGAAAAGAAATGACTGAGGAAACCTATCTGACTTGGGGGATTTTGGATTCGTGACTCCAAGCGTCTTAGATGTGTTGTGATTGCGTTATTAAAAGTATTTAGCTATGTTGCTCTTGCCTTAGAGTCACATGTCAAACTGTAATGAGATAATCCTTGAGAGACTACAATTAGGGATAAGCATCAATCAAGGAGATTTCCCCTTATTGTTTGTGTTTCAGCCTCTTCTGTCTTAGTATTCTACTAAACTCTCTTTAAGGTAAATGCAAACTCTCTGGTGAACGCTTCTCATAACAATATCAAAACTAAGTTTCTTGTGATCACTTATTCAGGGGCCCGTGTGATAGCATGAAGTATGGGGTCAAACTTTTAAAAATTCTGGTGTTTATCTATGTAGTTTATCTTAGAGTCTCCCCCCCCTATTAGTATATGACAATATACTTGTCTTATTGTAGGAGTGAAAATTTATCTTCTCATTAAGTTTGTAATTTTCATTTCCATTTCCAATGGAGGCAAAGACTAATTATTCTTTGGTTTTTGGGATATAATGGAATAAAGCAAAATGGCCCATAAAACTATCTGTGTTACTTATTTTGTGAAGTAGCAGTTCTCAGAATGTCTGGAAGCACAGGAGAACGTTAATCGGTGCGATTCTCGAAGCAATTTTCATTTTGGGTAATCCGTGCGCAGTCTCTCTATGAATAGGGGCGAGGCTTGCGTGCATCCGGACCCCCCTTACCCCGCCTTATGGCGGGAGCCTTTAAGGCACTGGGGTCAAAGATGTTGTTGTATGAAGTTTGTAATTTTATCTTCAAGTTAATGTACTGAGAGTTGAGGAATTAAAAGTTGATATATTACACAAGCACTCTAATTGAGGGAAAGTCAAGAGAGTTTACAGCTTACACACCATTATTTGTGAAGAAAGGGGGGGGGGGGGGGGGAAGTGAAGGTGATTGGTGAAAACCTTCATGTATATGCCATACGGGTCCCTGATCCTTGCAGCCAAAGTTATAATAAAAATTCATGTGATTCCACCCGTTCTGGAGAGTTATTTCCGTTACTATGTATTGGGCATATATGTGACAGCGTGATGTATATGCCATACGGGTCACTGAATTAAGGGGAACCATTTGTACCAATTCTTAGTGTTTGAAGTTGTGGTTTTGAAACCACATGACTACATGAGACAGGATGCACTCATCCGTGGAACTTATAGATAGTGACCTTATCGACCTCATGATTGGAAGTTTTAACTCTCACTATATGCATTTTATTATAGTCAGTGGCACCTTGGAGTCTACGAAGCACCTGTTGAACACTATAAGGCTTAGGCACATCTTGTTTCTGTGCTGTTTTATCAAGTAAATAGTCAGGTTTGGGACATATGGTAGATTTCAAATACCAAGGGAAAACTGTAAGAAACCATCTGCAGTATTATGTTTCTCAACTTGTGATGATCTTGATAAAAATAAAATACTGTAGTGGTACTTCTACTTTACCTTTTTTGGTGTCCAATTGATTGGAGATCCGTTCTTTTAACATAATGTATGATGTATGCTACATCAGCTCAACTTGGCAGCCTTGAGCCCTTGACCCTCATTCCATTTTTAGTCCTCAAAAACGCAATTTTACCATCAACATCTATAGGCTCTTTGTTCAATTCAGAAGTTAATTTAGGGATCATATATTCATAATTTCATATGATTATCACATGATGGTTGTGTTTGTACTAAAACCGAATCTCCGATCGATTCGACATAAAAAAAGAGGTAAAAATGTAGATAATTTATTTTGGGTAATTCTTCACCAAATAAAAAGCAAAAAAAAAAATAAATAAATAAAGGAGACAGTTACAAATGTTGTTCCTCACAAAGTGGAAAGCAAGATTGGTGGTTCATCACAAGTTTCCCTAATACCAAAGACCAAATCTGAATGAGGATTTGATGTTTCAAAATGTTGATAACATACCTTACTATTGACTGATTATGTATTTCTAACCCCTATGTTTCCGTTGGCAGATTGGTTATCATCCCCAGTTTGAAGACTCACGATGCCTGTTCATAGTTCGCAAGGATGGTGAGCTTGTAGACTTTTCATATTGGAAATGCATAAAGGGCTTCATCAGGAAGAATTACCCGCAATATGCAGACAGCTTCATCCTCAAGCATTTTCGTCGACGAAGACGTTATGAGTGAAGTTGCCGATTGAACCTGGCAGATAATTCTCTTCATCAGTAGGTTACCTTCACATTCTTTTGGTTGATATAATCTGAAACTTCGTTCTGATAGGAGAAGATGCAATCTTGGTTGTCCGTGTAATGTGTGACATAAAATTTTGAAAATGTAGTACACACAATGTCCATGTATTGGTCACAAGGTTCTCTGTTCATTCCTGTCCGACAGAGCATCATAATTCTGACATTGGTCGAAGGTTCTCTTAAGCTGCTTATATGAAACGAGATCTTATCTATGTGACCGATTTGTTCCACTGCATTTGTTCTCCCCCAATGGTCTTGTTTAACAGTTTTCACTCACATCATGGGAGATTATCTGATTCTCTCGTCCTTCCTACTTTTCGTGCTTTCCTCTGGCGGTGATCACATTTTTTCGTCGGCAACAATATTAGTTTTAGTGTTGCCTCAAGACTTTGATTCCATGTCATCTTTTCCCAGTTAAGACCATGAATCATGAATCTGTCCCAAGCTCTGCAGTATCAAGATTTGACTAGGTTATGGTCCAGATTTGATTTTGGAAAGTGTTTGATTGATGGTAGTCTGCAGTCGGAAGCTCTATTGTTGTGTACTGTGGAATGGCCTGCTTTTCACTTTTACTCTCATTTTTTATTTTATCATACTATGGATTATGGTCAATGCTGCAGGCGCATCGATTTCAGACTGTTGTAAGGCCCTGTGCAGATCCCTTCTCCATCACAACATCAGCAATAATCTCGGATTCTCGGGTTGCATGTCATCAGACCCAGGTTCGCCCTGACAAAACTGATTATTGCTGTTTCTAGCAGCGGAGAGATCCCAGTATTGAGCATACCTTCTTGCTGAGAGTAGAACTAGTTATACTTTGGCTTATTCGGAAAACTCTATCTGTAGTTTAAATCTATTACCCTTGCTAGTGCTGATATGAATAATCTCGTCATTATTGGAAATTTCAAGAAAACCAGAAGCATACTCTGTTGTTATTCAAGACTAGATATCTGGGTAATCCCCAAATTTTGGGGACATGAAACAATGTATCTCCTCTTATGTAAGAGGTCTAGTAGAGTGGTAGGTACCCGGAAAAAAAAATGAATAGAAAAAAAATGCATCACTGAGCAACAAGGTCTTGTAATTCTTGGATAAAAGTATCTATATAGCCATCCATAAATCCTTGACTTGTCAGTACATCTCTCCACTTTGCATGATTCTTCTTCACTACGCCACCAATCTCACTTTCTTGATCCATGACACTTTTGATAGCTTCATTCCAGATCTCCTTTGTGACACCTCCATCCTCTGATCTCTCCACCTTAACACCCACCTTGAGCTTCTCGGCCAGCAGCTTGGCGTTTAGAGCCTGATCGGGTATCTGCGGGAACAACAATAGCTGAGTATCGCTCACCAGAGCCTCCCACATCGATGACGAACCACAATGACACACGAAGCATCCTACAGACGGGTGTGCCAGTATCTGGGGCTGTTGCACCCATCCTTGATGAACTACACCTCGATCTTGAACACGCTCTGTGAACCCCTCTGGTAATACCTCCTCCATGGTCGCAAATCCCACTGGTGGTTTTACGGCTAGTAGGAATGGCAACCCTGTCATTTCAAGCCCCAATGCCAGTTCTTGGATCTGGGGCTTGTCCAATACGTGCTGGCTTCCTAGACAGCAGAAGATCACTGAATCCTGCTTGAACTTCCCTAGCCAATTGACCCAACGGAGGTCTAGAGTCTCGACTGCTTCTGGCAGGGCGGTCCCACTAAGCAAGACGGGCTTGTTGAACCGTGCTGCTATGCTTTCGCAGTACTCTTTCTCTATCTCTTTGCACGTCCGGATGCCGATAGCGTCTGGTGTCCCGAGCGAGATCAGTGCCCGTTCAAGGATAGTAATGCCTTCTCCAAAGTGCGGATTTGTATCGTGCCTCATTGACCAGCTGGGGACGGCGGAATTCGAATCCTTATTGTACCAGTCTCGGACAAGGTCCAAGGAAATAGCGCACACAATGTTGTAGGACACGGACTTGATACCAAGCTTCTCAGCTACTACAGGCACCCACTGAGCCATGTCGAAGAATATGAGGTCCGGTTTGGGGTCAAGGCTAGCTAGAATTGACTCAATCTCAGGCCGAGTCAAGTCCATGGCGATTGACAGATCGCCGTGCTGGCTAAGAGAGATATCAGCCGTGGTTTCAGTGCCAGGGGGTAGGGAGTCGACCTGTGGGACAGTGATTGGGACGAAGGTGATGAGAGACGGGTGTTGGTTTTGAGATTCGAGTTGAAGCTTGGCCTTGTTGGGGAGTAAGAAGGTAATCTTGTTGCGCTTTTCGGCGAGTTTGTTGGCGAGGTGAAGGTATGGGATGAAATGGCCAAAGGCAAGCCATGGGAACATCACTATGCTCAACTCTTTACGAGCCATGTTGTATTTTCTGTGTTCTTGTTTCTGTGCTCGGTAAAAACAGGCAGATTTACGAAGGCAACTGTATGTATGTGGAGTTGAGGTGATGAAACGTTGTTGTACTATTCGCTTGTCTTATATTGTAAGCTATGCACGGTTTGCACGAGGCTCGCGAGTACCACGAGGAATGCACATATCACAAATCCAATTTAGAAACGATTTACTGTATACAATATGATATTGGCATTATAGCTGCAATAAGGGGTGAGCATGAACGGGTACCCGCTCCAAAATCATGGACCCGAACCCGTTTCTAACGGGTCCTAAAAATTAGGACCCGTACCCGGACCCGTTGACAACGGGTCCTAGAAATT
>JBBYHQ010000015.1:4325165-4345546 GCA_038382645.1 Spergularia azorica
AGGGGCGAAAGTCGACATAGGTGTAGTCTGACAAATAAAAAGACTTTATTATGTGTGGTTTGACAAATTTTGTTATATTAGGTGTGGTCTGACAAAAAAAAAGTTTTATTAAGTGTGGTCTGACAAAAAATCCTTAAAAATATCAAAATCTTTCACAAAAGCTAAGCTTTAAACTATTGTTGAGATGAAATCGACTGAGTGTCACGTTAATCTAATTCGAAATTCATTTTTATGAGAAGAAATGGTGGAGTTTGTCCTGTTCTAACTTCTAAGGTGTCATTTGTGAGCATATGTCGGTCGATTATGCATTCATGCCTTAAAATTATGCGATTGAAATCCAACCACGATCCACGGGTAATATTGCATTTTGGAATTTAGGAGATCATGGGGAGTGAGAAGTAGAACGGAGTAATCAAATAGGGCCGATGGTACAACACTTTAGCCCCACGTGCTTTGATCCAGCGCCCCATTTCAAGTAGCCGCGTATAGGTGAAGCTTGAAACAAATCAAACCTTTTGGGCCTGCAAAACTTATTCCGATTTACGTAACATGGGCCAGCCCTTGGTAAACCCCAAACCCAAAAAAGTTAATTAAAAAAAAAAGAATGAAAGGTGGCCGAAAAAGGGTTGAACCCTAAACCCTTTTCCGGTGAGTTAACCACATGTCGTGGCTAAGAAGGACGCCGGCTTGACCGATTCAGATTCAACATGGTCGGTAATGATGATGTTAGATCTAGGAGATGAGGTCGGCTTCGGAGATCTGGGCACTTGCGATCGATATTGATGTTGATGAAGATGATCGGTGGTGGTTTGATGTTGTTGCATGTGGCGTTGAAGGATGAGAAGAAGAGAAGAACAATGTTTCAGATGGGGAATAGAGAGAGAAAGAGAGAGAGAGAGAAGAAGAGCTTAGAATGACTGACAACGGGAAGGGGGGGCTTGGTAGGTGAAACTTTTTTGTTTTATTAGGTTATCAACACTGTTTGGTTGATAACTGCTATTAAAAATTCATGCCTCTGTCTTTGGGAGTCCACGAATTAAACTCCAAATAAGGTCAGATCAGACCTAAACATGCTGGTTCGGCTGAGGAGGGTCAAATGTGAGGAGTGTAAGAGTGTTCGAGAATTCGGATAATTGGAGCTAGTGATTGGGTTCATTGTGCGTTGTGGTTAGAGTTGTGGGTTAGGGGTGATCAGAAATACGACGGGTATTGTAACATTTTCGTAAACCAAAAGATCACAATATATAATAGGCTAAATGGCTCTTCCACAACGAGAGGGGAACACTTAGTTGACACACTAAAAAGACAAAATTTTAAACATTTTATAGACGCGGAAAGACTTGATTTAAAATTCATCTATTGCCTATAAAAATAAGGCTTACTAAATAGTTATAGTCAAAATAGAGATATTTTCAAAATTTAAGCGCTTGTTTGATATCGTTTTTTTTTTATTGTTTTTAGTTGTTTTGAATATCATCCTACTTTGAAAACCAAAGAAATTGATTTTCATTTATTTTTAGTATTTATTTTCTATATGCCTATGAGTCTATGACCGAAACAATCAATTTAAAGCTAATTTTATTGCTCAACACTCGTTAACTATATCACAGCCTCACAGGATATAAAATACAAAAACAAAAAACTATAGTGATACCGAACATGCGAACAAGCCATTTTGCTCATCTATCCCATGCGATACATCTACAATTAGTTGTGGTCTGTGGACTGTTGTAGTCAAATATATCGACCATCAAAAATACATCTTGATCGAATCAAAACGCTCATACAGTAATTTTTCATCATCTCAGATCTCTAATGGACCTACAAAAATCAAATTACCCTACAGCATACCCCAGAAAGAAGTTTGATTTGAAATCCAACTGGCCCGATCCCAATCCCAATTAGTTCCGGGCGATCCATTTCCTAATTCGGGCTGAACCCTTAGCCCCAGCGCATGTTATCGAATCCACTACCTCGAGAATCGTAAGTCAATGGTTTGATATTCGTCTCAAAAGTATTTTAAATTAACTATGGTTAAAAAAATCGTTGATGTAGAAAAAGATGCAAAAGTGTACATCTAAAAAACCCCACTTCAAGATGGACCGGGTTATAATCTTGTCCAAAACAGTTCCGATCCACTTCCTTTATCACCGAGTTTTGTACTGCACCAAAACATAATTCAAGATTGTATCATGGAGTATAATATAGGTCACATAAAAAAATGAAACTAAAAGGGAACTCGAGTGAGTGAAAACATGTGATTGTCAATAGGCCAATTGAAGTACAAAGTCCAAATGCCTAAAATAAGAGGATCTAAACTCGATTCAGAATGGTCAAAACTAGTTTGGAGTCAGGTCTAGTTCCTATCTCGAACCGAAATTCGCACATCACTAACCCCTAACCATATCCAATATGACCACCTCCCTCAAACATGACTTCACTTTTCTCTTGGTACAAACGATCAGCTAATGTTGCGGTGATGAGGACACAGGAACTCTGTAAAACCTACTAATACCTTAACTCTAACCATTGAACAAACGCCCCCTAACTCTAACCATTGAACAAACCTTAATCATCTCGAGCATAACTTCACGAGTAGCTTCATATTTACAGGTCGAGTGACAAAATGTTAAAAGGCCAAGTGAAATCAAAAGCCCAATGGACACCCCACCAAAACAAATATGGACCGTAGGATGAGGAGAAGAAAGGAAGCGTTATCTACAAGCCCCAAAAGAAGCCTCATTCATTCATTCACTCATTTTTGATCATATAAAACTCTGTTTCGCTTGCCCAATAAGAAGCCCGGTTCAGTATCTCTATTAAGAGTCGACCCTAGTCCTTGGCTTCGCGGCACCGCCGTCTCCTCTCTATTTCTCATTTTTTCTCTCTCCTCTCTCTTAAAAATCCCTAAATCTCACACCTCCAAAGGTATCATCTTTCACCTTATCTCTTCCATTTATTTTCAATTCAATCATCTCTTATTAATTTCATCTATATTATTATTATTAATCTTCATTTCTATGCGTTTTATTTCAATTTTTATTATTTGGGTGTCTGCTGTTTTTTTTGGGGGTTTTTCTGATTAGGGTTTTACCAAATCTTGAGGTTTTAGGGTTTTTGAGGTGGGTTTTGTTTGTTTTCATCTGGGTTTGATTTATTTTTGCTGATTAGTTAATTTTTGTGTTGTTGGATTTGGATTTGTGGTTGGATTTTTGTTATATTGATTTTTGTTATATTGTTGATAGGGTTTTTTGTTCTCTTTTAATCTTGTATATGTATGTTTGTTTTTTGTTGAATAAAGTTGCTATCTTTGTGTTTAATTTGTATGTTTAGTGCTTTTAATTTGATTTCTATGGTTTTTTTTAATTTGTATGTTTAGTGCTTTTTAATTTGATTTCTATGATTTGTTTAATTTGTATGTTTAGTACTTTTAATTTGATTTCTATGGGTTGTTATTGTATTTTGTTTGTCATGATTTTGTTGAAGTGCGTGCATTTCTAGATAATACTGGCGAAAGATGATATCTTTTGAATGAATCTATCATTTGGGGTTGGAGTTCTCCGTGTTTTTGGATAATGTTTGTCTAGGGTTTCTTCTGATTTAGCTGTGCGTTTGGTCTGATTTATTGTCTTGTTATGTTTTGTTGTGTTGTTAGTGTTGCATCTTGTGTTACTTTGTGGTTTACCCTAAATTGAGCGTATTTTTTCGCGTTTGCGTTCGAATATTGCCTTGTTGTTTGGTGTCCCTTTATAAAGAATTTAACTTTAGGTCTCACATGTTCACCTAGGAGTTGTTGTGTTCTTGTAATTGATGGTTTTGTTTTTAAGGGATTGATTGTTGTTGTTGGTGCTCTGTGCTTTTCAATTTGCCCATTAGTTGGTCTGCATATGCGCTGCCGTAGATAGCATCTGCGTTTTTGTTTGTCGATTGAGTATATAGTTGATGAGTAGTCTACTAGAGTTTGCAGCCAATTGACATTATTCTATGTTTGTGGCTTTGTTTAGATGAATGTGGAGAAGCTCATGAAGATGGCTGGTGCCGTCCGCACCGGTGGAAAGGGTAGCATGAGAAGGTATAAATACTATTTTGCCATTTCCAACTTTAGTTTGTTTGTTTGATTTCTCCATTATTACTGTTTTTCTTTGCGATGATGTTGATTTGTCACCTGGGCTGTTGACACTGAATACATTTGGTGATTTCTTTTTGTTTGATGTTCTTAGTAGAGAAGATTCGTCTAGTAGGGTGGGTGTGTGTATGCTTTCAGTTGAGCTTACTTTTTGATGCTGAGGGGGGGGGTTGGTGGGCTGTGGTTTCTGTTCCTGGTTACTGTATTTTACTAGTCATGAATCTCATTATAGTTATTTAGGACTCGATTTGTGGTCGTTAACCTAATATGTTATCTTGTGCCGGTGAATTAACTGAGCACGACAAAGATGTAGCTTTGTTCTTGTGAATTGCTTGTTCAGTTCTTTTGGGCTTCAAATGAAGAAGGTTAAGATTGCCAGGTCTTGTTGGGATGTAATAACTCGAACTTGTAATGTGCGTGACTTGTTAAGCCTCATTCGTTTACTGGCTTTTCCATGTAAAGTCCTTACTTTTTACTTGTGAGTTGTATATGTTCGGTCTTCATGGGTACTTGTTCATTGCAGAAAGAAGAAGGCCGTCCACAAAACTACAACCACAGATGACAAAAGACTGCAGAGTACCCTGAAGAGAATCGGGGTGAACGCTATTCCTTCAATTGAAGAAGTGAATATTTTCAAGGATGACCAGGTTATCCAGTTCCAATCCCCTAAAGGTGAGTTTAGCTGTTGGTGAAGTACTTCATTTCTGTCGTTCTGCAGCAGTTGCTGTGCCAAGTATTGCTCAGTTAAGTTTTATAACTTTATAATATAATCTGATGAGGGCTTTTCTTTCCATCCAGTTCAAGCTTCTATTACTGCTAATACTTGGGTTGTCAGCGGTACACCACAAATCAAGAGTAAGAACCTTCATTTATTTTTGTACACTGGTTGCTTATCATCTAATACTATGATTTGTGCTGTTCTTATCTCGCCCTTTCTTTTATATTGATTTTACCTTTTGACAGTAACTTGTATAACGACTTAATAATTGTTATCTTTCTCTCAGAATTGCAAGATATTCTTCCAGGAATTATCAACCAATTGGGTATGTATACCAGCCAGTTTCTTATTGAATGTTACTATATGAGATACTAGTTAGTCACTATTGTCTTTCATCATAACGGCTCTTAACTCGTATTAATTCGAATACATCCGTGCTATTTTGTGTCTCAGGACCAGATAACTTGGACAACTTGAGGAAGCTTGCAGAGCAGTTTCAGAAGGGTCAACCTAATGCAAACGCTGATGGCAGTGGCCTCAACACTGTTAATGAGGACGATGATGAGGTTCCAGATCTTATAGATGGTGAAACTTTTGAAGCAATCGCTGTGGATGAACCCCAGAAGGTCTTGACCTAAATATCATGCTTTATATTGCTGATATTTCTGCACTCTCGCCTGTTTTTGTTTTAATTTGGCAGTTTTTGCTGAATTTGCTTCAAACAATTAGTTAAGCAATGTGTATTGTGACCCGAGACAAGTTAGTTATTAAGCCTAATTGGGTTTTATCGGCACCTTTATACCCAATGGTTTTGGAGTCCGAGTGTTCTTTAATTCTCTCGACGTAGTTCTTGGCCCTCACTGGTAAAAAAAGCATAGTTCTTTGAGTTTTTAGCGCAGAGGTAAATATGTGCGTCCAGCAATGTTCGATTAATTGTGCCTGCGTGCTGAGAAATGGGCAAGTTCTAAAATATTTCGGTTGGGATGAAGCAGATATGAAATGCAATTGTCATTAGCAGTTGGAAGATGATATCACAATGTTGTCGATTCCGGCTATCTTCTTGGTATCGGGAGTTTCTCAGTTTGGTTAGCATTGATAATCCGGCTCGAACTTTGAGCTCGCTACTGCAACGGCTCATACTTCCGTTGCTAATACTCCCTAACTTTTGACAAAACTGATGGCGTATCTAATCCCTTCAATGAACTTCAGGAGTACGTGGAATGCTGTATTGCTGTTATCTTCTCCCACCTTAACAAATACCATACGACTATTTCTTTCCAATTTACTTTACAATAACAACTAGCTTGTGATTTTATCAGACGGGTAGCAGTTTCTCGAGTGCGCCTGCATTTCGCAGGATAATTTACAGAAAATGTTAAATCAGATAACTTGAGATTTTACTTCAAAAGGTACGCTTTCATAAGTAATAAACTCCGA
Organism: Spergularia azorica; assembly: GCA_038382645.1. Classification (NCBI taxonomy): domain Eukaryota; kingdom Viridiplantae; phylum Streptophyta; class Magnoliopsida; order Caryophyllales; family Caryophyllaceae; genus Spergularia; species Spergularia azorica. The sequence continues at coordinate 4,331,447 of JBBYHQ010000015.1, forward strand.
ATGCAATTTATACAAACTGAACTGCTACTATGTTACATAAGTGGGATATGTTGGGAAGACAGGCACACGCTCTTGTGTGCGGTTTTTTTTTTATTGTCCTAACGCTTTTGGCTGCACCTTAACTTAAACTCAGCGCAGTAGACAGTCCCAACGTTCTCTAAGGGAGTCATATGCCGTGGAACAAGGAACAATGTGCAGGATATTTCTGCCGTTAGTTGTTTTTTCTTGTACAAGTCCGAATTTTATCAGCATATCTACAGCCTTGTCAACAGGCATCTGAACCTGAAAAAGCATTCATTTTTCATTTCAACGGTTGCTCATAAAACAGATTATGCCTCATGGTATAATTACGCGAATAGATGATATTACCTTCTCTTTGAATGTCCTGTACAAAAATCTTTCACATTCTTCTCCAAGGGATTTGCGACAAGGAAACTGCATTTACAAAATACCAGTGAGTTTTCACTTTTCAATGACTCAGTAGTTTCCTTGCCACAAGTCGAAAATCAGTAAACAACAGGAATGCTAAGGAGAATACGCATTTTGCTTAGAGTTGTGAGCACCACGGCAATAATAAGAAAATAAGTATACTTCTTCACCCACCCCACACCCCCCGCTTACCTAGGTGCAGGGTCACCAGAGAACTGAAGTTGTGGAGTCTTTGCGGGTGGATACTATACGTTGGGTAATGTATCACATGAGTTTGATAGAAGGTTGCTCCACTACCTCCTCAGAAGTTCCTCAGGTTGAGGAAATGGTCAAATTGTCCAACATCCTTAGACAGGTGATGTCTGTAACACTACTATGTGGGTTTCAGTAATTCAGTGATAATCAGTTTCAATAAGCTGACGTCCATATCCTAGACAAGTGATCATCTGAACCATATTAATATGTCACAGACTCACAGCTAAGAGGGGCTGGTGAACAATACCACAACCAATGCCAGAATTAAGCGTACAGAATAATTCCTACTTGATACAGGAACACGTTCTAGTACATGCCAGAAATTTCAGTCATGTGCATATAAAGGAACAAGAAAAAAACCGCGGGAGTAGATTATATTACCTGGCCCTTCTCTGCTTTGAGCAGAATTGCATAGGCCAAAATGCATTCCTTGTACTGCTATTTGGCAAGAAAACAACCAGACATCAGGCTGGGGAGCTACTTGTGAGTTATGCCTATCGTATTGCTAGTAGTTTTGCTCAAGCCTCGAAGAAATTGAAATTTTGAAAAGATTTTCATTTTTATTTTAAATTTAAACAAAAGATTAGATGCTCACTTGCTGTTGCTCTGAAGCATCTAGAAGAAAGTGAACTGATCCAAAACCACTGGCCAAGGTTTTTTCATACAGCGTTCTGTTGACAAGAAGCTGATAAAACAAAAAATTCCATAATCAAATTAGTAAGAATTGCACTTGACAACATAATGCTTTCTTTTCCAACAACTAAAAGCACAAGATTACCTCGTATCTATCCCATGTTTGCTTGTATCCAAGACCAACACGTGTCACGACAACAATGAGCGCAGTCGCAGCAATGACATCCAGCATCACAGCAGATCTGAGAAGTGAATTACAATCTTAAGGTTGTATTCCTTCGTCTCCAACAACTTCAATAAAGTAAAAGCAATCGCAAAATGGTTGACATCCTTAAAGACAGAGTATGAGTCAGGAATTCCACTATTATTATGTGAAACTCCTGTGAACAACAGAACATGAATTATCCTAAATACCCTCACCCTGCAGTATAGTTGAGAGTTGAGACTCCTGATGCAGGTGCAAAAGTACATATAACAAAGTTTGAGACTATGTAGGCACAATTAGCTGATTGATATGAGAGGAAAATTAGAAACAGGCAAGCATAATTGTGAAATACATAATCAGATTCCAATATAAAGACCACATAAACTTGTTTATCATGATCAGAGAAAAATTACTCACATTAGTTATCATCTTCCATGAAATGCATCTGATGTTGTCATCAAAATTTAACCAAACAGTCTAATCATCATGTAACCAATACTCTCTCTGTTTCTTTAGAAAGTTAACATTTGGTTTGAATTTCTCTCACATATTCAAACCAAATGCTAACTTCCTGGATACAAGGAGGGAGTAACTAAACTATTGAGTCTACCATGAAAGTGTTCTTGTGTTCAAGTAGATGCGCTTATGCTCTTTCCCGATTTTGATAGTTTATTCACCTTATATTGGCAGTATATGAGATCATCGGGCATAAAAATATAATATATGAAAAGGCCTTATTATACATAGTATCCTTGGTTCACAAGGATGTGAGGTCCATGATTCGTCCCCAATGGTAGTTGAGAGGATGAGATACTCCCAAATAAAGGAGGGATTTTCTTTCTAACCAAAGGGACCAATAATAGACACAAACATAGTTTAAAATATTAGCCGCCACACTAAGACCTAACTGATAGATTAAAGTCTTTCAGTTTTACGCAATTTAGATGTGACAACAGCGGCTCGATACCGTGATCGTGACCCAAAACTGAGATCCAAATCATCCAATACTATCATAAAGGCAGAGTTGCGAAGAGTCTTATGTTCCTACTTCCTAATGGCTCTTATACAGCTTAGCAACATCGACATTGCTCCAAACCCTTTTGGAGGTGCTGAATTCTCCCCTGTCTTCCCAAAAGAAGTCCTAATAAATATTCAGTAACTTCACCATCTGAGACCAAATGTCCAACACTAACTATTGCGCCAACAGAAAACACACATGGCTGCAGAATGTAAGTGTATCTTCATTCTAAGGACTCTTCACATCAACCTTCAATATCTAGAATCAAAGACTCTCAACAGGTTAATATCAAATGCCATGCTGTTCCACTGTTCAGTACAAGTACTTTTTTTTTTTTGTTGAGGTCAAATACAAATCCACGGTTTTTAATCAAAAATAGTCACGGAACAAAAATCGCTCAAATTTTCGTGGACTCCTCTAGAGATCATATTATGCTTCTGATCAAAATATTAGAGTTGAAAACCTATGGACTCTATGTTACCCAGACTCGGGTATGAGTGTCAGACACGGGTACGGATCCGAGTGTCGGGTGCTTCGAGCCTGAAAATTTCAGACACGGGGACCCTGTCCAAAATTTAGACACCGGTACGGTTCACGGCATAATATCTTCACAAGGGACGTTTATGTTCCATATGTGTCGGGATTTTGATGAATGAAAAAAAGAAAATTGAAAGAATATTAATTGGTAAAAAGAGTAAGAAATAAAAGGCCATATCTTTTGCACAAACTTTGAAAATAGGGAAAGATATATTTAAGAAAACAGGAAACATATAATTTGATTTACTTATTTAGAGGAAACGTATCTTTTGGAATATTTATTTAGAGGAAATATATTTAGAAATCTTTTTCCTTTCCTCCAATCTGCTCCTAGTCAAAAATAGTTATTATAATTCCTCAAATTTTGCAATGTACTCAGGCAGCCGTATCCGATTTCCGGTGACAGTATCCGGTATGGATTCCGTACCCGGATCTGTGTCGGGTCGTGTCGACCCGGGTACGGCGGCCAATCTGCCGTGTCGAAGTAACATGGAGGTTCTGAAAATCGGCAAAAATCGCACGGTAGATCTATAAGTGACATGTGTCGAAACGGCGTGAAAACTGCCCTAACAAAGGAATCAGCTCTTACTACCAATAAGGATACTCCAAGACTGTTCAGTGCAAAGTTTTGGAGAAATTTCGTATGCTTTCAAAATATGGTCAAAATTGGCCAAAACCGTAGTATATAATCCACGGTTTTTAGCCAAAAATCGTAGCGAACAAAAATTGCTCAAATTTTCGTGGAAGCCTCTAGAGATCATAATATGCATCTGAGCAGACTATTAGAGTTAAAAACTTCTGGTCGGTTCCGAAAAACGGCAAAAATCGCACGATATGTCTTTAAGGGACATGTGCCAAAACTGCCTGAAGAACTGTCTTAACAAAGGAATCAGCTCTACTACCAATAAGGGTACTCCAAGACTGTTCAGTGCGAGGTTTAGGAGAAATTTTGCCTGCTTTCAAAATATGGTCAAATTGTGCCAAATCCGTAGTATATAATCCACGGTTTTTAGTCAGAAATGGCCACGGAACAAAAATTGCCCAAATTTTCGTGGAATCCTATAGAGATCATATTATGCATCTGAGCAAAATATTAGAGTTAAAAACCTATGGTAGGTTCTGAAAATCGCCAAAAATCGCACGGTAGGTCTATAAGGGACGTGTGCCAAAACGGCCTGAAGAACTGCCCTAACAAAGGAATCTGCTTTTATTACCAAGAAGGATATTCCAAGACTGTTCACTGCAAAGTTTTGAGAAATTTTGGCTGCTTTCAAAATATGGTCAAAATAGGCCAAAATCGTAGTATATAATCCACGGGTTTTAGCCAAAAATGGCCGCGGAAAGAAAATCGCTCAAATTTTCGTGGAAGCCTCTAGAGATCATATTATGCATCCGAGCAAAATATTAGAGTTAAAAACCTATGGTAGGTTCCGAAAATCGGCAAAAATCGCACGGTAGGTCTATAAGGGACATGTGCCGAAATTGCTCGAAGAACTGCCCAAAGAAAGGAATCAGCTTACTACCAATAAGGGTACTCCAAGACTGTTCACTGCAATGTTTTGAGAAAATATTGGCTGCTTTCAAAATATGGTTAAAATTCGCCAAATCCGTAGTATATATAATCCACGGTTTTAGTCAAATATCGCCATGGAACAAAAACGCCCAAATTTTCGTTGAAGCTTCTAAATATCATATTATGCATCTGAGCAAAATATTAGAGTTAAAAACCTATGGTATGTTCCGAAAATCGGCAAAAATCGCATGGTAGGTCTATAAGGGATATGTGCCAACGGCCTGAAGAACTGCCCTAACATAGGAATCAGCTCTTATTACCAATAAGGGTACTCCAATACTGTTCACTGCAAAGTTTTGGAGAAATTTCGGCTGCTTTCAAAATATGGTCAAAATTGGCCAAATCCGTAGCACTATTCCTGTGTGTACACATCAGAGTATTTAGGAGTGATTAATCAAATATCAGAGTACCATTATGAGATTTCAATAATTATCTCTTTTCCATTTGAAAGAACTTTGATAACTTTCGGCATATGAAAATTTCAAGGAACCATAACAATTTGTACCACTTCTCTCTGTATCTCTTTATTATGAAATTCAGACTACAGTCCTTGGTACAGAGATTTAACATTATCTTGATCATCTTGGCAAAAATCATTCTAAGAGTTCTCTAATCAAATGGTGCTTGTAATTTACCTTTCTCCAAGGTTATCTTAATTTAGCAGATTGCAAAGGAGAGAGGTTTAGAAGGCAGCAATATATTTTGAATCGTCGCTGTAAAACCAATTTGTGTCTCACGGGATACGACTACATTCCCAAAGTGAGACATGGAATTCATCTATATATCCCCTTTCCCATGAAGGACACCTTGAAAAAGGTAACTTAACATTATCTTGATCATCTTGGCAAAAATCATTCTAAGAGTTCTCTAATCAAATGGTGCTTGTAATTTACCTTTCTCCAAGGTTATCTTAATTTAGCAGATTGCAAAGGAGAGAGGTTTAGAAGGCAGCAATATATTTTGAATCGTCGCTGTAAAACCAATTTGTGTCTCACGGGATACGACTACATTCCCAAAGTGAGACATGGAATTCATCTATATATCCCCTTTCCCATGAAGGACACCTTGAAAAAGGTAACAAGTACTCTGATCTTGGGAACATAAATTTTCAACCGCTTTCTCACATGAACTAGATTGTAATTCCCCATATAAAACAGATACTAGAAAATCAAAAAGAAAGTGTGTAAGAGGGGAATACATACGGAGAAGAGAGTACATTCTCAAATCTGTAATTGATGGCAAACGCCAAAAGTCCTACGATTGACGCAATGTCCAAGCGTACCTACATGTGAAGCAAACAGACACAATCATGACCGGCAGTATAACTTTCTAATACATGAACCCACATAATATAGCTGTGCCTAAGAATCACAAGTCCACTGGACAAAAAATTAGGCTACCTCATCAAATCGCAGACACTAAAGCGAATTGACATTGAATAAAGGCACTTCAGCTATTCTGTGGAGTTAAAGCTGAAACACAGTAATAACTATTTCCAATTGATACTTTTTAGTTTTCTATGTGCCAACTGATTTAGAACTTTTGATCATAAGATTATAATAATTTAAAAGTGGTCACATCAGAAGCTTATCCTTTCATGTGAAATTTGCTCACATCAAAGGATTTTTACATCAGAAATGGAAACTGATATTTCTATTCCACAGGATGCCTCATCAAAAATAATGGGTTAGTATAGGGTTTTGCCTGATTGGGAATGGAAACTGAAATTATTTGACGTCATAAAGTATAGCTTCAGATAGGAAAATGAACTAATCACTACTAGCTATCTGCTGAAAGCATCAAGTCAATAACCAAAGGCACAAAAGAACATGAAAAAGCTATTACAATGCTACGCTCTATACCAAAAGAAAAGTTGCATCGATATACGAGTGACAATTGCTCAAGTTTACAAATCCAAAATAAACAAGAAAAACTGGGTTACTTACGGTATCTAATATGCGGAACGACAGCTTTTTATGTGGGAAAATAACCTGCATGATGATCATGATTCTAAAATAAGAATAACAACAAGAACCAGAAGGCAGAAGAACAAGCTAACTACAAATGTGACATGTATCTAATCCTTGAAATGATTTTCTTTAGATGATACCTGCAAATCTGGGACAGGAATTTTCTCATAAATCTTCAATAGCAATAATGGAACATCCGCTTTTTCTGTTTCTGGTGTATCTTCAGGCTCCTCAGTGTATAGCAAAATCAATTCTTGAAAAGCAGGTTCCTGGGATGAGCACCCACATAAGTACAAATAAGCTTTTTTTGAGGCCAAGTAAACATAAACTGTTAGTAACTGATTGAAAGCTCCCAACCAAAAACTCACTATGCCAGTCAAATTGAGGCTTAAAAGAACAGAAACTAGGAGGCAATAAGCCAATTACAAGATCCAAATCCTGCAACAGTAAACAATGAATATAGTACCTGCAGAATCGATCTAGAGAAAATGACAGAGAAGCCGACTTTCAACATTTTCCAAACATTGTTTCCACAGTTTTGACTTGTAGCAGGTCTCCATATATCATTGAGAGAGATTCTAGATAAGGTAACTGGCCTGCATGGAAAACCTTTTCTTAGAATAACCGTTCGTCCAAGCTATACTAAGCATTGTAAACCATCTTAAGAAAGCATCACTCCCCACAGACACAGACACAAATTAAAGTAACAACAAAAGATATCTCCTTCTATGACACAAGCAAGATAAACAGGGAGGAGACTTCAACTTTGATACACACCTCAAGTGCGGTTCAGAAACCAGACTGCTTTCACCATCAAATTCAAAGTGAGCTTCCGGTATTGAAGGCAGAAGGCCCGTCCAAGCAAGAAACTTTCTTATCAGCCTACCACGAGGCCCTATTGATGATAAGAATCCTTCATAACGACTAACAGCCTTCTGTGCCGCCAGCCAGATAGGCAATTCCCTATCTAAATCCTCATCAGCTTTTAACTTGTCATCTAAAGTTTGTATCTCTGAAATATATGGCTGCTGAAATATTGATGTGTCCCGTACCCAAAGCTGAATTCTCTTGAACCAAAGTGGCATGTCGTCATCTTCACTGACATTTTGAATGACCTGCATAGATGGTTGACAAAAGGGAATATCACCACGACCAAGATGAGAGACTACATAAACTTGTTTTGTAATGATTTCTCAGAATGGGTATTTGAAAGCATATGCTTTTAGAAGCATTATAAAGCCAGCACTAACAAAATTTGTAAGCATCAATCATTCAATTCGAAAATGTCCAGTAAAGTCCATGATCATGAACTGAATCGAAAAGCACAGACAGTTCATTTTCCTCAAAAAAGGAAACAAAAAAGGAAAAAAAGAAAAAACAGACCGCTCAGTATGAAATGGGAAAGTTAGTGCACTATAATCCTGATCTCAGGTAGTCAAGTACAGAAACAAGTACCTCTTTTATCCAGACTCCAATTTTCAACAGTGGTTTTGATATGAGGCCAAATGTTGCTTGAAGCACTCTTGATTGTAGATAGTCGAGTTTTTCTACAATGAGCAACCCTTTTTCCTTCTCAGTAGTGTAGCCTCGCCTGCTTACACAGCGATAAAAACTCCTGAACAAATCACTAATATTTTTGAGAAGAAGGTGAAATTTTTTTTAACCTCCATCAGTTTCAATTTTTCTCTCTTTTCCTTTCTTTAGTATTAGAGTTAGGAATGGAATTGGAGATAGAGGTAGATTTATGGACATTAATGAGATACATCAGGCAAACTCATAACAGTTTTCAGCTATAGTAAACCTATAAACTCTTTTAGGTTGAACATCAAATCATGGCCCTTCAGAAATGAATGGCATTGAGATGATACCGGACAGACCTGGTTGGTCGACTTTTATAAATACAACACCAGACAAACCAAAGTTTTGAATGCGAGTAAAGCTTCAACTCAGAACAGAAGTCTGGATGAGGTGCTAAATTTTTCCAAAGAAGAAAAAACTTTGAACCACAAGTTTCCCAAATATCATCAATTTCTATCAGTCTAGATTTTTTCGATCTCTCTCTTTTCTTTCAATAATTAACCATTTTCAGGGTCTGACTCTTAGACATCAGCAGAAATTGCAGCTTCATTAATCAATAAAAGGGCAGCCCGGTGTACATTGGCGTCCCCGCAAGGCGAGGGTATGGGAAAGGGTCCCGCCACAAGGGTGTATAGGGGCAAGCCATCCCTTGTCATTTTTGGACAAGAGACTGCTCCCAAGACTTGAACCCATGACCTATCAAGCACAAAGCAATACCTAAGCCGGTGCACCAAGGCTCCTCTTTTATCATTAATCAGTGTCTTAGCTAAAAAATCATCCCCTATAAACCTTTGAGGCATTATGAGGCCTGAACAAGGCATATATTTGAAAATTAAAAGTGACGTGTATATTACAAGAGCAAAAAAGTCACCTGAATATAATTGCATTAGCCTCATATGCTCTCTTCCAATCAACATATATTGGTAAAGTGAGGAGATAATCAGTATTTAGTGCTGATGTCAGCATCAAATCCCTCACTGAAAGCTCTTCAAATTGTGCATCCTGGAGAAGTTTCATGAAAGATCGCTGAAATCGAGTTGCGGTTGCAACTTCAGAAGTACTGCACAGTAAGTTCATGATGCCTGAAGGACGGGATTTGTTTCATTAACAATGACATACTGTAAGAAGCAGATGATCCATATTTTGTTTATCATAGCATATGAGAAAATGAGCTAGAGGCTCTAAACAAAGCAGATTCACATAGCTAGTAATAAGATGACATTTTCTTATTTCATATGACCCCTAAGCAGTAACTAACAATCTATACATGAGCTACTTATAGCCCATCAGAATGCAAACATGAGTGCTAAAGTGCTTTGGTGTGTACATCACAGTACCGGAAGATCCTACACAGATATCTAACAGAAATCCCAACAAAACGCTGGCACTTTAACTTCTCACTAATCTTCAACTCTTCATAAGATCATCAGCAAAGACACATACTAATTACATCCAATGATTAATGTGAAAGCCCGAACGCTCTTTCTCTGTAAACTACACAAATAGTGCCACCATTTTTAGGATAACATAAAGCTAAGCAATTGAAGATATCTACCTGGAATTTTCTTTCAGATCTTTTTGGGAATTACTATTTGTTGAACCAAATAATTGCATGACATCAAATCCATTCAGAAATGACATTTGATTATCCGCCAAATCCAAGCTGCCATTTTCACTGGTTGATACGCTTCCATTCCCTCGAGCATCAACAAACTCAACATCCTCCACTGAAGTAGCTTGACCCACATCTTCATATCTGGTGGTATGCAAATCCTCCTCACGTCTCACAGATTGAGAGGAGAAGTAATCATTCCGCATCTCTTCCAAAATGCTTTTATGCTCAGCATGAAGAATTGAGTCCAAGCACCTATAAACAAGGAATAAGTAAGAACAAAGAAATGTCGACGGACATCTACAAAAAGAAGAAGGTAATTGTCTCAATGATCAAATGATGGCTCTAAAATTTAAAACTCTCCATAATGCTGTTAAGACCAACACTTATGCACTGTGAAGAAATGTAACTATTAAAGAACAATGGCGATATTAGGATACCTTTACATAGATGTAAGGAATGCAAATTATCCCAAGTCCCAATATTTCAATGACATTGATCAATAGACATATAAAAAGCTATAGTGGCGAAGCATCAATGGAAACCCTAATCGTGAACATCAACTATCCATCATAAAAATCCACACTTTGGTGGAGTGGTGTATCGTGGAGCCACACGTTTAGATGTACACAACCTTACCTCTAATTACTTGATCGTTTGAAACCAAATATCAAACACACCGGTCAATTCTTAATTCTAACAACACCAGATAGTTCAAGCAACCCTGATACAAAACATTACTCAATTGCTTCAACAGCTCGGCAGCTCCCCCTTAGACCAAGGTAAGGCGCAACCTTACCCTATGTCGGCAACATATAAGAGGTTTTTGGATGATCCACAATGAAAAGTGCTTCGAGAATTATGATATCCTTACTTCTAATTACTCTAAGGGCTTTCTTGGTTGACGTGTGTAATGTAGTCACCATAACCACCCATTTAGCCCAAAAATGAAGGCGAGGGGTAGGTAATGAGATCTCCATTGAACTAAGGTAATAATCATTGTTCCACTTAAACCCATGCAACCTTCATTATATCAATAGATGTATCAACTACTTCCCCTCCCCTTGTCCCCTCCCCCCCCCCCTCTCCTCAACCTCCACATTTTCGTACTAATTTCGTTCCATTACATTGTAATCCTTATTCCTTCCAATCAAACATAACCTATATATAGTTCAAACAATCACTAATGCAAAACAGCAAAACATATAGGATACAATACACCCACAATTCCACATAACAACAACAACAACAATAACAACCAAGCCTTATTCCCAAAAAGATTCGGGGTCAGCTAACATGAATAGTCATTACGAACAAGTTTAACAAGCATTGAAAGACGACAAATGCATAATTCCCACATAATAAATGCATAAATTCCCAAGACTCAATCTTTCTACCACACAATCTAAACTGAAAATTTGACAAAGGATGAGCCATACGAGGAGAGGAGGAGGAAGTGTGAGACAAGTGAATCTCCGTCATCGCCGCGGCCGCCGCCATCACCATGAGGAGGAGAACTGAGGAAAGAGGTGAGAGAATTAAGGAGGTGGGTTTTAGAGACAGGAATATGTTTGTGCCTAGGAACTTGTATTTGGGATATTCTCTTGTTTTTCGTCTTCTTGTCGTTGTCCACATCACCATCATCGCTCTTCTTCTTCTTTAACTTGGGATTTTCTGGGTTGCTATTAAGATTGGGAATTGAAGGTGGTGGGTCTTGTAATTTGGAGGGATTGGAGGAGCTTGTAGCTGAAGATAAGTAGGAAGAGTGGAAAGTGGTGTTGAATTTAGAGGTGAAGTTGAATTTGGGTATCAACATATGTTGTGATGATGAGAAGTTTGATAATGGTGGTGTTAACATGGTGGACTGGAGTGAGATTATGAGAGTTTCTCTCTCTCCCTCCTCTCTCCCAGAGTGATGGAGAAGCTTCTGATGGACACTCACAAAGTCACAAAGATAAAGTTCAAGCTTCCACCTTAACCATTGGTTTTAAATTCTAACTCCGATCAGGCTAGTTCGATTGACAAAGTCCTTAGCGTGGATACGTAATGTTGTTTTTCTTTACCAAATCTCGAACACCCGATCTATGCCCTATAGTTGGCGGCAAAAAGTCTTTCAACCAACATGGCGGACGAGAGTTAGGCCTTGTGCGATTCAACTTATTCAACAGTGTTTTCAAATCAGATCAGATTTATTCAAATCAAATCAAATCAGATCAGTTTTATTCAAATCAGATCAGTTTTATTCAAATCAGAATTATCCAAATAACAATCAATGAATCTAGTCTAATTCTAGTTATTAATTCATCTAATTGCAGTTAATTTATCAATTAATTAAGTTCGGGATCAAATCAAATCAAGTTTATTCAAATCAAATCAAATCAGATCAGTTCAATTCAAATCAGAAAAATGCAGTCCAATCGCACAGGGCCTTAGTAAGATACGTAAAATGTACTCCCTCCGTCCCAGCTCAAACACCCCGTGCCAAAAATACCCCTGTGTTGACAAGGGTGGTACACACTAATCGGTTTATCAAAGTTTCAAAAAAATTATATAGTGAAGTAGATACTCCGTAAGAGTTTTTGCTAACTCGCTATACAATTTTTTTGGAATTTTGATTAACCGATTAGTGTGTACACCCTCCCTAATATCGGATCGTTTTTTACATGGGGTGTTTGAGTTGGGACGGAGGGTGTAGTCGTTTCCCCCTTTGTCGCGATTTTCGCTTTACACGAGTGGGCTAGATGAAATCTTCCTATGAGAAGCTTGTCGAAATAAAGGTAGAATAGAAATCAAAATCGTTTATGTACTCGTTTAAGTTGTGACACCAACGCAACACAAACAAGAATAACGATACTTCCGAGACACTATCGTGTTTCAATGGTAGACAAGTAAGACAATTAGACATGGTTCTATTCAAACATACATGAAACCTAGCAAGATCAGTAGTACATCAGTAATTCCTGTGTAAAAGTGACAGTAATTATCTGATTGTGCAAAATGTGGCGGGAGTTGAAATTGGGGTAAAAAAAGGGGTGAAATCAAAGATTAACAGAGAGAGAAAACAAAAGAAGCAAAATTAAACCCACCGATTTCCTTATCCGTTGGGGGTGGCTGCCTTTTCTGAGTTCATATTCACTATCATCATTCATCACTGTCTGTTTAGTCTGTTACCCCCCTTTCTCTCTCCTCTCCTCTCTCTTCTTCCTTCCTGATGATGTTCATCTGGTAGAACAAATTGATGCAGAAGAAGTGTGTGTAAGAAGTTTATCATAATAATCAACAATAACAACAACTGAGTGAGGAGGAAGAATGACATGTTTACTGCCACAATTCAAATGCCAACCTTCCTCAATTCTTCATCCTCATCCTCTTCCTCATCTCCCTTCTTCCACTACTTCTACTTCTTCTTCTTCTTCTCTATGTATGTTTTCTCTCTCCTCTTTCGCCTTTTTTTGTTCATATTGAGGTTTATGTTAGCTGTTTGATTAAAAAGAAGTAATCTTCAACATGGGTTTTTCATATAATGATGCAAATGTGTGAATTTTATTGATTTTAATTGGTTTTGATTGAGATTGTGTATAATTTACGATTGCCCATTTGTTGTATTTTGTCAAAGATTGGATATTTGTACTGTTTGTGGCTCAATGTTGTTGTTGTTGTTATATTGCACCCCAATGAATTTTTTCGTTGTATAGTGTAGTGTAACGTCATCCGTAAGCAGCCTCTCTATGTTTTCGATCCCCCTTTACCTCGTCATTGGCGGGAGCCTTTGAGAATTGAGACACTAGGGTAGAGTTGTTATTGTTGTATAGGGTAATGTAGATAAAGGGGGCTGATTTTGGATTTTGGATTTTGTTGGTGGCTTATTAATCATATGATTATATGAATTTGTGCAGTTAGGAGTAGAGAAACGATTTGTTTTCGCGCTCATTGTGCTGTGTCAACTTCCCCTCCACCACCAACTGCAGCTGTAGAAGCTGGAATATTTGAAATAGAGAAGCTACGTTTGGCGTATGTTCACTCTAATTCGAGTGCACAGCCTGCTTATGGATCTTTGACTTATATAAACCCTTTGGGTAATCCTGCTGAGGTGAGGGCTTTTTCATTCCTGTTATTAGTTCGCGGATTTGCTTTAGCAATTGTATGTGTTGTGCTTATTTCCATTTGCAGAATTTTGCATTTTTGTCTATCAGTCGATTTGCAATGATGCGTAATGTTGCATCCTGTACCTCTTGACTCAACTCTGATTACTAAGTATGATTATGGTGCTGAAACCCTAGTCTTCTGCTG
>JBBYHQ010000015.1:4345646-4373273 GCA_038382645.1 Spergularia azorica
CTCTAGTCTACTCTACTTGGGTTAAAAACACCCAGTAGGGGGTGTGCACACTTAAGGTCTAGTAGTCTTGGATTATGTATTATGGATTGTGGATTGTGGATTGCGAACTATGGATTGTGGATTATGGATTATGACTTATAACTTCTTACTCTGTGATCAAATTAATCTTCGATGAATATGTATTTCGGAATGTTTCTTATACAATTGATAAGTGATAAATTGAATGATGGATTGTGGAATATGGATTTGGATTGTTGGTTTGGGAATTATTATTGGATTGTTGATATGACTAAGTGCTAAATGTGTTTTCGAAAATAAAAACAAAAACGTTTTCAAAGTTCAGGTAAGGGTTTTGGTTTTCTACACGTTGAGGTGTTAGCGTACTCAATTTTCTGACTTTTTCAACTGTGGTTTTTGTGCTTTAAATCCACCACAGGTTTGGAGTGATTGATGCATGCGGGAACGACGACTCATTAGACATTCAATAAACTCAGACTTTGGGCTTAAACTACCTCATATTTATATTTCATATTTTGGACTATTGTAATTAAAGTATTGGATGTAATAGACTATTTTAGACCATTAGACATTTGTAGATCGGCATCTGAAATCTCCTTGTATTCGGGTCTTTGACTCGAGTGCGGAGTGACACCTCTGAATTTCTTTATTTGTGTTTTGGTAGCCATAAATGTTTTTTTTAAAAAAGGAAAGGAAATTTGGGGGTGTTACACCGATATAGCAGAAGTTCGCACACCGCATGATGACCCTGTAGTGGTTACAATGAAGGTGTCGAACAAAAATATAAGGAGGTGCCTCGTTGATACGTGGTCGCCGGTGGACATTATGACCTTGGAGTGCTTGTTGAAGGTGAAATGCACAAGGAAGGACATCAAGCCACTTCACGAGCCGATAGTCGCATTCGGATGGCAGACTATATACCCACTAGGCTCGATCCGGCTACAGGGAGCCATCGGAACCGGGAGCGCGATCAGAACCGCAATGGCAGAATTCATAATCATTGACATACCGTGCACATACAATGTGGTGATTGGAAGGCCAATGCTGAATGAAGTTGTAGGTTTGGTGTTTACATTGGGACTGCTTATGTTGTATGTAACGGATGAAGGAAAGCCGTCTATGATCAGGACGGATCAGACGGGACGAGAATGTTACCATTCGGGGCTGCGGCCTTCGATGGTTAACATAGACGATGCTGCGGCTTAGGACCTCCTGTCCAAGAAGAGAAAAGAGGCAGAGAGCGAGGCCGAACCAACTGTGATGGCGTATAGCATCGAGACGTTGGATGCGCGTCACGGGTTGGAGGGCCCAACGCAATCCATTGAGGAAACGGAAGAAGTGGCTCTGCAGGAAGGTAATGTAGAGAGAGTGGTGCGCATTTGAAGGTCTCTCGCAACCGAGGTTCAGAACCGATGATTGCACTGCTCAGAGAATTCAGTTATGTGTTCGCGTTCGCTGTCGAGGAGATGCCCGGACTTGATCCCGCGGTCATCACTCATAAGCTAAATGTGGACCCAAAAATTATGCCTGTGCTTCAAAAGAGGAGGCATTTCGGGACGGAGAGGTCCGAAACCATCAAAGAAGAAGTTGGGAAGTTGCTGAATGCCGGGTACATTGAGGAGTGCATGTATCCGACCTGGTTATCCAATGTTGTGCTCGTCAAGAAACCCAACGGTTCTTGGCGTATGTGCGTCGATTTCACTAATCAGAATAAGGCATGTCCAAAGACGGGCAACCCCTTCCGCGCATGGATAGGTTGGTCGACTCGACTTCGGGACATGGCCTCCTGAGCTTCATGAACGCATATGGGAGTATCACCAGGTGCCCCTCGATTAGGAGGACAGACCAAAAACCACATTCGTGACTCCATTGGGAGTTTACATGTATCGAGTTATGCCCTTCGGGCTAAAAATGGGGGTGCGACCTTCAACAGGTTTGGCAATAAGGTCTTTGAAGGGCAGATCAGGCGCAATATGGAGGCTTATGTGGATGACTTGATAGTGAAGAGTGTGTTGGCCGAGAGCCACACACAAGATCTAAGAGAGACCTTTACCACTCTGCGCAAATACAACATGATGCTGAATCCGAAAAAGTGTGTCTTCGGAGTGCGATTAGGGAAAGGCTTGGGCTTTTAGTCAGTGAGCGCGGTATTGATGCCAATTCGGAGAAGATCAAGCCTATTCTCGATATGCCTTCCCCTCGCTGCGTAAAGGATGTACAACGATTGACGGGTTGATTGCTGGGCTGCAGATGCGCGCAGCCGCGGGCGCGAGGAATGTGAAAGCGTTCGCTGACTCGGCCGTTGTGGTCAACCAAATCACTGATAAATTCGAGGCTAAAGACCACATGGCTAGATACCGAGACGCGGTCAAAAAAATTGTTAAAGGGTTTGATGTGTTTGAGGTCGAGCAGATTCCCAGGTCAGAGAATCAGCAAGCCAATGCACTGGCACGCTTGGCTAGTTCGTCAGTAAGTGACAACCCAAGAGTGGTGCAGTGGAAGGTCTTACCGTTGAGGAGCATTGATGCGACCCCAAACATTGCTGCCTTGGACAGAAGCCGAGAGTGGATGATCCCACTATTCGCTTATCTGAAAGAAGGAAAGTTGCCAGAGGACGCAAAGGAGGCTGAAAAGATTAAGAAATGCGCCGAATGGTTCACACTGCTGAACGATGAACTGTACAAAAAGGGATATACTCACCCATACTTGAAGTGTGTGGATCCGATTGAGGTAGATTACATACTGCGAGAGATCCACCATGGAGAGTGCGGCGGGCATATTGGCGCAAGGGCTATGGCTGGAAAGGCATTGCGACTTTGATTCTACTCGCCCACTATGCAAGTCGACGCAGCCGAGGTGATGCAGAAGTGTGATCGATGCCAAAGGTTTGGTCCCACCTCGAAGTGGCCCGCAACTCCCATCAAGCCAATCGTTGATCCACTCCCTTTCGTGAGATGGGGGCTGGACATAGTAGGACCCTTCCCAAGGAGTCAGTTCTAAAAAGAGTATATCATTGTCGGGGTTGACTACTTCACCACGTGGGTAGAGGCACAGCCGGTGACGCGCATCAGGGACGGTGAGACTAAGGACTTCATGTTGTTGTGGTGGTACCAAGTCTCGAACACCCGACCTATAGTTGAAGGTAAAGCACCTTTCAACCAATAGGCCCGATATGAGGTGGTACTAAGGACTTCATGAGGAAGCATATCTTTACCAAGTTGGGGTTGTCGCGATGCGTAACTCTGGATAATGGCTCGCAGTTCGAAAGCGGCCCATTTCATGAGTACTGCGCGATATAAGGGATCAAGACTTCATATGCCTCTGTCGCATACCCACAAGCGAATGGCTAGGTGGAATCCTCGAATAATCTGATTGTTGGCGCATTGCGCAAGATGGTCGAAAGGGTCAAAGGAAAGTGGGTTGAACAGTTGCCCGCAATTCAGTGGGCATTGTGCACCACCACCAAGCGTGTAACTGGCGAGACGCCGCTCCAGCTTGCATATAGCTCGGATGCAGTCTTGCCGGTTGAGTGGGGGGCTAAGTCTCTGCGGATCATCACTTATGAACCCGAAGAGAACGAAGTCGAGCTGCGTGTCGCTCTAGACTTGCAGCCCGAACTGAGAGGTAATGCACTGCTTCGCGTGGAGAGGCAGAAACAGGACATGCCCCACGCATACAACAAGTGGGTGAGCCCAAGGAGTATCGAGGTCGGAGATTATGTGATGCGGAACATTGCGGCCACAGGGAGAGACGCACTAGGAGGTAAGCTGAAGGCCAAGTGGGAGGGTCCTTTTCTCGTCACTGAGTAAGTTCGAGATGGGACTTTCCGCTTGGTCGAGCTCGAAGGCAAGCCCGTGCCGAGGCCATGGAATATCATTCACCTGAAGAAGTACTATACTTAGTTTATAGTTGAGTTGAAATATGTTGTAAAGTTGTGTTGTTGTTTAAGTTTTATCCTTACAAAGGTAGCGCATGTCGCACATGGTTATGTATGGTACTCTTTCTCGAGCAATGAAATGGCCTGGTGGCCAAGTTAATTATGGGTCTCAATCATTGTGTTTATCTAGTTAAAATAGTTAAGGTTTAGTGACAAAAGCCAAACCGAGCCCGGAAACTCGCCGGCCTCGGGGGGGTGAATACTCACTGAGAAGGCGAGGTGGAATCTCGCCACCTCGGCATTTGTCAGCCGTGATTCGCTGACATTATCAGTCGGCACTCGGATGTCTCCAGCATTTGGTCGCGGTTGATCGAACCTGAGTTCTAAAATTGCTCGGTTTAGGTTAAGGCACTATGCCCTAGTCTTAGGCATGTGTTGAATGGGGTTAGAGATCACCCGGCTCGCGACCGAGACCGATTACCAGGGATTGGTTTCCGTCGAACAAGTTTCCACCTAAGATCCGTTCGACTATGACTCTTGTGCTTAGTCACCAGAGGACACCCCGATGCGGGGATTCGAACTCAAATGCTTTGTTAGTGGGGCGTAGACTCCAAGATCTCTCATATCCGGAGAATCAGACCAATTCATTTGGTCGCATTGATTCGATCTCACGGGCTCGACCCTCGTTGAAGTCCATTTCAAATTGAACAAGGGACGGGGAGTATCACCCTTGAATAACGAGCTGCTCCTTAAAATTCCACCCTTGGGGTTAATACCTCGTGGGGCGCGCCCAAAATGTGTTAAAAGTTGTGTTTTTGCACGTGTTAAGTGCCTATCAAAGTTTCTACTTGTTCGGGGTCGTACCCAATTCCAGGGGCGGGCACCGAGTGCAGCTTCGCGCACCGAGTTAAAATCGAAAGTAAATCGCAAGCAAACATGTTAAAGCAGGAAAATAGAAGAATAAAGGAAAAGCGTGAATGCGAAATGCGAAAGAAAAAGACGAGCAATGGAATAAGGTACTTGGAAAAAATATAGTGGATAAAAGAGAAATTATTATAATCGAGACCAAACACCCCTTCCAGGGCGGCCTCGGTGGGTACAATCAAAGACCAAACACCCTACTGGGTGGCCGCAGTCAAATATTGTTTGAATTAGTAAAAGGCAAGAATTAAGGAGCTTTGCTGTCAACCTCCTCGTCATCGTCATCGTCGTCAGCCAGGTCGATTCTCAAAACCGACGGCAAAATGAAACAGGTTTCAGGCATACGCTCTGGTGCGGCGGTGCTTCCTCAAGGTTGAAGTCGGCCCGCGCCGCGTTGACTACGTCATCTCGTTTTCGTGCCAACACGTCCAACTCCAGCTCGGCATCTTCCGGCTTCTCGAAGCCAGCGAGGTAAGTGTTGGCGAGCTCGCGGCAAGTTGTTCGAACAGGGGTACATCGAAGGCAACTGAAGTTGAAGCACCTTCCTCAGGAATATCCCTAATTTGCTTCAATGCATCCATGGGGCTCTTCCCGCCCGCACAGCCTCATATTGTACGTCACCAAACTTGTCCTTCAGCAGCACTTGATAGTCATCAGAAGCCAGAAATTTGGAATTCGCGCTACAGGCCCATCGCGCCTAGAGCTGAATGTAGCCCTCGGCATGCGAAAGCCTGGTCATGAGCTCCTTCTCCTTATCAATCACCTGCTTCTCACTTTCAATGACGACAAGGACGTCAGCCTTCAACTGCTCGTTTGCACCACTCAGGACAAGGTTGTTTTGGACCAGCCAATCGGAACGCGCCTTAGGCTCAGCCGCGGTCTTTGCAGCCGTATCCACCCTTTCGTTGGCACCTTCCGCGGCTTCACTCAGCTTGGTAGCCTCATCCCTGTAGTAGTTCACCCAGGCCTCCCAATTTTTCAGCTCTTCGTTGCTGGACGCGCAAGCTGCGGTGAGCTCGTCGATCCGCTCCCCCTGCTCGCGAAGGAGGTCAGCTGGGTTACCCATTGCGTCGAGCGCGTTGCATAAATTGCCGGCGAGCTACAAAGGACTAGATTAAAAACTGTATAGAAGGAATTCAAAGACAAAGAAAGTAAAGTGAACTTACACTCAATGAGTTCGTCGTAGCGCGCTCCAACTAGCATTTAGGCGCATCTTGGGTTTGCGCCCAACGCTGCAACGGAAGACAAGCTCGATTAAGGGCATCAGTCAGTCCCCTCACCGCCAGCATCCCTTCGCTATCGGTCGATGGTTTGTTGGCGGTGTCGTAGTGGCAAAGCGATTCGCTAGCCCGTTGGGTTTCAGGAAGTTGCACAAGGCGTAAGGATACATTAGCGCGCGCTGCATCATGAAATTAAAAGAAAGAAAGCAATCAGAGTACTCACCGAATCTAAGGTATCCACCGCGTTGGTCACCTTGGCCGCAGCAGAAGCCTTAGTCTTCTTCAGAGTAGCCGAAGACGAGGCCGCTTGAGGCGTCACTTGACGCAATGGATGAGCATCCACCGGCACCGCAATGGAAGGTTTGGGCTTTGGAGCCGACTGTGTAGCACGTTCAGCTCGCTTGCTTCTCACCGCGACCACCCGCAGCTTGAGCTTTCATCTCCGCAACCTCTTGTTTGGTGCGCTCGTTGTTGGCAGGCGAGTTGACAACCTTCTTCCTTTGCTCCAACAGCTGATACATGTCTGCTTTCTTTTCAAGTCCCGAAATGTGGTCCTCGACTTCTTTTACCGCAGCCGATGCAAGAAAAGATGGGGCAGACGTTAGTAAAAAAGACAAGTCAAATAAAGGGCGCATACAAGAGTAGAAATCCTACTGCTATGATCCTCGGAAAGCTGAGCCATGAGATCCACTACGATAAGCCATGTATTATGAGTTGCTTGATCAAACGAGGGAATCCAAACGCGATCACCCATCTCAGGTGTCTGACTTTAAACAAAGTAACGACGCGTATCCCGCAGTGTGGGGGGAAGGTCCCCCTGATCCCTAGTGGATGCGGGAGGGTCACCCCTCGTCAATGGAATGTTGAACGCATCGTATTCCTTGGCCTCCTTGTCCAAGCTCACCAAGAAAAAGTTATTCTTCCAAATAACCTTGTTCTTACTCGGCTTCTTGGGTGCGGTATTGATCGCCTGACGTTTCCAAAAAGTTATTCTTCCAAGAAAATGGTGCCTGATGTTTCCAAAAAAAAATTAATTGGGGTCTGAACTTTTTTTTTGTATCGTTAAGGGTCTGGGATTGTTGGAGACTAACGGCCGTTAGTCTTGTGGAGAGGCGGCACCACTTATGGCTTTAATTCTCTCTCCTATCGATCCCCACTTCCACTTTCCCGGCACCACTTCAGCTCACAATCAACTATTCAACAAATCCTCAAAACCAAATTCAACACTTCCCACATAACATGCACCCTTCAAAACACAAGATCTTCAGCTCAATCCCCCAAAATTTGCATTTTCCCGACATGTGATTACACAAAAAGAAACAATTTGAATTTCGGCATCAACTCTTCAAGAACATGTCAAAACCCAGAAATACTCATTTTCAATATCATAATTAAAATACGGTAACCCAGTTTTCGAAATTAATGCAAAAAAAAACCTATTTGTCCAATTTTATTGTTTAACAAAAAAATAAAACCGATTTCTCACTAATTAGAAGTCCCAAAAATCCCATTTTCCCAAATTAAAAACCCAGAAAAACCATTTAAAAAAAAACCCAGAAAACCAGAAATCAAGGGATGAACTTCAAGGCTGACCTTGCCGTCCTCCGCATCGCTACGATCACAGGCGGCTATTCACGACTTGGGTGGGCAAAAAAGGCTTGATTCTTGTTCTCAATTTTTCTTTTGATTTGATTGAGTATTTGATGTGAGGAGAGAGAATTGGGGAGTAGGCCTTTGTGGTAGATCTAGGTGGTGGTGGCGATGGGTTGTGCCGGAGTGTGGAATGGTTTGAGAGGAGAGAGGAGAGAGAAATGATGGTATGGGGAGTTCTTTTAGAGGAGAGAGAAATGAAGGAAATACTGACAAAGATGGGACCAACAAACTTTGGACCCTAGAAATTGCCACGACATTAACGACAGTAAAGGTAGACACCTAACGATACAAAAATGAAGTTCAGACCCCAAACGAAATTTTTTTGGAAACATCAGGCACCATTCTCACGCTTAACTCTCGGAGTAGGGTTCTGTGCAGCCGTGGCATATTGAACCGCTTGCGCCTGGGTAAAGGACGCGTCCGGTTGAAGCACTGTTGTACGATCGCGAGGACGAGAATCAGAAGAAGAAGAAGAAGCATCTGACTGCGCGGAAGGCAAATAAGCCACGGTTACGTTGTATCGACATCGCCAACGACATTTTTCGGTGTCGGGCTCCGAAATCAAAGAAATGAAGGTGGCCGTTTGACGGGGATCGAGGGGAATACCAAGTGGAATTCATCTTCCATCCCACGTTCTCGGTCTCGATAACCATACTTTCGCCTCCCAACCCAGATCGGCATGCGGGCGTTGTCCGTGCTTGTAATTCTTCTCAAGCCACGGGCAATCCACCCACACGTTGGCCATATGACACGGATCCAATTTCAGACCTCGGATCATCATCTTGGGATGCGAAAGGATGGCTAAAACGGGAAAAGAGGAAAAAGAAGTTAGGGCAAACCGACAGTTACCCTTAAAAGGAAGTTACAAAAGTAGTAAAAAGGAAGGGAGAAATACCTTTTGTTGCCTGAAACTGGGTAGAAATTCTTTAAATCTCCAACAACAACCTCGTACACTCCTCGGCAGTGATCGTAGAAGGCGAAGAAGGTGATAAATCATGAACATAGCCAAAAATTAGGGACGAAAACCCTAATTTCTTTGAAGTTTTGGGGGAAGAATTTAAAGATTTTCGATTAAGATCGAGAAATACCGGAAAAGAGTATAATTTGAGAGAAAAGTGAACAAGTTTGAAGAACTTTGAGGAAGATGTAGGAGAAATTTGGGAAAATTGGAGAAGTTGGAGAGAAATTTAGAGAGGAAAAAGGGGCGAAAATATGAGTGGAAATTAAAGTGATTTCCTCAAGTGTTAATCTCCTATTTATAGGGGTAAAGGCGGGGGTAAAAAGGTAAAACCAACGGGTTTTACACAATTTCCCGTAAAAGTCATCATTAATTGTCATTATGAACAGTTAAAAGGAGTTTGCCTTTTGGGATTCCCGAGGCGACCTTTGGTGTCAACGAGGAAGTGACGGTTGGAGAAAATTTTCCGAATTCTCCAACCAATAATTGAAAAGGCGAAGCCAGAGACGATGGGATCTCCCCAGTTCGTCTCCACAAGTATGGCATGCGAAACCGCACCCAATTCCAGCGGCAAAGTTCGACTGCGACTTAGCCTCCATTCCAGGGGCGAAGAGCGACTGCGATTTCATCCTCAATTCCATGGGCGAAGATTTTTAGTCAAGTCGAAATCGCACCCAATTCCAGGGGCGAAGTTCGACTGAGATTTCAGCCTCCATTCCAAGGGCGAAGATTTTTAGCCGAGTCGAAATCGCACCCAATTCCAGGGACGATGTTCGACTGCGATTTCAGCCTCCATTCCAGGGGCGAAGATTTTAGATGTAAGAACGTGGATCGTTCCCCAGCACACAGATGAAAGAAAAAGACGAACAAGGCCATGAAGCTCAGAAGGGGCGAAGTTTTCGATTGAAATCGAAAAATACGAGCCCAACGGCCTGGGAAAGAAGAATTGCAGCAAGAAAAAGGAGCATCACAAGACTTTGTCAAGGCCCAATTCATGAGCCATGGCAAAGGGCGGCCAGGGGATGCGTAGTCGGGTCACCCTCGGTGAGCAGAGAAGCAGAAGCACGGTGGCTGACGAGCGCAACCCGACTCCGAGGAGCTCTGTTGGGGTTCATTTTATAAATGAGGCCATAATCCTTAGGAATAGAGGCCCAAAACCCTTGAAAAAGTCCATGTGATGCCCATAAAGTTCAGTAAATCTCATCCATTGAACCATCAAGAGAATAAAGGGCCAGGATGAAGTGGGGAACCCTAGGTTTATTCTTTGGAATACTCATTTCACTATAAATACCCCTCATTTGTCATAAATCCAAGTTCATTCTAATTCAACTTTTCATATTCTGACACACTTATTGTTATTCTAGTGATAAGTGATCGCGGCTACCCCATCCTTTCGCACTCAATACTGACTTGATCGTCAGAGGGGCGTCGCCTGGTGAAAACCGGGTCCCCTTGACAGTTTGTCCATTGCGCAGGTCGGAGATACAACCCTTCGGTCTATCCCAAATCTAACTCACCCCAACACTTCCCGCAAGATCGAATCTGACAGTTCTAAGACTTCTTCCAGTATCATCAAGATAATCGGGCTAGTTATCTTTTCAACATCCGTGACAAAAAATGTTCAGGATGTGCAGCATTTGGAGGCGAGGAGAGAGAAACGGCGAGGGACAGCGGCGGTGACGAGGTTGACGACTGTGAGGAGGAAGACGAAGGGGAGGAGGAGGATGGTGAGGAAGATGAGGAGGGAGAGGAGGAGGAGGAGGACAGAGTTGAGGTAATTGTTGATGAAAATGCGGCGGCGACGACGACGGAGGAGAAGATTAAGCGGCAGAAACTTGGTGATGGCTTCTTTGAAGTTGAAGCTATTCGCAAAAAGAGGGTTTGCAAGGTATAACAATAATGAAACTAGATTTCATTTTGTACGATTTTTTTTTTTTTTTTTGTGTTATATGTGAGTTTATTTACTAATGTTTTGTGCATTTCATTGTAGGGGGAGTCACGATATCTGATTAAATAGTGCGTAAATATTTCCTAACTTTTGATGTTCCAATTTAATTGTTGCTTTGTTTGATGGTGAAAATCCTAATGTATTATAATGTGGAGGATTTGAGGTTATGCTTACGATAGATTTCGATTTTTGAAGACGAGGTTGTTTGTGTTGGGTGATGGTTTAACTTAGGTAGAACTTACATGTACTTGACCTGAGGAGGCCTACTTGGTACACCTGCATATTATATTATGAGGATGTGGTTTGAGTGAGGAGTGAACGCGTTGAATAGAGCTGTGAGAGTTGTTGCTCATTGTAAAAGATTTGTTGATGGCCTTATGGGTGGTGAAGTACAATCATCAAGTTTGTGTCCTTTCATTACTTGTCATTGAGGAGAAGGGACTTATTTCAGTCTTGAGGGGCTTGGACTATGTTTTTGAATTGTCAAATTTAGATATTTAGCGAAATGTGTAGGTTGAGCCAAAAATATATGGTTATTTCGGCTTTTGGGGATGTAATGGACAAAATGATTATGACTCTTGAAACTCCCTATCTGTTATTATTGCAGCTCTCTTTATTTTGCTTGGAGAAGAAGCCTCCCGAGAGGTAATGGGCAATGATAATGATAATGATAATGATGAATGGAATACGTTATATATACGGTGTTGGAATAATCATTGATTTGTTACATAATAATTGGGGGGAGGGGTAGGTTGTGAAAGTTTAAAAGAGAAAATTTGGGGTGTTTGCCCTTTTGGTTTCAAAGTGCTTCTGATAGCTAGTAATCTATGTCTCGAGATGAGAAATCAAAGAAAATGCCCCTCGAAAAAAAAAAACGAAAAATCGTTGAGGAGTTTGCTTATGGTTTGTCTCGTCAATAATATAAGGAAATGATATATTTCCCTAGTAAAGATTATTATGTTCATATTTGTATTTAATATTTAGTCAATTGTAATCCTATATTTTAGGCATAATTAACTCTTGTAATCTCAGTAATTTAGGATCTAAGATTATGTACTCTAACAAAGCCCTAACTCCAATCTTATGTATTTATACTCATCGGTTATAATGAGAATAGTCAAGCTTTTCCACCATCTCATTCTCTCCTCCTCAACATGGTATCAGCGGCCTGATCCTCGGAAAAGCTTCAACTCCAAACCCTCGGCCACCAGTCTCCAATCGACCACCCTCCCTCCGGCCAACTCTCAAAGACTTCAACCCTCGGCCACACTCCCATCCGGCCACCCTCAATTTCTCTCGCAATCATCCCCACAAAAACCACCGCCGCTTCCTCAATCTTGATCATCTAAACTCATCTAAACTCCGATCCTTTCCTTAGTCGGCCACCCTCTACAAGTTTTGGCCACCCTCTGCTCTGGCCACCCCTCCCGCCCTCCAAAACCATGGCCAAAACCGTGCTACCCCTTGGCCACAACTCTTCTAAAACCCTCAAAATCAACCTTCTCGAAGATGTCTTATAAATACAAATCTGAAGCTCTAATCACGGTCTCCACCGTTCAGATCGAAGACCCTTGTGTGGGCAATATGCTCACCAAATTTCGTACAAATCGGACCACGGATGACCACCCGATCGTCAACTTGATCATCATCTTGCATCAAAATCCGGGAATTTGGGTGATCGCGGCCACCCTCCTCTATTTCTGCCACCATCCTCAAGCTCCGGCCACCCTCAAGCTCCGGCCACTCTCAAGCTCCGGCCACCCTCATCTCTCGGCCAACTCAACTCCTATCAAGGTGAAAATAACTGCTTTCTCCCCAATCTCCATTTATTCAATTCTTTACAATTCTCTTTCACGTCAATTGCTCTAAACCCTCAAAACCTCTCAAACACTCCTCTGTTTTACCCCTTTATTATATCATGTACTCTCATCTTATATTCATTCATCTTCATCCCACACTCTTTATTTCCACATCTTCTTGATTGTCACATGACACACACTCCCAAAACTACAACGTTATCATAATCCCCGACCGTGATTACGTACTCTCAACCCTTAATCCAAAACTCTTTCGATTTTGTTCCCGTAACAGCTTACTCTAAAACCCTCCAACAAACATGGAAACCCTCTTAATACAATAATAAATAAAAAAATTTCAAACTCCAGACTTTTACCTTCGGCCAAATTTCTTTTCTTGATCCTAAAATTTCTTTCAAGTGATCAGTACTCTCAAACCCTCAATTTTCTTTTCCACTTCACGTTTAAAAAAAAAAAAAAAAAAAAAAAAAAGAAAACAGAATTGTTAACCCAGACTCATTCTCGGCCAAACTCCACCCAAGGCCACACTCACCAATTTTGTTTTCTTGATCCTAAAACTCCTTTATTTTCCATTTTTCCTCCCTCTTCGTTCAACCCTTGTTAGATGTCGCATTATCCTCCCGTATTATCTATCTCCGCTGCAACGCCTCTTCACATGTCACAACTCATCCAACGCTCACAGCTCAATTCAAGTCGATCATCAAGCGGGCACCGAGCATCGTTATTCATGATTTTATCCAAGATTGGTCTTACTCTTCGAACGTCCATCTTGCGGGGGCGTATAAGGAAATGATATATTTCCCTAGTAAAGATTATTACGTTCATATTTGTATTTAATATTTAGTCAATTGTAATCCTATATTCTAGGCATAATTAACTCTTGTAATCTTAGTAATTTAGGATATAGGATTATGTACTCTAGCAAAACCCTAACTCTAATCTTATGTATTTATACTCATCAGTTATAATGAGAATAGTCAAGTTTTTCCACCATCTCATTCTCTCCTCCTCAACAAAAAATAGGTAATGATTCTTGTCTGATTGGCTTTTATGCCTAGTTCAGGCGTGGTTGGCCGGAAAACGCTAATACTTGGGAGCCTGCTGATCATCTTCATCCTGATATTGTTGAGGCATATGAAGAGAGGTGTTTTGTTTTCTTCCCTTCGCTTCTTGATGAGCTAATATGTTCACCATATCAATTGTGGTATCCTCTTATCATTGTGGCAATTTCTTTAAAGCATTTTCCTATGGGCTGCAGCTTGCAGTCGGGTCTAAAGAAGAGTTCTCGTAAACGCAAACGCAAATTTACTCTGCCAAAGAAGAAAACGGACATGACATTGCTTGTAATGCTGCTTGGACAATCAAGTCTTCTTCACTATAAGAAGAGGACTGGTCGCATAACAGCTAAAACATGTAGCTTGGTTTTCTGCCCTTGCGTCTGCTAGCATGGAGGTTCTTTGATAAACATCTTGAGCAAGATTTGCATTTTGAACTCTGTTGATCCCATAACCCTCATCAATATCGATTCTGCCCGACCTTCCTAAGCAGAACATACATCAGATTGGATAGAGCTTCCACAACAAGTTTCAGTTGGCTTGATGAGTTCGTCTTGTAAATCTCCGTCCATGGCAAGTGTGACTTCTTGCGAAGTTACGGGAAACACAGTCGAGTTTTCACGTGAAGCTTCATCAATGTCAGAAACAAAAATAATAATTACTTGCTAACAAATCAAAACCATTCTAATTGACCTAATTAATTTTATCTTATATTATAAATGCACGAAATGAATCAACCATGTCCATATCCCTCTACATGTACGCATGTATCCACGAGGGTCTATCATACATATAGGGGCATTAATTAGTTAATTCACGCTGTCACGTTAAGTAACACTTATCATGACCTTAAATGAGAGAGAGAAAGGGCGGTCCACGCGTCGCACAAAAAGGTTTGACTTAGAAAGAAAGGAGCTGAGCACAATGAAAAAAAAGGTAAGAAAAACGGCCTTTACGGAGAAGCGAGTGGAAACCAAACTTCCCTGCTTTTTCTTTTCATTTCTTTACCTCCAATCCCTCTATTCTCCCTTTCTTCCGCCATTTCTTATTTTTAATTTTATTATTATTTTCTCCTCATCATTTTCTCTGCGTTTCCTTCGGATCTCTCTCTTCCAAATTATTCTCCCTCCACTCCACATTTTCTTACCTCTCTTCTTTTTTCTTTCTGTCCCTGTTTTTTTTTTTTTTTTCAATTTGTCCTGGAAATTCTCCGCTCGATTTCGAGAGCTCTCCTGCTAGAGCTCTCGATCGAGCTCTTCCTTTCTCTCCCTCTCTCAATGTATGCAATCAATACTTTTTTCGATATCGAATTCGCTTTTTATCTTGTTTTAATTCAATCATAATCATTGTGATTTTGATTGTTCGCAATTGCAGGATTTATATTCTTGTTGAAGAAGATTCTCCCGAGTCACGATAACAGTTCTACTCGAGGTACTGTTTTTTCTTCTTTCCTTTTAATTATAATTATTGCGTCATTATTAATCAAACTTATCTAATTTTTCATGCGTTAAATTTTGTAGTTTTATAAAATTCAATTGTGTAATTATAATGCCTTAAATTATCCATCAGTTAAATATATTGCAAAATAATCTGATTTTGCGTGTGGAATTTTCTATAGGATAAGCTGAATAGTGAGTATCATTATCATTATCAACATTATCATTTTTATTATTATTATAATAAGGAGTATTGATTTTAATCCGCTAATACAAATTATACGAGAAATGAAATGAGTGGTTTAATTTCTTTTGATAATGATAGGTCTGCTTTTATATATAGGAATCCAATGAGTCTACTTTTGAACATTTTGGTCAATAGTGGTGTAATGGCTTGTCAAGTTGACATAGAGTCGTAAAAAATGAAAACTGACGATTGAAAACGAAAACCGAATTTGTCGGTGACTGACCTTGCAATGACAGGGGTTGCTGGAATTTTTCACCAGGGACAGTAAAAAAAATTACGAACAGACAATGGAGATGGCAGCACAGCTAAAGCGGGGAATATCCCGGCAGTTTTCGACGGGATCACTCCGAAAATCGGGGAGGTTCAGCTTCAGGAGGCAGTCCTCCTTAGACCCTCAGCGTAACAACATGAGGTTTAGCTTCGGGAGGCAGTCGTCGTTGGACCCGATTCGACGGAGAGCAGCCGCGGATGAACCGTTGACAGTGGTGCCGGAGAATTTGGACGCGACGATGCAGTTGCTGTTCATGGCGTGTAAGGGGGAGGTGAAGGGTGTTCAAGACTTGCTTGATGAAGGGACAGACGTTAATAGCATTGACTTGGATGGTAGGACTGCCTTGCATATTGCTGCTTGTGAAGGCAATGTTGAGGTTGTTAAGTTGTTGTTAAGTCGTAAGGCTAATCTTGATGCTCGTGATCGTTGGGGTAGTACGGTAACTTTCTTTCTTACTTATCTATTTATGCGCGTTTTAATAGTTTTTACGTGTTACACTAACGACTTTTAGATGGGACTGTTCATAGATGTGTCACATATGTTCCATATCGAACATGGTCTCATGCTAGGATTGATATACTGAATTTTGAGTTGTGTGACGACCATGGGTTTGATGAATAAGGTTAATTCTCTGTAATTGAATCACCGAACTAATTAAGCTCATATAGGATTAATGTATCGACCCTAGTCTTAAATCCATCGATTTAATTTTGGTTAGCTTCTAATGTATTGGTTGATTTGTTTGGATTACACAAAGTGTAATAATCTCTGCGTTTACCTTTTTTGTTAACGCATGGTTGGAATATCTTCAAACTAAAAGTTAGCAATCCAAAAGAACGATACGAATCCATTATAGTGGTGAGAGTGAGACAGATGAGTGTGACATGCACTGGTCATGTAGGTTTGATGAGCCAACACATTTGTCTCAGGCCTGCATTATTGGTGATGATATGGAAGAAGATTGTAGTTGAGAATAGTCAATTAGCATGTTGATAAGTGTATAGATTTGTCTGGAGAAAACTCGGTAAAAGGACAAATAAGTTGGTATAAGGACAAGTTGTAAAATAATTATTAATGTTTGACAAAATTTGTGACCGGCGTATGACTTTATGCTCCAATAATGTATTATTGCCTAAGATACTGTGTGAGTACATTCTATTACATTAAACAAAAGAAGCAAACAGTATAGTATAACTGCTCTGTCTAATGTTTTTGTCTTTAGTATTACTTTTGTTTTTATTATTTCATTAGAATTCTCCATTACAAACTAATGGGACGAATATTTAATCAAGTATGCCGTCCGCACTAATATGGAACGAGCTCGACTTGTCACATACTCACATGTGTCATTTATAATTTTGTTGGTTATGATCGCCAAGTTTGTGTTTGATCATGGTAAAAGATGAATTAATAAGTAAATGTGTGAGAGTCAATATTTGGTTTGTATGGTAATTTGTAAGTATTGTACAAGGGTGTTGGTTTGTCCTCTGGATGTTAGTTGAGTAACTTTCGTTGATGATTCTGGTTGTCGTTGTAAGTTACCACTTCGTAACACATTTGAATAAGTAGATTACACCGAGCTTAAGATTAATTTGATTTTGCTTTTCTCTTTTTCTTTTTTGTTCCGTGATATAGTTGATGCCGACTACAGTGTATAACTGAAAGAAGCGAACTAGCTAATGCTAAGAAGCAGTGTTTATGTTTGTTTCAGTTGTTCTTAGTATTTGTTCTCGTCAACAAGTGTTTATGGCCTTTATGCAGATTGTAATGTGAAAAACATCATAGGGCTTGTTTGGTAGCATGTAGTCTCATTGCAACGTAAATTTGTTAATCGAAGCTTTTTTACTCGGGAAGAGGAGAGTGACAACGGTTAGAAGCGAAGTATTTTTCATTAATCATTTCAATTTAATGAGCTCCATTTATGTTGATGTGTAATAATGACCATTGTTCTGCACTTCTGCTTAGACCCATGAAAACATCAATGCACTATTAGATATGATCAATTACTTTCTCTTCCATGTGACTCCTCTTCCTCCCTACCAATCAAACCTGCATGCACTTACATTTTTTTCTTTGAGACTTCATATTTAAATTTTTATGTTTGATTTGTGGTCTACACAGTATACACCCTTACATGTTGAATCCAACCGTTCTCTGTAGGCTGTTAGTTATTTTGTTAGTACTTTGCTGAACACCCATTTATTTGCTTCTATTCAATTGAAAAAAGCTGTCTCCTGATGTGGAGTGAATTTCTGCAGGCAGCTGCTGATGCTAAATACTATGGAAATATGGATGTCTACAATATCTTAAAGGCTCGGGGTGCAAAAGCTCCAGTATGTTATGATTCTCTTTGCTATATTTTGTTGTTTCGTTTCTACCTTTTGTTGTTGACATTTCAAAAGTAGACCTTCTAAAACTTGCTCCCATGACAAATCCAGAAAACCAGGAAAACTCCAATGGCAGTCGCGAATCCTAAAGAAGTTCCAGAGTACGAGCTTAATCCGTTTGAACTTCAAGTTCGCAGAGCTGATGGTATTGCAAAGGCATGATCTTTTTCCCTTACTGTATAGGATGTGTCATATGAGGAATCCATGTATTCGCGATGTTCACGTGCATACTGAGTTGTCCTTCTTAATCATATTCTGCATCTTCAAATGCTTTTAGAGTTGATGCTTTTGCATTTTGCAATGATGGGGATCATCGATTTGATCCTATATCTCCGAGCTACAGAATTAGTGTAGATTCTCGTTATTTTCCTGGTTTCTTGTTGTTGCTCAAGTTGTGCATTATAAAGCGGAGAGAATTTGAGCGCCACCTGAAAGCTTCAATTTAGACTAGTGCTTAATCAGGCTGCCGAGCACTTGCACCTCTCAGGCTCTCACTGCTATCTGCAAATTTTATTTTCTCTCGAGTTTATGTGCTAATACTATTGCTAAGCTGAACAGTTCATTTTCTAATCTTGTTCTTAATGTGGTGCTTCAATATGCTGTAAATTTTGTCCCTTTGCAGACATTTACTTAATGCTAGCTAGCTTATCATCATCGTCTTTCTCATATTATCTTTGCTCATGTTATTCTTTTTTCTCCGCAGGGTGTTTATCAAGTGGCTAAGTGGAATGGCACCAAAGTTGCTGTTAAGATACTCGACAAGGAGAGCTATACTGACCCAGAAAGCATGTATTGTACTAATCCTTCTACTTAAGTACTTTGCTGAATGTGTTTAATGCTCTATATTTCTCGTGCTCATTTAATCAGTGCTGTCTGCTTCCTTTGTCCTCCACAATGCCTTTAGCCTGGATTATTATTTTTAGACTTCAGTAACAGCTATAATTTGTGATGCTTAAATGGCCCATCTTCCTATTCCTGTTTCTTGAGTCGTTGAGTACTCTAATTGAAATATTTGTAATAAATTTTCATCACAGAAATGCATTTAAATGCGAGTTGACATTACTGGAGAAGGTGCGCCATCCAAATATCATCCAGTTTGTTGGAGCCGTTACCCAAAATATTCCAATGATGATAGTGGTAGAATACCATTCAAAGGTAATTTTGTTAGTACTCCAAATTACTGTGCTTATCCCTTAGATTTCTGGAATCGGTTAGATATTATGGTGATTGATATTTCCTATCAAATTTCATGTTTCATTTCAATAGAAAAGAAGATATTGCTTTACTGTTATAGCCATTATTTTTTCGACAAGTACTTTCTTTACTTTTGATAGAGAGTCAAACTTCTAAGGTTCATGTTTTATTTCTACTTATGTTCTTTACATCCTTTAAACACAAACTTGTAGTATTTTGATATCCAAAACCATTACATTGCTTGAGTCAAAAAGCCGAATGATTTATTTCTTGGAAGATGAGGTATGGACCTTTTTGCTATATGTGAAGTGGTGGACTTGTATTCAGAGGCTGAGGCTTCTGAACCTAGTGATGGTAGCTGGCTGTACCTCTGCTTGTCTGATTGAATGTAATACAGTTCATCTGTTCAGCATGCAATTTCTATGTTTGGGCAGATCTGGAATGAGTAACTGTGATTCTAGTCTAAGTTTATAACCAATGAAATAATTGTCTGCTAACCTGAGGTTGGAATAGTCGATACCATCTCACTGACATTAATGATTTCTGTTCTTGTTCATGAATCTTCATAAAGGTCAATTACTCTATCCTACAGACACTTACATCAGACAACTATAAATAAAAGCTAGCATGATCTGGAAATGAAAGCCATTAGGATATAATCTTTGATCTTCTGTAATAATCTTGTGGTTCCTGGAAGTGATGCCTGAACACTCAGATACATGTGTTCCCGCACCCGTGGTTCCTGACTAGCCACGGAGAACATTGTTGCCTTTTTTTGGCAGTTGATGGTGCCTTCAGCAAGTTTGTTCTAGGTTGTTGTAACAATATTTGCTTAATTCGGAGGCTAATGGTGGATGCATCCACATTCCTAGTTTTAAGGGGTATAGTCAAGAAAAGATCAAATGTTTTCCGTGCCACTTTTAAGCTTTCATCTCACTATGCTAATTAAAATTTTGTGAACTCAAGCAGAAATTTGGTGCTTCAGGGTCTCTTTTCCCACATACACTTGGTTTTTTCAAAATCTTCTGAGTTTTATGCGACATTTGAAATTTCCTAGTATTATGGGGCAGGATGTGGTAAAGTGTAAGAGCCAGGGAAACGAGAGGATCATATGAATTAAGATTGAGACAAGTGAGGCTGTACTTACCAAGAAACTGTGCAATTTGATCCTTTTAATTTGTCATTAGGTATTCACAACCTAAGAAAAGCAGTAGCATACAATGGTTGTGAAGTAAAAATGGATCAACGGTCTGACTTTCCACTCCTTGGGGCTTGATGTCAACTAGATGCTGATGAACTTGAAAATGTGCTTCATTGAGTTAGTTGTCGGTTTCCATTGATTCTCTGGATTGAATTAGTTATTATTTTACAGGGTGATTTAGGATGCTATCTTCTCAAAAAAGGAAGACTGTCACCATCAAAGTCCTTAAGATTTGCTCTTGATATTGCCAGGTATTAGCCAATTTAAAAGAACTTTTTCAGGAAATTTGATGATTGCTTAGAAGAACAGCTCTTTTACAATAAGAATATTGTTATCTGTATTTCTCATTGATTTGTTCAATCGCAGGGGTATGAATTACCTCCATGAATGCAAACCAGATCCAGTTATCCATTGTGATCTAATGCCCAAGTAAGACGACCAAATGCAAAAGACAATATCTTATTTTTCACTGGGATGATAGTATTATTCTTTAATAGTTGAAATTTGGTAAGGTGCCAGAAATATTTTGCTGGATAGCGGGGGACAACTGAAGGTCGCTGGATTTGGTTTGGTACGATTGTCGAAGATATCAGCCGAGAAATTTAAATTGGCAGAGACTGGGGCTTGCACTCGTCATTTGAGTAAGCACTATCTGCTTTTAAAAAGAACTCCTTATATTTGTGTAAAACAACAGTCAAAGAAACATCATGTTACCAGAATGTTCAGCACTGTAGCTCCAGTTTGTAGGAAGTTGCTGTTGTCGATCACTAGTACTTAATGTCTATGCTTCACATACTCTACGAAATGTCTCTTTACTTGACGCTCTGGGTTTATTTCATTTCAGATGCTCTTGTGGAGCATTACCTAATTTTATGCCCTAATATCACTGCAACTTGTCTAGAGGGAAAGTGTTTATATAGTTGTTTACAACGGTTGCTGATGCATCATACATGTGAAATTTGGTGCTAGTTCTGCTTGTATACTATGCTGGTTGCAGTTTTAAGCCTAAAAAGCCCAGTGAAAGTTGGAATATAGTGCATCTATATGGAGAAATTTTTGCTTTTGGTAGAGGAATTTTGGGGTTATTGGCCAATTAGCTAAATTTAATGTATTGAAGCAACTTCATACTGCTTCAAATGAACAAATTTCATCATCTTTTAGGAGTTGAGTTTTCAGAAATTTACTGAAATGAAGAGCCATTGATCCTGATGAGAACTCATTTTGTTTGGGTGTAGGTGTGTACACAGCTCCTGAGCTCTACAAAGATGAAATATTTGACAAGGGTGTGGATGCATACTCCTTCGCTGTTATTCTTTACGAGGTATGTGAGGTTTAAATTTGGTCAATTTTGTATCTTGTAGCACCTCTATATGCCTGGTGGCGTCTGATTTACAGTTTAATGTACTAGTACACAGAGACCAGCAAGCCGAATGCTAGTCTGTGACTTAGTGATTGTTTGGTTAGCCATTACAATATGTAGGTAATGCTAATTTTTTGGAATGACAAATTTGGAAGCTCTTTGGTTGTTAAGGTTTCAGCAAAATGTGGGATTTAAGGTTCTTATGAGTTCCCAATTCACAAAATAGAGGAATTGGTTTACCGACTTCCCACTGGGAAAGTGGCAATTCCTGCAAAAGAATTCTCGTCCCAAATTTTTAACCAAACACTGTTAAAATATTCCGATGGATTGAACAACGTAATTTAAGTCCCATGCAGTGAAAATTCCTAGATTTTTCCAATTATGGGTAACTCTCAGTGTTGCTGTTTCCTCTTGTAATGAGGATCAGGCACTAGAGAAAAAAATCAACCTCGGCATGGTAATCCTCCTTCCTGATATACTAGCCAGTTGCAGTAAAACATTAAACTCTTCACAGTTACATATGGATGCTCTAATGTTCTCAAAATGAATTTATATTTATCTTCGAGATGCCACATAAGATGTTTATTTGGGGAAACTAGAAGTCCTGCAGCTGAGGGACCTTAGTCAGAACATGCTCATGTACTTGCCCTTGATTTAGGAGGATAAGGGACGGCCTGTAGGAAGCAGAATACTCAACAAGTCCTCATTTTTTTTCATTATAACTGGTTGATATATGGCTCACTACTTGTATAGGACAGTTTGTGTATTTAAATGTTTTATATGTGAACGAATTCAAAAGCAAAGCGAAATCAAACCTAGACGCTGACCCAAGTAATGATCCATTGCTCACTAATAATGCTATTAGCAAATAATGTCCAACTAAGAATAAAACTACTTAGCTCAATTTGTGTTCAAAGTCTAAACAAACGAATTGAAAGAAACACTCTTTCGACTATTTTCTTATTAATTTTCAAGTCTATAACAATACAAGGTGCTATTTAATAGCCTAGACTTTTAGAAGAAAACACAAGGAGATAAGACACCTAATAAGATATGGAAACATGACTTCCACCATCATTTAGGGAATGGTATTATTTGGTGAAAAATAAGACACTTTACCAAACTAAAATTAAGAAATTAGGAGTACTAATTCTCAGAATCCCAACATTATTTGTTCTATGAATACCGTTCTTGGAGCCCTAACCTACATCTTTAATAGGTTCGCAGCAAATTCCTCGATGTTCCTGTCAGAGCTGCCACCTGCTTCCATAGCCTCTTTAGCCAGTTCCTTCCATTTCTTGACATTGCATTTGAAGTTTCTTCCTGTCTCCTTGTCCATTACTTTTCGGATGCAGGATTCCACTTCATCCTTAGTTACAATGCCCTTTACATTCGCCTTAACCCTGACACCAATTTTCCAAACATCTGTTATATGTTTGGCGTTGCAGGGTTGGTCAGTCCATTAAGGCATTGCCACCATAGGAACCCCTAAGCTTATAGCTTCTAGAGTCGAGTTCCATCCACAGTGGGTCATGAAACAGCCTGTTGCTGGATGAGCTAAAACTGCTAATTGGGGGGACCAGTTAACAGTCAAGCCTTTTCCCGCCATCTCAGTCTTAATACTCAGAGGAAGCTTGCTCTCTTCTGAAGCTCTGACAACCCACAAGAAGTTTTTACCACTTTGCTTTAAACCTTTTGCTATTTCTTCCATTTGCCCTTCTCCTAGAGAAGACAAGCTTCCCATGGATATGTATATAACTGATCCGCTTTCATTAGAATCGAGCCACTGAATGCAAGCATCTGTTTCAGGTTCAAATAGGCTGAGCCCATATCCTCTGTCATCTCTCAGGCGCTTGTCCAAGTACATTGAGGGAATGGTTGGTCCTACAGTCTTTATAGGACAAATTCTTGCCATAGATTCAAGCACCTGAATAGAGTTGTAACGTAATGTTACTGCCTACAATTACAGAAGCCTTAGATCTTAATCTACAGCAAAAGGATTTATAGTCCTGAAATCTTTTGTGATTGTGTTGTGTCTGTGTGTCTGTGGGTTTCGAATCCGAAGAACCAAGAAAACGACATCTCAGAGTATGCCTGGTGGTTTTGGACATAGTTTGTGTTAAAGCTGCCTAGGCACATTACTAGCTGATTGGTAGTATATGTTCATGTAGTACTCCTTTACGTCCTTTGAAAGGCGTAATCATACTGAAAAATAAGAAAGCTTACAACAGGATAGAAATGTTATTGTACCTCTGCTTCCAACTTGTCAATAGTGTTGATGAAGAGCATCTTGGCCTTGCGAAAGGCCAAGGATTGATTAATTTTGAGGCAATTAAGGCCAGGATAAGACATAGAATTCACAAGCAGAGAAGGTATGTCATCAGCCCTTAACAAGGGCAATGAAGGAACCGACACCAGAGAACCTTTAATGGGACTGGTCAAACCTCCCTCGTAAACATGATAGTGGATAAAATTAACAGCTGCTGACTGAGTGAAAAATGGTGCGCCATCGATTCCAGCTGCTAGTGCCACGTTCTGGATCCAAGTTAGAGCACTGTCATACACTACGAACTTGACAGGTTCCGTGGTGCTCTTGTAATCCTCAATTAGTTTACTCAGACTCTGAGGTATCACTCTTTCGAAAATCTTGTAGTAGGTCTCATGATTCTCTACCTTCTCCCCGTCTTTCAGACCGTCATAAATAGGCTGGATTTGAATGACACTAGACTGAGACTGAGGCGGGAGTGTTTTTGCTAAGGTGAAGGTCGTGATGAGAGTGGCTTTGATGCCTTTGGAAGCTAAGCGCTTCGAGAATTGAAGCATTGGGTTTATGTGTCCCTGCTTAGGGTATGGGAAAACTAGAACATGAGCTGACATTAATCTCTCTCTTTCTTCCTCCATTTTTTTTTTTCTCAGAGGTCTGATCTTCTTGCTTGATTAGCTATCATCTTAAGCCAGAGAATGACCATTTGTTTGCGTGGGTGAGGTTTGTTTAGTCACTGTTGTTGCATTTATGACATTCACCCATAAGCTGATTGGCACTTATCTCTGTGGTGGTCTACACTTGTGCCCAGTACTAAGAAATGTGGGATTGAAGGTTCATATTAACATGTGTTCCCATTTGTTCCCAGTCCACAAAATAGAGGAATTGGGTTAACCACTTCCTGCTGGGCAAGTGGGAAATCCTGCACGAATTTACGTCCCAGAGTTTCAACCAAACACTATTAACAAATTCCCGACGGAAAAAAAAAAAAAGTAAACTAAATTACAAGAGAAAAACAAATTCCCATGGATTGAACAAAGTGAATTAAGTCCCCTGCATATCAATCAAATCGCACTCAGTGTTGCTATTTCCGCTTGCAATGGGATCGGGCAAAAAAAAATAAAAATAAAAATGAAAACTCAGTTAATTTGGTTGTCAGAGACTCAAAGTGGTAATTCACCTTCCGGATTTACAATAAGGAAATCTCTGTCACGAGCCAGTTAAAGTAACATTAAAATCTTCTCAATTACATATGGATGCTCTGATGTTCTAAAATTGAAGAACTATTATTGGTTGGCACACAAGATGCTTAGTTGGGGAGGAACTAGAAGTCCTGCAGCTGAGGGACCTTTGTCTGAACATGCACCTATTTTGAGTAGTCGTGTATTCATGTCTACCTGTACTTGCCCTTGATTTAGGAGGATAAGTGAAGGCCTGTAGAGGAAACAGAATGCTCAACAAGTCCTCACTTTCTATTATTGTAGTTTCTTGATATTTGTCTCACTACGTGTATAAATCTTTTTCTTGCGTAGATGATTGAGGGTGTTCATCCTTTTCACCCCAAACCCGCTGAAGAGGCTATTAAGCTTATGTGTTTGGAAGGAAAGAGGCCACCATTCAAGAAACTGAAGAATTATCCATCAGACTTAAAAGAGTAAGTTCCTTTCTTGCAGGATTGCATTCTCAGGCTTTGTCGAAGCTTTGGCTTCATGTGTTGTTACATAATCATATACAATGAGTGTTCCGTTATTTCAATCTCCCAATATTGATGTGTGAGGGAAACCCCATAAAACATTTTTACAGTGACCTTAAAGAAACTGTCACTTGCCTTGTGACCTGTATTTCAGCTAGATACTATGGCACACTGATTCTTTCTGGTTCATTTTCCCTTTCAGAATTCATGAATCTACCAACTTCTTGATGTATTTGCATATCCACCGTCTCTAGTCCTCTTTTTCAGCTTCTTACTTGTGTTTACATACCAGATATGCCATAATTTGAACTTTGAACTTGTCATTGCTTCTTTTTCTTCACAACTGTTTACTGTCACAGCAGTTAGCCAAACCTATGTGCCATGTGAACTAACTGAGTCACAATAATGGCAAATTCAGGTTGCTCGAAGAATGTTGGAGCGAAGATCCCTCTGTGAGACCGAATTTTGCTGAGATCATTTTGCGATTGGACAGGGTAGTTACCCAAGGCTGTAAACAAGGCTGGTGGAAAGACACCTTCAAACTTCCTTGGTTGTAAGAAGCAGGAAACTTGTAATTTGACTTGGTAAGCATCTAGGCACTATTTCTTCCATTTTTATCTTTTTTGACGATGTCTTCCATGTTAAACAAGTACATTTCATAATCACATGGACTATATTTCTTCCAAGATCGGTACACACTTAATCACATTGTAAGAAACCAATGCAACTTCTTTGGATTGAGTACAACATTCACAGTTTTTCAGTACTTTCATAAAAACATAAAACAGCATGGTCAAGTACTCGACTAACAAGTTGTACATTTCGGGTGGAATGACACAATCTGTTGTACTTGTAGGAACGGAAAGAACTGTATGTGCGCGCAGATGCTTTGTGGAAGACCGTACGACAATATTATCACGAGAAGAAGCCGCGGGATTTTGCACATTGTACTTGCTCTGTTAAATTTTGATGGAGGCGGCTGTTGGAATGAAGAGAATTGGTTTGTAAAGATGTTACTAAAAGCATATATCAAGTTTTTTTGTTCTTGTGCTCCATAGCATTTCTTTCTTTTCTGGAAAGAGCTGTAACAGTTTCTTTCCATATCATGTATATTTTGTGCCATAAAAAATATGTAAACCAAAGTGTTAATATGCGTTAATAAGCAGTAAAATGCAGTATTATCTTACTGTATGCTCTCCCTTCAACTCACTATTTTTATTCTTTTCCTGTTTTTTGAACAAATTCATTTCCTTTTCTTGTATCATGGTTAAAGAGGCCTGGTTAAAGATCAAATTCACTGCTTTGCTAAAATCATGTGCTCACACTTTTGGTTGAAATCATCATCTTACATGGTACCTTAGTAAAATTGGCATTTTGATCGGGTCAAACCACTAGTGTACGTGTTTGGTTGACATCATTTAAATAGCAGTTAGAGTATTACTATTTAGCATTTGGGAAATGCTATACAAAGTAACATTAGTAAAAAAAATGAAACTAGCTACCGACTACTTAAACAGCTACCTGCTACTCAAACTGTTGCCAAGAGACATACCAAAGGAGGAGGCGGGAATCATCGATAGACCTGACAATAAACAATTGTCGGCGTATAGTTCTACTGTTGGCCCCAATACTTGTACCAATACAATACATCAGCGTAGCACAAAATCTACCCGGGGAATGCTATTGAGTATTGACACTCCACGGGATTTCTTTACACCAATTGTTCTATGGTACCCCGGGGGTACCAATACAGTCTTTTTTAAATAAATCAGCCCAACAATTATAATATGGGCCTTATAAATTTCAGCCCAAACAAAAATAAAAAACAGAAAAATCACATTCTCTTCTACCCCCCTTTCCAAATCCAACCAATGGACAAAAATCAACCATTCTATAACAAAAACTAATCATTCTACGACAATTCCATTACAAAAACTAACATTCTAAAACAAAAATCATTCATTCCATAACAAAAACTAATCATTTCATAACAAAAGCTATACATTCCAGAACAAAACGTAACCATTTTGAAACAAAAAGCAACCATTCTAGAACAAAAACTAATCATTCCAGAACAAAATCCAACCATTCTAGGACAAAATGTAACC
>JBBYHQ010000015.1:4391851-4404805 GCA_038382645.1 Spergularia azorica
CGATATATATAGGGGTTCACCCCTCATCAATAAGAACACAACAACAACTATCATTCAACCCTAATTACATCTTGACACTTAGAGACTAATTGATGATAAGTAAAGGGGAAGTATATATAAGTAACACGGTCTTACACATACACCGTAGAACAGGTTTATGTTTTTATATGTTAAAGACGTCATATAAAAATCTTCTCGTTATATACTCATACTATGAGACAGTCTCACCATCATCACTTATATATTAGTAAATGTATGTATACAGTACCTGTTCCAGGCTCGATCCAAGGAGAGATGAAAATGGCAGGAACTCTAACACCAAGGCGATCGAAATTGAAATTATATGGAGGGGGACCAACAATGCCATCAGGACTAGGAACTCCCTCGTTTGGTGTAGGAACATGGTCAAAGAAACCACCATGCTCATCATATATGATTACGAATAACATTTCATTCCATTGTGGACTTGATCTCAGTGCTTCATACACTTCCTTGATGAAACGTTGGCCAGTCGAGACATCGTGGGACGGATGATCGTCGTTCCCTGGCAGTAATTTCAGGTCTAAGTACCTCTGTTCGATCACCACATAGTTCGGCAACTTCCCTAGCTTGCAGTGGAGCTTGAATGTGAGATCAAATGGGTGAAACTTTGTAAGATATTTCAATTTCCTAAGGTTCCTGCAGCCATTTAAGTTTTATACACGACACATTACTAACAAATAACACAAAATATAATGAAGGTCTACACTTACATGACAAGAAGTTACAATATTAGGTCGAATTGTGAATCATGAATTATGATCATGTATATTTTTTTCGGCTCAAAATGTCTAATCTAATTGAACTATGATTATATGCTAATACCAATTTGGGACTAATTTTATTCGATCTGAACCGAACTAATTGTCTTTTAAGTTGAACGAAACATTACCTAAGAATAAAGATCTGCATAATGATATACAAGCTAAGATCTACAATTCTTTCCTCCTCTTCACTAGTTTACTTATTTTAAAGTTAATTACAATGCATACTAGTATATATATAAACTCAATTCTTCGTACATACTTATTGTTTGATCAATCTATGTCTTTTTATCTACTCAGGATCACCTACTATATTCACTATGCAGTAGATTCTATATATATAAAGGTTTAAGACATAAAACTGTGGGAAAATTACCTGTAGTAAAGGGTGGCAGGAGGTAATTGATAATAAATGCCAAAACTATGACCAGCTTCGTGCAAAGAATCGAAGATAGTTTTTTGAGGCATTCCTGCCTTGAGCTTTTCGCTGTCGTTGCTTGTTAAGCCATGAGAAGTGGCCGAGTGGATGTACTGCCTATTGGCCTGTGTGGATGACGGAATCGAGGCAAACCACCGGTCACAAACTGCAAATTGAGACACCAGTTCTTTGTAGACGGGTACGAGATCCGGCTTGAACCCGTTCATCACTGCATCGGCCATGCCAGGTTTGATTCGGTTCGCATTTTGGACGAACCCTTGCATTGTAGGAGGGGGCTTCTTTTCGGCCGATTCTTGTGTCCATGGCTCTCCAAATATCTAATCATTTTACTCATATTATTAATATAATTTATTATTAGTCTCAGAACAAAATAGTTTTTCAACATGTATACATATGATTAGTTCATTGTAAAGAAATGTTTTTATGAGTTGAATGAATAACGAACGATCGTAACTTTATATATACGTCAAGCATTTTATTTATGAAAATAATGAATTCATCGATCAATTGAATTGAAATCCCCTAGAGTTGAAGAATTAACTCTACACGGCATAGTTTGCTTAAAATGGAAAATAAACTCCTACGATACCATGTGCATTTATCTCTTATTTACAAAAATACATTTTCAATTATATTTTCTGTTTATAGTAAACTCTACCAACTCTATGAAAAAATAACTCCATGGGATATAAATCCCGATCAATTATATTTGGTAGTAATAATCTAAAATTAAATTAGACGATGATAGTATGTGTTTTGCTAGTAAAATTAATGACAATATTATTAGACAATGCAACTTGCTTTTCAATTAGCGTCTACATATTATACGATTTAAGCATGGGACGAATTTTATTCGATCTACAATCCTTACGTATGACTAGACATATTCATATCTATACATACATCACAATGCAAAAGAAATAATCAATGTACAAAATGCATGGGGATTAATTAAGAAGTTTCACCTGTTCATACATGTCTTGAATAGAGTGACCAGGGTCAGGATCAACGAAAACGGAGCCATCCCCAAAGTTGACACGAGCAGAGTTAGGATCAGAAGTGTTCAAGGGGTTGGAGAAGTCCTGATCACTAGCGACGCCGTCGATTTCAGGGTTGAGTAGCTTCATCCATCCTAGCATATGATCAAAGGACCTGTTCTCCTGCACCAGCACCACCACTGTCTTTATCGGATATGAGCTGTTTCCTGCTGCCATCTTTTCTTTCCTGTTGCAC
Organism: Spergularia azorica; assembly: GCA_038382645.1. Taxonomy (NCBI): domain Eukaryota; kingdom Viridiplantae; phylum Streptophyta; class Magnoliopsida; order Caryophyllales; family Caryophyllaceae; genus Spergularia; species Spergularia azorica. Next base: position 4,394,327 of record JBBYHQ010000015.1, read on the forward strand.
TTTTGATCTGATCTACTGTGTCTTTTTTGCTGCGCACGTCCCTTTAAAGTTGTTTACGGAAGTTGGATGCAAGTGGCCTGCAAAGAAGATGCGCAGTATACGCCAAGATTGTTTTTATCATCTTCGTTGGCTCTTAATATATAACGTTTGTCTGTCGATGAAGTTATAAAAAACCAACCCATGCATTTGGTTGGTTGCGGAAAAAATAACTATGTATGTGCAAAATGGAATATGTTCATTACGGTATAAGCATATGTCGCACGGTCGTGTATGTATATATGTCCCAAAACAACCATATTCTAAAACTATTGCCCAAACTATTGACCATTTTCAATTGGAAATGGTTACTTTGGGCGATAGTTTTAAGCAATGGTTATTTTGGTAAATAGTTTAACTAAAATAGTCGCTTTGGGAAATAATCCATTGAATTGCTATGATAATATGATATTCAACAAGAGATTTAAAGATTAGTGAAAGAAACTCCCATCGCGCCATATGTATGTAATAGTTTTACTAGACCCTAATATCGACTAAACCAAACGATTAAAACAAAAAAGGCGTGTCAAAATATGATTAAACTTTGAAACTTACTCGAGTCTGTTCACTCAGCTCGTTTTCTTACTAAATTAAACATGCGACAAGATACGTCATGCATATGTTCAGATTAGCATAGTTGTTGTTGGGACGTGATAAGATCTACAGCTATTTGTTTCGTTTGATCTATAAGCCTAATAATGCACTACTAAATTGGCCTTTGGACGACCCAGTTGCTAATCGCATACTAATATAATAACTTACGACTTCTATTATTAAGAGTTGTGATAATCACGTTCGTAAATTCATATAATATAATTAGAATCAGAATATGCTCATGAAAGGTATATCCAATGCGTGTTCGAGGAAACTGGCCTGGAACGACCTGAAAGTCCTAAGCCAAAATTAAAGCCAATTAATAGTTACTCCAGTATAAGGTTTGATAATTAAGACCTCATAATCATCTATTTGAGGCGACAATACGATGTAAAGACAAATTGTTCTATGAGGCAATAATGATACTCGGTCAGCAGTGTATATGAACCATTATTTCAACTAACTAGTTTGAATTGATAGTTGAGCCCGATAATTGGTCGTTCAATATCATCTTAATAATATCATCGCCTTTTTCACCGGACAAAAAAAATCATCTTAAATTATCATGAATTGGACGACTTCAAAACGGCTTTACAATAAGATTTTATCTTCTTTTTTTCGAAATGAAGAAAGTTTAATTAGAAGTAAACACATTATCTACATGCATGTTGTTTTTGGTAACAGGATATTTTGAGCTCTTTTCAAATACTGCCATCAATTGTCGCAAGCCAAGCAAGAGAAGAGCTTATGAAAAAATGATTTGTTGTTCAAGTCTTTGCCCTGGGAAATTTCTTGTTGTTCATCAGTAGATTCAGTGCTTTCAACAACCACGACCGCGTTTTCGTCTGCACCATTTTTCCTGGCTTTCTCACATTCTTCCAAGAAAATCTTAAAGGACTTGTTACAATACTCAGCTGCTTGAGCAACATTCATATCCTCCACAAGTTTGTCTGGATAGCTGTCTTTTGAGTGGTCTCCTCTTAAGCATGCTCCTAATTGCACCATTTCCCCTTGAAATTCTGACAATCTCTTCTCTTCGATTGCATCGAAATCTCTCAGTCTCACCGGCTCAGGTAATGTCACTACATCACAAATGCCGTAATTACTTAACAATAATGGTTTAATTTGCTCCAAAATAAACTATAGATCAAATTAACCAATTCTAGTATTCTAATATCGTTATTACTAAGTTGTCACTTTAAATTGCGTGCCACAAAGTGACGTAACATTTTGTCTGGGTTAATTAGGATTATCAACATGTGATTATTATTGTTGCTCTTTCTTATTAAACTCAATTGGAAGGAAATGCGAGGCACGTTATTGAATGATTTGTCCTTCGATCAAGTGTTATAAAACTACGAGTCTACGAACACATACACTAGTACATACCTGGACAGTCAGTTCTTGGAGAGGTTCGGTTCAAGACAACGTCAAAGGTGCCAGCCCAAGCATCTCTCTTCGTAAGGAAGTCCTTTAGGCCGAAAAACTTCTTAACAGTTGCCGGAATTGACGAGTGCTCAAATTGCGATGTTGGTTCCGGTCCAGAAGGGCTATGTAGCACTGTATTTTCCATCATCAAACTCCTCATTAGTACTCGCAGATCGATGTGCGACAGAATTCAACATGTAAATGCTAAAAATTAATTAAATGTACTAGTTGACATTATCACGAATGACCTTATCAGCTAAACAAGCTCACGAAATAGGGCAACAAAATTAATTGTAAGCATATATGCTATATAGATCGAAGTACCTGTCCCAGGCTCGATCCAAGGAGATATGAACATGGCAGGAACCCTAACACCAAGACGGTCGAAATTGAAATTATAAGGAGCAGGACCAACGATATCATCAGGACTAGGTACACCCTCCACCGGTGTAGGAACATGATCAAAGAAACCACCATGCTCGTCATACACGATTACGAACAACATCTCATTCCACTGTGGACTCGATCTTAATGCTTCATACACTTCCTTGACGAAACGTTGGCCTGTCGAAACGTCGTGGGATGGATGATCATCGTTCCCTGGCAGTAATTTTAGGTCCAAGTATCTTTGTTCGATCACCACGTAATTTGGTAGGTTGCCATTCTTGCAATCGCTCTTGAATGATAGATCATAATCGTGAAATTTCGTTACGTATTTCAATTTTCTCAGGTTCCTGTAGCCAATTATAAAGGTCGATCAATTAGTCAAATTTCAATTCGGATTGCAAAATTATTACGATCCTAGGTTCACATGAATTTGGGGTTTAATTATTAGGGTTACGAAACTTGGAATTCAATGTTGTGTCGATAACATGTACATATATATGCGAAGTAAATAGATAAACACGATTCAATATCTAAAATTAAAACTCGTACATTTGTTTTAAGATATATCTACTTTGATCTTAATTATCGCTCTGCATAGTAGCATTGGCTTGTAATTGTGACTCACATGAAGAAGTGTAGAAATACGAGGGCAATTTAAATGAACTAAGAAGTGTAACATTAATGGATTTACCTGTAGTAAAGGGTTGCTGGAGGCAATTGGTAATAAATGCCGAAACTATGACCAGCTTCATGCAAAGAATCAAAAATGGTTTTCTGAGGCATACCAGCCTTAAGCTTGTCACTATCGTTGCCTGTCAAACCATGAGAAGTGGCAGAGTGGACGTACTGCCTGTTAGGCTGTGTCGATGCAGGAAGCGAAGCGTACCACCTGTCACAAACTGCGAATTGTGACACAAGTTCCTTGTAGACGGGTACAAGATCAGGCTTGAACCCGTTCATCACGGTGTCAGCCATCCCGGTTTGGATCCGATTTGCATTTTGGGCAAATCCTTGCATTTTTGGAGGTAGCTTCTTTTGGACTGATTCTTGGCTCCATGGCTCTCCAAATACCTGCTCATTCAATTTCAAAGTTGACCTCAAATTGTACTTAAACTTTACTATTAGAAGATGAATTTGTTTATTGAGACGGTTTCACCCTAGAATTACTGACGTGTACAATACTTGGCATAAATCACATACTATGCAAAACTTGTACATACGCTACCTGTTCATAAATGTCCTGAATAGAGTGACCAGGGTCAGGATCAACGAAAACGGAGCCGTCCCCAAAGTTGACACGAGCGGAGTTAGGATCAGAGGTGTTCAATGGGTTGGAGAACTCCTGATCACCGGAGACGCCGTCGATTTCGGGGTTGAGTACCTTCATCCATCCTAGCATATGATCAAATGACCTGTTCTCCTGCACCAACACTACCACTGTCTTTATCGGAAATGCGCCTTGGTTTGCCATTATTTTTCTGCCTAATAAATTCCTCTGCTCTTGTGTTTTTATTTGGTGAGCACTTTTGTTTTAAAGTTTTGTTTAAGGATGTTAGTTGAAAGTGCAAGGAAGATGGTGATCAGTATACGTTAAGTTACAGGTTTGTGGCCTTGTGGGCTCTTATAAATTCGTTTGTTTGTAGGAATAAAGTTGTATGAACAAGTAATATATTTGGTTGCTTGTGCGTAGGAAATTTCTGAATGTGATATGACAACATTACATTAAAGTCTTAAAGAAATGTTGTTTAGCTATTTTACATAACATTATGTTGCTTGATGAATTAAACATAAATTTACAATGTAGTATATCCATCAAGAGAAGCTATCGAGTCGGTCGCAAGTTGTCATAATTAAGTAATTGTTAACTCTGATTTTAATGAAGCTAAATTACTCCAAAGATATTTTTAATCTAAATTAATTCCACAATTTAGTAAATTTTGGTCATATATAATTTCGAAAAACTCGGATTTTAAATTTTAGTTTCGTTTTGGACTATCAATTCATGTGACGTGGTCTCAGAAGACATGAATAGTAATGGATATATAGGAATCAAATGCAGGGCAAGTAACGACCAACTACAAAAGCATAAATGTTAGTTGTTAAACGAATTATTTGTCTGACTATGTCCATTAATCTTATCTGGCAAGCGATCTAAAGCATAAATGTCTCACACTGATACGAAGATTTAACTGGGGATGTGATTATATGGTCCTGCATTTTCTAGATCTAAATCTGATTGCATTGATTATAGTAGCTAATAATGCTAATACAAGTGGATGTATTGTATGAATTAAAGTATCGGGTTTTCTAACGTGTGCCCAATGGGCACATGTTAAGAGCCATTAAAGTATTAATGCTTGCTTATCTATTATTCCTAAATTAAGTATGTTGATTAATGATAATAATCACGTCTTCCAAATCATCATATGTCAGAATATGCTTAATCAAATAAAGGCATATCCCAATATGGCAATAGCCCATGTGTATGAGGAGCATCGTTGGCTCAACGGTCGGAATTGAAGTTCAACTTAGCTAGTTGGGCGATCGATTTACGAGGTTCAAATCTTCATATCACCTCATTTACGTATCACAAGATTGCACATCGTAGAAAAACTGGCTAGGGATATTATAAGCTACTTGAATTATGGATAGCAACAATCTACTCAATTGTTCTTCCATTATATATGGGTGGCAGTGGCGGACCCACGTGTAACAATGGGGGTCGGCCCCAAAAAAATAGTTTACTATTGGACTGGAAAAAAAAATGACCATTTAACCCTCCAATTTTTAAGTATTTACTTTCAATCAAGCACAATACTCTAAATAAACAAAGGGCATAGTGGACCACATAAATTGTGAGTCACATGACCCACCACCGTGACCACTGTCCACTGACACAAACAAATTAATAATAAATATTTAATAATAAAAATAAAAAGGAAAATAATAATTACGCTCCCCCTCTCTCTCTTATAGCGCGCAGAGGCACACAGATTCAAAGAAACAAAAACAAAAAAATTACACTCACTCTCTCTCGACAGCCGGTGGCTCCGAGTACCGACGTGGCGGAGACGGCCGGCGGGCTGCGACAACACTAGTAGATTTTTCCACTTGCACACTTTCATTAATTCAAGTTCTCTCTAATTTTCAATTTTCCCCAAATTGATTTTTATATTTCAATTTTCAATTAGATTCGATTAATTCAAAAAATTGTGTAATTTTACTCAATAATATTTGAATTCAATTTGATTGCTATCATTCATGCTATGAATTTCGTTTGTATTGTAATTCAATTAGATTGAGGGTTTGGTTCAATTTAAATTGTGTTTGATAGGGTTTAGGGTTCATGCTTATATATTGATTTTGATTTTCCTCTTTGCAATTAAATTGAACAGAATGAAGAGGATGAGGGATAGCAATATTTACAATTTCTTTTTAGGGAAAAAAAATTCTAGTGAGCCATCAACCTCATCACCTAGTCCAAATGTAGGTCCGGGTCATTCAAGCAATGAACCTCGTTCTCATGAAACTCTGCCAATTAATGCCTCACAAACACAAGAAAGTGATAATACTCCGCAAACTCAAGACAAGAAAGTGTCTCACATGTTAAAAGAGCAAGATTAAGTAGTTTTGATGCAATGTCTCTTTTGTATTGTAAGCCAATGAAATTTCTATGGACATCGTTGTTGCATATGGTATTTACATATTTATGTATCTTATTTCCGCACATGCGCATTTGTATTCCGACCCCCAAGAAAAAATTCCTAGATACGCCACTGATGGATGGATTTACGATTTAACCTTTGAAATTTCGTGAGTGTGATTTGTTTTAGTGTAGACGACAATATTTTGAAGTCCGTAATTTTACGGTATCCTTTGGTGTCACACTGTCAGAGCAACCTTATGTCCAACAAAACAAGCTCAACAATTCTTAACTAACCATCTTTGTGTACTTAATTAGCTTCTTTTGTTGGACAAAAGTATTTTGTGCAATCATTTTACACCAATTTATTATGCGACGGCGTATCATCGGTTTCATTTGCATGTTCAACATGTATGTGATATAAGATTATCCAAGCAACAGCAATCTGACTCAACGTGGTTTACATCCACATACAAAAGAAGAATTTCAATTTAACTACCAAGCAAATAATTCAAGTTACAAGGATTTAAGTACACAAAGATGGTTTATTGACATTAGTCAACTGTGGTCAAAGTTTGTTAGAGTTTGTAACTAACTTCCTAACTACTTGTAACAACCAAATAACCGCCTCTGTTCATAAGTTAACTACCTACACTTGTATATATAGTTGATAGGATTGTAAATCATAATTAAGTTTTCTGATAATAAAATTCCAATTCATATTTACTCTCTGTCTTCCTCACATTTGTTAATCTTCCTCTTGAAGCTACTATTCCGCCATTAATGGAGCTCACCTAGAGCTTCTTAATATGGTATCAGTCGCTTAGGAATACGATTCTTACACAAATTCTCTCAAATCTTCTTGAATAAGCTTCCGCACTCTACTTTGTCACAATTTGCGTAAGATTTACACCTAATCTTGCCAAATTTGCCGCGAAATTCTTCACTAATTCTTCGCTAAAATCTTCGAAATCTTCCAATTCAAGCTACTTCAACAAGCTTCAATGGCTCCAGAAACTACTGAAACTTCTGCTACAACATCATATGAGATCTATGATGATCCTTTGTATCTTGGCTCGGCAGATCAGCCGAACCTCGATCTGATTGGCTGCACCTTCACCGGCTCGAATTACCAGGCTTGGAAGCGTGATGCGATTCTTGCACTCACTGCGAAGAACAAAGCAGGGTTTTTGGATGAAACCTGTGCAAAACCTGCAAAACCTGACAGGAAATATCATCAATGGCTTAGATGTGACCTGACAGTTCTCAAATGGCTGCAGAATTCCATGACAAAAGAAATCAGGGAATACACATCCTATCATACTTCAGCTCACGAGCTTTGGACCGAGCTTGCTGAGAGATATGGTCAGAAAAATTAGATTGAACTCTATCAATTGAATAAGGAATCAGCAAACATTTCACAAGCTAATGCTTCTTTGGTTGAGTACTATGGGAAAATGAAGCGTAATTGGGAAGAAATGGATGCAATTGATCCAATTCCGGTTTGCTGATGTGGTGCAATGGAAATGTGCACTTGCCAATTGTTGCAGAAAACTCTGGATAGAGAGAATCAAAGAAAGCTGATTCAGTTTCTCATGGGGTTAAACAATTCTTATGAGCATGTCAAGGATCATTTGCTGACAATGAATCCTGATCCGAAGATGAATAATGCCTTGCAATTGCTGCAGAAGGTGGAAAAGCATAAACAAGTTTCAGATTCAGTGGATTCGCTGACAGAAGCTAATGCCTATGCATCTAGTTCTGGTAACTTTCAGAGGAGAGCCAAAGAAACTCAGTGGAAAAGGCAGAAAACTGAGCCTGAAGAAAAGAACATGGAATGTTCTTACTGTCACAAGATTGGTCATACCAGAGAGGAATGCTACAGGTTGCAGGAATGTTCCCACTGTCACATCAAAGGACATATCAGCAAATTCTGTCGCAAACTCAAGAACTCTGACAACAGGAACAAAGGGAGAGTTCCTAACTATCAGTCAGGAGGAAATGTCTACAGGAGGCCAGCAAATAATGCAGATGTCATTCCATATGATGAGTTTGATGAATATGAGGAAGTTTCTCCACTTGAAGACAATGATGCTCAGCAGTATGGAAATTCCAAAGGGTATAGCAGTGGTAATCAGCAGAATAGAGGGATGAATGGGTCTGGTAATGCTGCAATATCTCTGGATTCAGAAGTCATGCAGAATATGATGAATACCATGATGCAACAGGTGCTGAAAACCTTGTCTGAAAAGTCTGGAACAGCTCATGCCAACTCTGCAATGAGTACTGGCAACTTTGTAGGTAAACTACTGTTACCTCAAGCACTTTCAATTGCTGCTCATGCTGTCACTTTAGACTGGATAGTTGACACAGGAGCATCTGATCATATGACTTCACATGTTGAACTGTTGCATAATGTGACCTGCTTGTCTATACCCATACTTGTAGGATTGCCTGATGGTTCAATTAAATATGTGCATCAGACTGGTGATATGCACTTAAATGATAGTATAACACTGCATAATGTGCTGGTTGTGCCAGATTTTAAACAAAATCTGATGTCTGTTGGAAGAGTTGTAGAGAAAACTGACATCATTGTGATGTTTTTCTCTCATCACTGTGAATTCCAGGACCCTTCAAGTAAGAAAGTCCTGGCAATTGCTAAAAGAAGGGGAGATCTCTACTGGATCAAGCCTAGATCTTTCTCTCAAGATCAAAGGAATAATGTTGGATTGCAGCACCATGTTGCTAAGAATAAAACTAGTGGTTCTTTTCCTGTTTTAGCTGGTAATAACAGCACTTGTAATGCTAGCAAAACTAGGAATAATAAACCTGTAATTGCTGATGTAGAAGTTTTACATGCTAGACTTGGTCATTCTTCTGTTGAGAAGTTGAAACATGTACCTGACACAACTGTCAATGGAATAAAAGATTTTTTTTGTGAAACCTGTGTCTTGGCCAAACATCACATTTTACCCTTTCCTCAAAGTCAGTCATATGCTAAAGCATGCTTTGATTTGTTGCATGTTGATGTTTGGGGACCATATAAACTCCCTGCTATGTCTGGAGCTAGAGGGTTTTTGACTATTGTGGATGATCACTCAAGAAGCACATGGACTTTCCTGATTCAAACCAAAACTCAAGTCCCTGGTTTAATCAGAAATTTCCTAGCTTATGTTACAACACAGTTTGGAAAGACTGTCAAAAAGATCAGGAGTGATAATGGCACTGAATTTTTCCAAAGAGTATGTGGATCATTACTTAGGGAGAAAGGCATCATTCATCACAGAAGTATTACAAGCCGGCCACAACAAAATGCCAGGGTCTAGAGAAAACACAGACATCTACTTGAGAGTTGAGACTGCAAGATCTCTAAGATTTCTTGCTAATTTGCCAAAGAAATTCAGGGGTGATTGCCTTATGACCGCTACCTACTTGATAAACAAGATGCCTACTGCTGTTTTGGGTTGGAAAACACCATTTGAAGTTTTATTTGGAGAAAACCCAACTTATGATGAGCTCTGAATATTTGGCTGTCTATGCTATGCCACTGTTCCAGTCACAAAGAGAGATAAATTTGAAAGAAGAGCAAGGAGATGTATCTTTATAGGGTATCCCTATGGACAGAAGGGATACAAGCTACTCCCTCTGGTCCAGATTAAACTTCACATCCTCTTTTTTGTGGTTTCGACTTTCTATTCCCTATTCCCAAACTATTATGTTTTTTGTCGGGTGAAAAATTAGGGAGGCAAGATGAAGATGTTGGTGATAAGTAGCTTTTAAATTTATTTGCTAAATGAATCATTAAGAATTATTTATTAATTTTCCTTTTGAAGTGCGCAAAAGGGAGCGGGAAGTTTAATCTGGACCGGAGGGAATATATGATTTGGATGATCATATAACTTTTACCAGCAGAGATGTGTTATTCAAGGAAAACACATTCCCATATCAGACACAAGTCAGCAAAAGCATTTATCATCCCAAATCTGCTACCAGGGCTCATATTGATTTATCTGATTCACCTTATACTCCTGGCTTCCCTGATGATGATGGATCAGGTGCATCAGATATGCACTCAGCAGGGACAGACTCTCAGTTAAATGATCAACTTTTTGGTACTCATATGAACAGCCCTGTTGTCTCTGAAAGCACTTCAGATGCTCACACCAATAACCCTGCTGAGTCTGAAAATTCACAACACACTGTGAATGCTGATATTGAATAAAACACTAGAGCTTGCAAAAATCAACCCGACCCGTCAACCCGACCTGAAAATGACCCGTTTAGTGTAGGTTTGGGTCAATGGCTCCTAATCCGTTTAACTAAATGGGTTGACCTACCCAACCCGTTTAGATAAATGGGTTGGGTTCAGGTTCTGACTTTCAACCTGA
>JBBYHQ010000015.1:4408806-4439403 GCA_038382645.1 Spergularia azorica
GTCATAATTCTTCTGATTGGTTGTGTTGGTTTCTCCATAATTATCTCTCCTTCGTATGGCTGTTTAGGTTTGCATCACTTTGTAATCACTTTATTGCATGTTTTCATTATCATCTTGACATGACATTCGCCTAATCATCCCATGTACACCTAATTTGAGGTGTTTTCGATTTGTTTTAATATATAATCGCTCATATCCAAAGAGATTCCCCTTTTGTTTGACTATTTTGATGAGGTATGTTGGTAGCTACTTTTAGACCAAGTCCATGTTTTATTCTGCAATGTATTCTGCCAACTCCACTAAATTTTAAGGCAAACATAAATTTCATTTGGTTTAGAAGCATCTTCCAACATAGCCAGTCAAAATGGCAAAAACAAGGGAGAGTAGTAGAGCACTATTTGGATAGAAGGTGTATAAATCGCCTGAAGTGGTTTACTACCATTTTCTTCAAGTTACTCCAGAGTGGAGTCGTTGTATACTTGTATTACGAAAATCGACGATGAGTTATGTCAAAAAAGCTGTTAATAAATATGAGAACTAAGAGCAAAATCAGTCCAATAGCTATAATCTCCTAAGTTGGCGAGATAAAGTAAGCGTAGGCCCAATATTCGTCGAGCTGAAATCAAACATGGACAAAGAGGCCCAAGATGCTAGGATGATTAGACTTTTGGGCTTTAAAACCAAATGTGCCATGTTATTTTTGTTTGATTTAATTGAGTAATTTTTCATTGGGAAATGTTATTGGCACTCTTTTAGGATTCTTTTGCACTCTCAGTCTCCCACTAACCCAATTTTCTTTCAGATAATGTTGTGGGTGAGAGTATACAAGGACCTCCCATGGAGTGCAAATAGCATTTCTCTTTTTTCGTTTTGTCTTTTGGAAGAGTTTACAGTACAATTTTGGGACTTTGGGCATAGTATCATATACAATGTAGGGGGAAGGGGGGGTGTTAAGTTTTTAGATATGAGTAAACTTTACACTTGATATAACTTGTTGATAAAAGACAATTACCTACATGATATCAATAATGAATACTTAGTAGAAAATATGTAAGTCATTAATATACTCTTTCTATTGCCGATTGTAGAGTAGAACTACAGTGTATGGTATTTAATTGTTCATCAGTTCATGACTAGTCCACTTCTTTTCTTCAAACACCCGCAGTTTCTTGATCATTTGTTTTAGAGTTAAATACAGGATATTGACGTCAAAAGAATATAGGCTCTTAAAAATGAGGAACATGAAAAACAGTTCCCACCTTTGAGGCTTTGACGAGTCGTATAGTAGAGCTTTTGTATTCACACAATCACACCTTCATATAAAATTAACAATTCACTCAAATACATTATCACAAGATGAGACTTATTACAATCTCTCAAGTCACCAATAATCAGTCTTCGTCATCTCTACCAAACCAACCTTACATTGGCAAATTGGCCTCTTTTCCTTAGTGCTAGCTTCCTACTACATACTACTACTACTTTTGCCCGTCGACTACAAACAATTATAAAAATTGCTCGCACTTTCTTCATTGAAAAGAAAAGAGAAAGAAAGAACAGAGAAGCAAAGCATTTCGAGTACTAGATTATAATTATTATTGACTGTTGACCACCATTTCCATGCAATTTCTCCCATTTTGGTTTTCCACGGTGACTCCTTTCGTTGACTATTTGACTTTGACCTTCGTTTAAGTATTTAACCATCTTCCTTCCAAACATAAACATCAGTTTCTTCTATTTTCTAATTTTTTTTTTTTTTTAAATGGGATTGATGAACACTTCTCCAAGTAATATCGGAGTCCTTATACCAACAACAACCTTGATCTTCATCCTCATCTTTCTCTCGGCCGCCATCTCGGCCGCCTCCAATAACGCCTTTACAACCACCCCTTCCGGGTGCTCCTCCCAACAACCTTGCTCTTCATCCCAATCTCTTGTTTCTTTGCCGAATTTGTCCAATGTTAGGCTTCACAAAAATAATTTCTTAGGATCAACTACTCCAAAGACTCCACATTTGTCTAAAAATGATAATGTTGGTGGTTTATTTAATTGCCGCCGATGTAAGGTGTATATCCTGGCTGATGCTGGTAATGCGGGCGTTGCGCCGCCTACGGAAAACCCATCATCTAGTAAGAAACCAAACGTGGGTGCTGTAGTAGGATTCACTTTTTTACTTGTGTTTGCCCTCTTGGCATGTGTTGCGTGTTTATGTTGGAAAAGAAGGTCATCTAGTGTCGGTGGTAATTACCGGCAGCAAGTTGTGGTGCAGCCAGGGGTACGGAAGGAGGAAAATTCACCAAAGGTTGAAAATCTGAAACCAACGCCAGTTACGCCACCAGGTCCACCACTACCTCCTCGAGATGCCGGCCAGAGGCATAAGGTGGGTGAACAACAACTACCACCACCTCCACCTCCACCTCCTCATGATGGTGTTATGAAAAAGGGAGAGGTTAAACAACTTGAACCACCAAAACCAGCACCAGCACCAGCAACACCAGCACCTCCTCGAGATGGAGGGCGTCAAATGGATAAACAACCACCACCACAACCTCTTGATACTGAAGAGGTCGTAATAAGACGGAAGAGAGTTTGGGAAGGAAAGCAACCCCAACAACAAGAGCCTCGAGATGATGAGGTTGGAAGACAAAATAAGAAAGGTAGGGAAGGGAAGCGTACGACTGAAGTTGGTGAAGGGCAGGGGAATAATTCACTAGGATTACCAAACAAATACCCTTATGAATACTTGAAGAAACTGACCGGCAATTTTAATGAGAAAAACAAAATTGGAGGGGGTGGTTTTGGGACCGTTTACAAGGGTGCTCGGTCCGATGGAACCACCACGGTTGCAGTCAAGTGCTTAAAATTCGGAGGCATGATAGACGACTTTACAAACGAGGTTGAGTCCATAGGCCGAGCACACCACCCAAATCTAGTCACACTACTAGGGTACTGTGCTGAAAATATCTTAAGAATCTTGGTGTATGAGTACATGAGTAACGGGTCGTTGGAAAAATGGATCTTTAACCCGAGAAAGTCCTTAACTTGGCCTGAGAGGAAAAACATCATCCAAGGTATCGCTCAAGGGCTTGTACATTTGCACGACAATTGCAAGAAGAAGATATTGCATCGAGATTTGAAGCCTTCGAATGTGTTATTGGATGAGAATAAGAATGCTAAGCTATGTGATTTCGGCTTGGCAAAGCTGTTAGACAAGGATCAAACCAGCACTTGGACTGCACGGGCTGGGAGTCGCGGGTACATGGCCCCTGAGGTCTTGGGAGACGAAAATAAGCCTTTGGAAGACAGGAGGATGACTGAGAAAATTGATGTTTACAGCTTCGGGATTGTGGTGCTAGAAATCTTGTTTAGGAGGCGGTATAGCAATCTTGTTAAACCTGGCCTAGGTAGAGTTGAGGTGAATCAGTTGCCCGATTTGATTAAGAGGCTCTTGACTTTGGAAATGCGCGAAAATGCCAAGGAAATAGAGAGGATTGGGCGCCTAGCAGTGTCGTGCATACAAGAAAAACCCGAAGAACGGCCTATAATGTGTATTGTCCTAGCTTCCATACTAGACCCCAAAGCGAATTTTCACGAGCCCGAAGCCAAATGAAACTGATCAACTCCATAAGACATTGCTAGGCCTTTTAAGTCTTTTTTGCTTAAATTGAATGTGAATTGAACCTCGAAATTTGATGATGATTACAGAATTATTTACTCCGATGTACATACAATTCGTGAGATTGGTAGAGGGTAACATAATGTCTATTTTGGTTAACTTTCAGCTTAAATGGTTATTGTTGGAAGTCAATAAAGAGCTGATTGGGCCAAGCCTAATTGCGCAGCCAGCTTCGGTCCGCTGAAGAATGCTTATGGATGCGTGTTCTGTAAGCTTTGTTGAGCCGTAGTGGTTATTTGCTAAACTGCTTATTTGGCCAAGCCCATTCACGTTACTAATATCAGTCCATTTGACAAAAGTCTTGTCCTTTTTTTTTGGGCTTTAAAAGATATCGGCAGGAGGGCTGAATTTTCGAAAGCCGCTATCAATGATACAGTAGCTAATAACACAAAAGAACAAAAAAATTTGACCTTCTAATTTCACTCAACAAATTTCCAGTTTCCTGACTTTCATCCCCACTTCCTCTCTCTCTCTTCTTCTGCACTTCCTCTCTCTCTTCCTCATCTTACTCCTTGTTCTTCTCACCCGTATTCATCTTCATCACATCAACATCAACATCAACCCACCACCATCATCATCGATCGCCGATCAAAAGTCATTCATCATCATCATATTCATCATTAGGGGTGTTCAGAAAAAACCGAACCGCGGTTAACCGAACCGATTAACCGAAAACCGCACATTTTTTCGGTTCGGTTAACCGCACCGAATATATTTAATTAACTTCTTTGGGTTTAGGGGTTCACCACGCCCTTCATAGGGTGTCTTTTAATTTCGACGGCGAAACCGTCGGAAAGTTCAGGCCGTTCGCATTTTCCGGCGAGAATGGGTTGTTGATTGGTTGTGGTAGGTGAGGGGTGGGGGCTGATGACTGGCCGGAAGATTTTTTTTAATTGAATGGGCAACAACACCCCCCAAATCTGACATAAATAGTCGAAAAAGCCCATGTTATCATCACTGTTCATTCGATAGCGGCTTTCAAAAATTCAGCCCTCATATCGGCAGTGTATTTATCTCGGTGGTTATACGGAGTATATGACTATTAGTATCATACTTTTATTTTATGGTCAAGTGGTCAACCATAAGCATATATTTCATTTTGAGAATCACCAAGAATTATAGGGTTGAGCTGAAGAGGATGATCCTCTACCCTTATCATCTCCTCGACAGAAATCATACTAATTTAAAGGCGAAACAGTTATAATGATAGTAAGACGTTATGTAAAATTGACTTCGGGTTAGTGAAACTTGCCTTGGCATCATCAATCATCAATATCTTGATCACCCTAAACAAATTGAATTGGGGTTTTCACAATTTACAAACTAGAATTTGCATACAAACAAATAACAAAAAAAAGGTCTACAAACATAATTTTCTACACGCTTAAGAGTAAATAAGGTCATTTACCCCGATATTTTAGATCCCCTTGAGCATTTTCCATTCTTGGGTTATTATATTATTGAAAAGAGTCAATTACATACAACCTTGAACTTCACTCACACTACCTTTGTACCCATTGAGCAAACTAATTCGTGTTCATGTTCCCTATAAAAAAAGGTTAATATCCACTATCCAATCACTACTACATTTCTTCCGTCAATAGGAGAATTGATAAAAAAAATTGCTCCAACTTGTTCGTCTTCGATAAATGAATTAAACTAATTTAAAGAAAGCACATTAAAGCAAGCAATACGATTACTTAATTAAAATTGACTTACTTTTGACCACCATTTCCATGTAGCTTCTTCATTACATCACACCATCCCATCTACATCCAGTTTCCTCTGCTACTCCGTATGATTAACAGACACACAAACACAACTACACAGAACTTTCTCTTCCCTCCACAAATTACAGAAAAAAAAAAAGAATTAATTAATGGGGTTGACTTCCCCAACTAATAATAGTCTCCTCCTTTCAGCAACCTTGCTCTTCATCCTCATCTCCATCTCCATCTCCCTCTCCTCCACCACCATCTCGGCCGCCTCGGATGACGACAAATCCACCATGGACGCTCTCCTATCCGCCGTAACACCCACCCCTTCCGGGTGGTCTTCCACCACCCACTTTAGTAATTGGCGAGGCGTCAAATGTGCTGGCAAAAACAGAGTCTTCTCCTTGACGTTACCAAATCAGTCTCTCTCAGGTACTCTTCCACCATCCCTCAACTCTCTTACCCAACTCACCATTCTCTCAATCGAAAATAATCATTTCGCCGGCCCAATTCCTTCCTTTGCCAACCTCTTTCGCCTCCGAAAACTTCACCTTCACAATAATTCATTCACATCCATACCCAAAGGAGCATTCTCTGGGCTAATCAGCCTCGAAATTCTGTCTATTTCTAACAACATTAAACTCTCTGCTTGGCATTTCCCTTATGAGCTATCTAGTTCGACCAAGATAGTCGCGTTGCAAGCCAGCAACGCGAACATCGTGGGATCAATCCCGGATATCTTCCGGTGTTTTCCACATTTAGTCAACCTGACCCTGTCCAACAACAGCTTATCTGGTAAGTTACCGGGCTCATTCAACGGTTCGACGATCCGGAACTTGAAGCTGGACAATCAGATATTCGGATTGACCGGCAACATTGATATTTTGTCTGGTATGTCGAACTTATCTGTAGTTTGGATTAACGGTAATAAGTTTTCCGGCGTTGTTCCGTCGTCTTTCGTTTCGTTGCCAAATTTGTCTGATGTTAGGCTTGAGAAAAACAATTTCATAGGTCCAATTCCACATTTGTCGAAAAATGTTGTGTTGAATTTAGGCACAATTATGCCCAATAATTTACATAGGAATTTAGGTGCAATTACTTCATCATCCGGTAATAAGCCAAACGTGGGTGCCATTGTAGGATTAACTTTTTTACTTGTACTTGCTGTCTTGGCCTTTTTTATATGGATTTGTTGGAAAAGAAAGTCGCCTCAACCACAGCCGCAACCGCAGCCTCAACAACAACCGCAACCGCAGCCGCAACCACGACCACAACCACAACAACAACCCCACCCACGGCCACAACCACAACATCGACCCCAACCACAACCACAACCTGCACGACCACAACCGCAACCACAACCACAACAACGACCACAACCCCAACGACCCCAACCACAACCACAACCACGGCCACCACCACAACAACGATCTCAACCGCAACCCCACCCACAACCACGGCCGCAACCAGTTCCTCAACAACGACCACAACCGCAACCACAACCAAGACCACGACCACAAACACAACAACAACAACAACAACCACAACCACAACAACAGCCAAGACCACGACTACAACCACAAATACAACAACGACCCCAACCCCAACCACAACAGCGACCACAACAACGACCCCAACCACAAGCACAACCTCGACCACAAGCACAACCACGACCACAACCACAACCAGAAGAAAATTCTTTAGGATTACCAAACAAATACACCTATGAATACTTGATGTCTATAACCGAAGATTTCCATCAAAGAAACAAAATCGGAGGGGGTGACTTTGGGCTTGTTTACAAGGGCACCCTCTCCGATGGAACCTTTGTTGCCGTCAAGTGCTTGAATTTCAGAGGAGTCTTAAAAGACTTCAAGAACGAGGTCGACGCCTTAGGTCGTGCACACCACCCCAATCTAGTAACATTACTAGGATATTGCGCTGAAGGGGCATTTAGAATCTTAGTCTATGAGTACATGAGTAACGACTCATTAGACAATTGGATTTTCCACGAAAAACAGCGAAGGTCCTTAACTTGGCCCGTCATGAAAAATATCATCCTCGGTATCGCAAAAGGTCTCGTGCATTTGCACGACAATTGTGACAAAAAGATAATGCACCGTGATTTGATGCCGTCCAATGTGCTACTTGATGAGAGTATGAATGCAAAGCTGTGTGATTTCGGGATGGCGAAACAGATGGACAAGGATCAGACCAGTACTATGACCGCATTTGCTAGGAGTCATCGGTACATGGCCCCTGAGATGAAGCAAGGTAAGAAGATAACCGAGAAAGTTGATGTGTACAGCTTTGGGATGGTGGTGCTAGAAATCTTGTTCGGGAAGCGTTATTATAAACTTGTTGAACTCGGGGAGAAGGATGTTGAGGTGGATAATTTGCCTGTTTTGATTCGAAAAAATTTGAGTATTGAAATGCGCAAAAATGCCAACGAAATAGAGAAGATTGGGAGGCTAGCTGTGTCGTGTATGCGTGAAAACCCTCGAGAACGGCCTAGTATGGGTATTGTCCTAGCTGAAATACTAGACCCGGACGCGAATTTTTAGTTTCGTGAGCAGGAAGCCACAGAAAACTGAACTACAGTACATAATGTCAAGCTTTTCAGTGACAAATCACCAAGTGTAAAACTTTCTTTATAAGCAATTAGATACATCTTGCATACATGATTCATCTATTTCACAGGTCCTTGAATTTTGGTGGATGATTAAGTAATTATCTTAGTTTAAATAGGAGGCAATAGTACGAGGTTTAATTAAAAATGTTTATCTGTCGATAATACAAGTACTTTACGAGGTAGTTAGTAGGTTTTTTTCTTTCGAAAATCCTCTGTTTCTTACAATGAACTCCCCTGTTTTTATTTATTTATTTTTAATTTGAAGAGGAACTGGAACTCCCCTGTTTTTTATGGGCAAGCATAAGACAAGTTCAATTATTTGTCGTTAAGGTTAGTTAGTCAACCCCAAGAACATGACATGTGGACTAACGGGCCACCAACCTATAAATTAAGTTTAGAGTAAATTGTGGTATGGCCATCTCAGTAAGCAAATTGGATTCAATCATACATTTTATATGAGTTTTTGTCGTATAGTGATTTATCACGACTTTGTATAATTATGTACTTGAAGCGACCTGTTTATGATAGAAAATTGCCTACGATTAAGACGAGTTGGGAAATAAGGGCAAAATAATCAGCCTAATAGCTAGCCTGAAGTGCAGGCCCAAGTGTTAAACAGTCTTGGTTAGATGTGCAGACCAAAAGAACTTATGCTAATAAAGTAATCAGGGTAAGATTAGTCTTATACTAATAAATAAGGCCACATAAAGCCAACAAATAATTGAGCTAATTGAGTAATTGGTGAACAATTTTTTGAAATAATGCTCAAAAAACAAATGTTAAATAAAATGGGTCGGAAAAAAATTTGTTCAACATAATGGGGTGCACGTCACCCATTTGTAAAACCGCCAATGACTATGGCGGTTTTAGGACTTGTGAATAGTAAAACAAAAATCTCAAATTTTGTGAACAATAAAACCGCCACTGGCACTGGCGGTTTTACACTATGTAAAACTGCTAGTGCCAGTTTTACTATTCACAAAATTTTTTTTTTTTTTTTTTGCTCATATCAGTCCATGTTCACGACTCTAGTGATGTTGACAGTCCTGCCCAACTGCATTTCTTTTTACATTGCAAGTGATATCTTTGTCTTGCTCATTATTAACTTTGTCTTGCTTCTCCTTGATCACATATTCACATGACATGTTTGCTCATGTTTACAGTATCCAATTTACTTTTTGCTAGTCACTGATAGTTGTTTGACAGATCTCAGTAAAGAAGAACAGCAGATCAAGGCATTACTACTAGATTAAAATAATATTATTATAATTGACTATTGACCACCATTTGTATGATTTGCATCCCATTTAGTCATCTACCAGTTGGATTAATCCATCATTCCACTTGTTCATTTTCTTTCCTCTTTAATTTAAAAAAAAAAAAAAAAAAAGCATAATGGCATTGACTTCACCAAATAATACAACTGGAGTCGTCCGAACAATCTTCCTCTTCACGCTCATCTTTCTTTCCGTCTCATCTCCCGCCATCTCGACCGCCTACAATGAAGACAAGCCCACCATGGAAGCACTCTTCTCCGCCGTGACACCCACCCCTCTCGGGTGGTCATCCACCACCCATTTTTGTGATTGGCGGGGCGTCAAATGTGACGTCAAAAACAGAGTCTTCTCATTGACATTACCTTCACAATCACTCTCCGGCACTCTCCCATCTTCCCTCAACTCTCTTACCCATATCACCATTCTCTCAATCGGAAACAATCACTTCTCCGGCCCATTACCTTACTTTGCCAACCTTTCTCGCTTCCGGAAACTTCACCTTCACAACAATTCATTCACATCCATACCGAAAGGTGCATTCTCTAGTCTAATCAACCTCCAAATTCTATCTCTTTCTAACAACATTAAACTCTCTGCTTGGAATTTCCCTTCTGAGATATTAAGTTCGCCTAAGATAATCGCGTTGCTGGCTAGCAACGGGAACATGGTGGGTTCAATTCCGGATATTTTTGGTTCTTTTCCACGGTTGGTGAACCTGACTCTGTCCAACAACAACTTGACTGGTACGTTACCGAACTCCTTCAACGGTTCCGGGATCCGGAACTTGAAGCTGGACAATCAGAAATTCGGATTGACTGGCAACATTGATCATTTGTCTGGTATGTCCAACTTGTCTGTACTTTGGCTTCAAGGTAATAACTTTACCGGCTATGTCCCTTCGTTTTTCAATTCTTTATCGAATTTATCAGATGTTAGGCTTGAAGAAAACAATTTCATAGGATCAGTTCCCCCAATCAGAATTTTAATTCCAATTTTACCTAGGAATGTCGTAGTGAAATTAGGAATGGCCGTGTATTCCAACAGTTTCCCTAGAAATCAGGTGTATATTCGGGCTAATAATGTTGGTAATGTGGGTGTTGCGCCACCTCCGGCAGACTTGTCATCTGAAAAGAAGCCGAACGTGGGTGCCGTAGTAGGATTGACATTCTTACTAGTGTTTGTTATATTGGCTTTTGCTGTTTGGATATGTTGGAAGAGAAGGTCGGCGAGTCGAGGACCAAGTGGATACGTGGCACAGAGGGCGGATAACCAACGGCAAGTAGAAGTCGTAACAACACAACCACCAGTAGTTGTACCACCTCCTCCTAGAAATGTAGGCATGAAGCAGGAGGCAAAGCAACCACCACCACCACCTCCTCCTCAAGATGGAGTTGTGAAGCGTAGGGAGGGAAAAGAACCACTACCACCACCACCACCACCACCACGTCCTGCTCGAGTTGGAGACATGAAGTATAAGGAGGGAAAGCAACCACCACCACCTCCTCCTCCTCAAGATGGAGCCGTGAAGCGTAGGGAGGGAAAAGAACCACTTTATACTACTCGAAATGGAATAATGATGGGTGACGAGGGTGAGCTAAGACCACCACCACCACCACCTCAAGATAGAGTCATAAAGCATAGGGAGAGAAAGCAACCACCACCACCACCTCCTCAAGATGGAGTCATGAAGCGTAGGGACGGAAAAGAGCCACTTCTTCCTACTCGAAATGGAGAACAACCACCACCACCGCCTCCTCCTCGAGATGCAGTCATGAAGCGTAAGGTGGTAAAGCAACAACAACACTCACCTGAAGGTAAAGATGTTGAAAGAAGACAAAAGAGAGGTAGGGACGAAAAGCAGCAACAACGACAAGAAACTCGAGATGAAGAACTTCAAAGAGAACATAAGAAAGGCAGGGATGCAAAAAGCGTACGTGATGATCAAGTTGCTAAAGAGCAAGGGAAATCACTAGGATTGCCAAACAAATACACCTATGAATACTTGAAGCTTGTGACCAACAATTTTGCAAAGAGAATCGGAGGAGGTACCTTTGGCAATGTTTACAAGGGTACCTTATCCGATGGAACCACCATGGTAGCAGTTAAATGCTTGAAATCGGGAGGAGCCATAGACGATTTTAAGAACCAGGTTGAGGTCTTAGGCAGAGCACACCACCCGAATCTAGTAAAGCTACTCGGGTATTGTGATGACGGTATATTAAGAATTTTGGTCTATGAGTACATGATAAACAGGTCATTGGAAAGATGGATCTTCCACTCTAACCCGAGAAGATCCTTAGCTTGGCCTGAGAGGAAAAACATCATCATAGGTATTGCTCGAGGGCTTGTGCATTTGCATGACAACTGTGACAAAACAATATTGCATCGAGATTTGAAGCCTGCGAATGTAGTATTAGATGGGAATAAGAATGCCAAGCTATGTGATTTCGGCTTGTCTAAGCTGTTAGACAAGGATAAGACCAGTACTTCCACTGCTTATGCAGGGACTCGCTCGTACATGGCCCCTGAGGTAAAGCAAGGTAAGAGGATAACTGAGAAAGTTGATGTGTACAGCTTTGGGATTCTAGTACTAGAAGTATTGTTTGGGAAGCGACATAGTAAACTTGTTATACCCGGCCAAAGTAGTGTTGAGTTAAATCAGTTGCCTGATCTGATTTACATGCACTTAAGTGAAGAAATGCAGAAAAATGCAACCAAAATAGAGTGGATTGGGAGCCTAGCTGTGTCGTGTATACGAGAAAGACCCGAAGAAAGGCCTAGCATGCGTAACATCCTAGCTGTCATACTAAACCCAACCGCGAAATACCATGAGCCGAAAGCCAGAAGAAATTGAACTAGATAGCCATTGCAGATTCAAGACTCTTACACAGTTTTGCTCAATGAGGACCTTCTAGCATTACGTATTCTGTGTTTGGTCTGTTTCGCATTTGCAGGAGCTTTAGGCATTAGAATATTAGATTATTGTTTCGACAGTCTGAGCGAATGATTTGCATACATTAGCAGTACATTCAGAATTTTGTATAACACCGATTGTGTACTTTCAGCAATTAAACTCCCCTGTTTCTGTTGATAAACCCCCCCTAATGTAAATTAATTGCATACCAAAAGAAGACACTAGTGTACTTTCATGATTAATTGTGTGAGTAGTAAAGTTTAGATCTCTAGCATTGTCCCTTCTTTTTTTTTTTTTTTTGTGGAAAAAAGTAGCATAGGATTGCATAAAAAAAAGGCGTCTTAGAGTACCAATATTATAATTAGGTCACAAACCAATTAAGCGAGAGACTGGTCTGCATTTGTATTCCATACTTTCAGCAATTACCACATGATTTTGCCCATTTCAGGCTGCTGATCGAAAGCCATAAATCTAAAAAATGATTAATTCAACTCGGATCCAATGCATTTGAATATTTGATTGTATATGTTAGAACAAACACAATTAAAATTCTAATAGCATAATTTTTTTTTACAATTGAATCATACTTGGACTAATCACACTTCGCCATACTAATGCGTATGTCAAAGTAATACTGTTGTGAGTTTGTGACTTGTGACTTTGTGAGCAACTGTAGTGAACACTAATCTACAAGAAAAAAAAAAAAAAAAAACAGAACTACTAGTCCACCAAATTTGATTATGAACTCATGTTCTGTCTCTTTGACTCTTAATCTTCATTGATTTTCACTTTCCGTTTCCTTCTCCGATCTCCACTCTCCTCTATTGTGAAATTACAATAACAACAACAACCTTTACCTCGTAATCTGAATAAAAAGATAAGAAATAATTAAATAATTGCCGCCGGTCACCTTATATTATCGCCAGTCAACTGCGAAACAAATAAAAAAATTGTACTTCTATTTTCTTCATTTGAAATAATCATGGTGGTTGGACAACAGAAGAAAAACGGAACAAGCATTACAATGATTATTAGAGGGTAGAAATTAGTAAATTACTCAGTCAGCTCATAAACAAATGCTTACTCTGTACTATTGACATTATAATTGATTCTATGATTATAGTTTTGTGCAAGAAATTTGTTGCATCATTTCGCATTTTCTTCATTTAGTCATCCTCCAATCCACATCTAGTTTCCCCTACTGTGATTATCACACCACTTTTTCTTCCCTCCAAATACAAGAAACTAGTTAATGGGATTGACTTGTTTGAATAATACCAGAGTCTTGCAAACAACCTTGCTCTTCATCCTCATCTTCCTCTGTCTCTCCTCAGCGGTCGCCATCTCGGCCGCCTACAATGAAGACAAGCCCGCCATGGAGGCCGTCATTGCCGCCCTCACACCCACCCCTAGGAATGATTATGTTGCTGGTTCATTCAATTGCCGCCGATGTAAGGTGTTTATCCGGGCTGATGTTGGTAGTGTGGGTGTTGCGCCGCCTCCGGAGAACCTGTCACCTGGTAAGAAGAAGAAAAAAGTTGGTGCTATTGTAGGATTAACATTTGCACTTGTTTTTGTTATCTTGGCCTTTGTTATATGGATTTGTTGGAAGAGGTCGCCAAAACCACAACCGCCACCACCACCACCACCACGACTACAACAGCAGCCACAACCAGGACCAAAACCACAACCACAACAGCAACCACAAGCGCAGCCACGACTACGACCACAACCACAACCACAACAGCAACCACAAGCGCAGCCACGACTACGACCACAACCACAACCACAACAACAACAACCACAAGCGCAGCCACAACCACAACCACAACCACAAGCGCAACTACAAATGCAACCACAACCACAACAACCTCCTATAAATAAAGAAGACGAGGTAAGAAGACAACAACAGAGGATATGGGATGAAATCAAACGCCAACGAAAACAACCGCAACAACCACAACCACAACCACAACCACAACCGCAACAACCTCGGATTATAGATGTAAAAGAAAACCAGAAGAGACTGTGGGATCAAATCCAACAGAAACGGCATCAGAAAGAGCGTGGGAATGAGGACAATGGAAGACAAGGTAAGGTGAGAAAGCATACGCATGATGTTGGTCAAGAACAAGGTAATTTTCTAGGATTACTAAAGAATTACTCTTACGAATACTTAAGATCTGTGACCAAAGGTTTTAAAAAGAAAATGGGAGAAGGTACCTTTGGGAATGTTTACAAGGGTACCCTGCCCGACGGAACCTTTATTGCCATCAAACGCTTCAAAGACGAAGGCTACATAGACGACTTTAAGAACGAGGTCGAGGCCTTAGGCCGGGCAAAACACCTCAATCTAGTGAAACAACTTGGGTATTATAACGACGGTATAATCAAAATTTTGGTGTACGAGTACATGAAAAACGGGTCACTGGAAAATTGGATCTTCTACACTAACCCGGCATGGTCCTTGTTAACTTGGCCTCAGAGGAAAAACATAATCCTTGGTATTGCTCGAGGTCTTGTGCATTTACATGACAATTGCGACAAAGTTATATTGCATCGAGATTTGAAGCCTGCCAATGTGTTATTGGATGGTTATAAGAATGCCAAGCTATGTGATTTCGGCTTTGCGAAGCTGATGGATAAGGATAAGAGCAGTACTTGGACACCATGGGCCGGGACTCATGTGTACATAGCCCCTGAAGCTGTGCAAGGTAAGAAGATTAATGATAAAGTTGATGTGTATAGTTTTGGGATTCTAGTGCTAGAAATATTGTTTGGGAAGCGATATCTCGATCTTGTTGAACCGGGGCATGATAATAAGGTTGAGGTGAATCAGTTGCTCGGTTTGATTAACAAGCACTTGGGTGAAGAAATGCGCAAAAATGCCAAAGAAATACAGAGGATTGGGCGTCTAGCTGTATGGTGCACACGAGAGAAACCTGACGAACGACCTAGCATGAGTATTGTCCTAGCTTCCATACTAGACCCGGACGCGAATTTCTATGGGCCGGAAGCCAGGGGAAATTGATCGAACTACTTACATAGGCCATGGCAAGACTTTGAAGACTGTCGGACCTTCAAGAAATTTATATCACAAAACATCACAGTGTCAAAAGTCGATTGAAAAGTAATTAGATACATCTCGTGTTGTTTCCGTTATATTTTTTCCGGCAAAATGTAAATCTCCGAAGTAGCATGTCAATTCGAAAATCTTAGGGGTACTAGTGTATACTCCGTAAGTTGGGTACGTCAAGCGTACCATAGAAAATATCCCCGTTCTCTTATGTGTAACATAATTGAAAAAGTCTCTCGTACTTTTGTCATTAAAATAAACAACACTGATTGTTGCATGCTAGTATGTTACTATGTTAGACAGACTAGAGAAGATGAACACCAGAGCCAGCATTAGAAATTTAGAATAATGATTAGATTAGAAATTGACTAAATGACTTTTGTCTAGGAGAATCGTTGCATAATTTCGCATTTTCTTACTAGTATTTTAGTGCGTCATCCAATAATATACAGCCACTTTCCTACTTTCTCCGCTCTGATCACTATCATTTCCCTTGTTAATTAATTTTGAAATTATGAATGATTGTGTCCAACAATTACCTAGAAATGGGGTTGCATATTCGAGCTGATGTTGATAATGTGAACGTTGCTAGCTCCGCCACGCACCGGCAGACTCATCATCGGAAAAGAAGCCGAACGTAGGTGCCATAGTAGGAAGACTAGCATTCTTAATCCGTTACTCGTATTTGTTTTTGAGATGTAATTTCACTGGATGCAATGTGTCTACTACTTCATCTCTATACCAACGATAAGCTTGGTAAGCTAACGTCTTGTCTTAACATAGACCCTTGGAAAAATGGAACAAGGAACAACTTTTAAGAATGGAAACTAAAACTGTACTAACATGTTTTTTCTTTTTTAAATTAATATTAGGCAATTTGTTATCTCAAAAAAAAGTTAGCAATTTGTTAATCAGTAAGTCTTGTGTGAGACGGTCTCACACTAACTTATTGTGAGACCATCTTTCTTTATATAAATGGTGACCTCTTTTATATTCTTAGTAACCATTATACTTCTTTTAGTGATTGTTTTAGTTTAATGTAATATTAGAATGCCCCATATAAAATGAGTAATTGAATTATTTCATAGATTATGCCTAATTTTATATGTTGTGACCCTTTTAAATCACAATTTATGTGGTTAAATCGTAAACTAAAATGATCACTAAAAACAATATAATGGCCACGATCAATGCTAAACAGTTCACTTTTTAAACAATTAAATCCGTCTCACAATAAGTTATCGTGAGACCGTCTCATATGAGACTTGTTGTTTGTTAATAGCCAATCACTAACTCACTGACTACTACGTTTCGTCCAACAATTAAAAAAATTGCTCCTACAGTCCAACAATCGGCCGGTCTTCATTAAAAATATTTTGTATGACGACGGACTAATTAAGAGACGAAGAAGCAATAATAGAATGATTAGATTATAATTGACTCTATGACTTATTTTGTGTATAAAAATCGTTGCATTTCATGATTACATCATCATCTAAATTATTTCTCTTCCCTCCTTCAAAAAAAAAAGTTCCACTTTCTCATATTAGTAATACTGTAATACTCCAATCAACCACGGTTGCCGCAACCATCACCAACTACACCACCACGTTCGCCTCCTCGAAACGTTGTCATGGGGCCTAGTGATCAAATTCCGCAACCAAAGATATTTTCTTACGAATACTTGAAGATAATGACCAACAATTTTGATAAGAAAAACAAAATTGGAGGGGGTGGCTTTGGTAATGTTTACAAAGGTACCCTTTCCGATGGAGCCACCACGGTTGCAGTTAAATGCTTGAAATTTGGAGGGATCGTCGACGTCTTTAAGAACGAGGTCGAGGCCTTAGGCCGAGCAGCAAACCACCCCAACCTAGTTAAACAACTTGGGTGTTTTGATGACGGTACGATTAAAATTCTGGTGTATGAGTACATGAGTAACGGATCATTGGATAAATGGATTTTCGACCCGACAGGATATTTGTTCACTTGGCCTCAGAGGAAAAACATTATACGAAGTATTGCTCAAGGTCTTGTGCATTTGCACGACAATTGTGACAAAAAAATATTACACCGAGATTTGACGACTTCTAATGTGTTATTGGATGAGAATATGAATGCCAAGCTATGTGGTTTCGGCTTAGCGAAGCTGTTAGACCAGGATCAGACCAGTGTTTCGGCTTCATGGGCCGGGACTCGTGGGTAC
Organism: Spergularia azorica; assembly: GCA_038382645.1. Taxonomy (NCBI): domain Eukaryota; kingdom Viridiplantae; phylum Streptophyta; class Magnoliopsida; order Caryophyllales; family Caryophyllaceae; genus Spergularia; species Spergularia azorica. The sequence continues at coordinate 4,426,303 of JBBYHQ010000015.1, forward strand.
ATGGCACCTGAGGTTATGCGAGGTGAGAGGATAACCGAGAAGATTGATGTGTATAGCTTTGGGGTAGTGGTGCTAGAAATATTGTTCGGGAAGCGATATAATTATCTTGTTAAACCTGGCCGGAATACTGTTAAGGTGGATGAGTTGGCGGATCTGATTAATGAGAACATGAGTGAGGAAATGCGCCAAAATAATACTGATGAAATAGAGAAGATTGGGAAGCTAGCCGTGTGGTGCATTAGTGAAAAACCCGAAAATCGGCCTAGCATGTCTATGATCCTGGCTTCATTATTGGACCTCGATGCTTAATTTTCATAAGCCGAAGCCAAAAGAAACTGATCAAGTACATTGCAAGACTACTTTCGTTCTAGTAGCTAGTTCTGATTGTGTGTTTGATCTATTTTCCGAATTATTGTAAAACGTTCAAGCAACCGTGTTGCTTGCTTGGACCGTGTGGGAGAATAAGGATTTGTAAACCTTTTGTATTACACTGAATTGCATTCTTATAAATAAACCTGTTGCACAATCAGCCACATTATAGGCTGATCTTTCGTCTGAACACAGACTTAGCTTCGTTCGTATATTCAATTTGCTAATTGCAGTCTAATTAACTACCACTATCGCTCGTCAACTACGTAACCATTAAACAAATTGCTCCTACCTTCTTTTAAAAACAAAAATGCTTGTATAAAATCATTTTATTGATATATTAATCATACAAGACGATGGCGCAATATATGCATTAAAATGATTAGATGATAATTGACTCTATTGACTTTTGTTTATGAAAATCCTGAGGTTAAACAAGAGAAGAGGATAAATGAGAAAGTTGATGTGTACAGCTTTGGCATTGTAGTGCTTGAAATCTTGTTCGGGAAGCGATATTGTTATCTTGTTAGACCTGGTCATAAGAGAGTGAAGGACTATCAGTTGCGAAATCTGATTAACAAGAACTTGAGTTTGGAAATGCGCGAAAATGCTAATGATATAGAGAAGATTGGGAAGCTAGCAGTGTGGTGCATTCATGAAAAACCCGAAGATCGGCCTAGCATGTCTGGTATTGTACTTGGCATGCAATACCTCAACTCGACTTCATTATAAGCCTAAAGCGTGAAGAAACTGAACGTTTTTTTTTAGATTGTTTACGTTTGTTTTTACTACGTGAGGGTTTTCCCACTCAAACGCTATATGTCAATACATCTTGTATGTTGTTCAAATTTACGTTATTCCATGAACATCTTACTTTGGGTACGGTACAGTTTTATTGCGACATGGTAGCGTTTAAGGATAAAACTCCTCTGTTTTTGTGGATAAACTCCCCTGTTTTCTTGGATGCAAATTACATACCCTCATGAGAGAAGATTTTTAATTTGCCGTTAGGTTAGTTGGTCAACTCCATGAACATGACATCTGGACTAACAGCCACTAAACTACAAATTAGAAATATTTTATTTTTCTTGAAGCATATCATTTGATTCATTTCTCATTATTAGCTATAATTGCTCTTTTTGTAATCCAAAAAAAGATTTTATTTGATGCGAGCATCTCTTTATTTAATATTTTCTGTGGGCACGTAAGTTTGTTATGAAAGTGGTACTTCCCTTCAAAAAGAAGTTGTTTCACCCTAACACATTGTGAAATTGACATAACCGATGAACATGATTATGTTATTTGGTTCATTCAATTCCCGGAGAAATTTATTTGATGGTGGCGCCAAAACGGTCTATAGGATTAGTATCGATATACTGTAGGTGAGTTGCTAGATGAGGCATGAATAGTGAAGTTGATGTGTCCTCGAAATACCCCCTAACGGTGTGAGATTAATCGAAGAAGTTTCGAACTTAATAAACCGTTAGGACCGATTGAAATCGGTTCCATACGTGCGTCACATGAGGCAATTTAAGTACACATATGTTTGCAACAAATCAAAAGCTGATCATATTACTCCATCCCTCTACATATAGTTCTTTCACATCAATTCGTTTTAGGATCAAACAATAATGAACCTGATAAGCTAATCTTTAGTCTAAACAAAGACTAGGATAGTATATTCAATTTGATAATTGCAGTCACTAAACTATTCACTACTACTCTACCTTCTTCTTAAAAGAAAAATAATATACTTGGTATGCCAGATATTCATTAGAATGATTAGATGATAATTGACTCTATGACTTTTGTTATGTGTATGAAAATTGTTTCATTTCACATTTCATCCAAATTACATACAACTTCCTCTGCTTTAACTTCCTACACATTAGTTTCTTGCCCTTCCTCATCAATTAAAAAAAACATGGTGTCGTTTACTCAACGTAATAATACAACAGTCCTTCAAACAACCCTGTTCTTCATCGTCCTCAACTTCATCTCTGTCTCCTCCGCCACCGTCTTAGCCTCCGACAACTCCAAGAATGTTGGAACAATCGTGTCCAACACGAATGATTATGTTGTTGGTTCATTCAATTGCCGACGATGTAAGGTGTTTATCCGGGCTGATGTCGCTAATGTGGGTGTTGCGCAGCCTCCGGAAAACACGATATCTGGTAAGAAACGGAATGTAGGTGCTATAGTAGGATTAACATTTTTACTCGTTTTTGCTTTCTTGGGTTTTTCTATATGGATTTGTTGGAAGCGAAGTTTGCCGGAGCCACCACCTCCACCTCCACCACCACCACCACCACCACCACCACCACCACGACCGCTACCATGCCCTCTGATAGAAGTTTTCCCTCCGCAACCACCACCAAGGCCACAACCACCCCTACCTCCTCCACCTCCCCCAGCAAGAGAACCTCCTCCTCCAACTCGAGTCCCAACGCATCCAAAACTAAATGTATACAGTTATGATTACGTGACGAGACTGGCCAACAATTTTAGGTGCAAAATCGGAGAGGGTGGGTATGGCAAAGTTTACGAGGGTATCCGGTCCGATGGAATAACCCTGGTTGCAGTCAAATTCTTGAAATTCGAAGGCTCAAACGACTTTAAAAATGAGGTTCGGGCCTTAGGTCGGGCGCACCACCCCAATCTAGTGAAATTAATTGGGTATAGCAATGACATCAATAGAACAAAAGCTTTGGTGTATGAGTACATGAGTAACGGGTCATTGAAAAAGTGGATCTTCTACGATAGGCCGACAAGGTCCCTATTAACTTGGCCTCAGAGAAAAAACATCATCCTAGGTATTGCTCAAGGGCTTGCGCATTTGCATGACAAATGTAGCAAAAAAATATGGCATCGAGATTTGAAGCCTGACAATGTGGTCTTAGATGGTAATATGAACGCCAAGCTATGTGATTTCGGCTTGGCGAAGCTGGTAGACAGGGATCAAAGCAGTGGTTCCGCTTCTTATGTGGGGACTCGTGGGTATATGGCTCCTGAGATTATGCAAGGACAGAGGTTAACCGAGAAAATTGATGTGTACAGCTTTGGGATTGTAGTGCTAGAAATCTTGTTCGGGAAGCGATATTGTTATCTTCTTAATCCTGGCCGTAAGAGAATAAGGGTGGATGAGTTACCTGATCTTATTAACAAAAACTTGAATGTGGAAATGAGCAAAAATGCGATTGAAATCGAGAAGATTGGGAAGCTAGCAGTGTGGTGCATTCGTAAAATCCCCAAACGTCGCCCATCCATGTCTTTTATCGTACGTGAAATACTGAAATAGATTCCCAAGATTGAATTGCATACTGAATAAAAGAAGAAATGATTCTGCTTTTTGTATTCTTTGATAGAAGTATCTTGTTTCTTCAATACATTTTTTTTTTGTATTACACACTTTTACACTACTTGTAGTACTAAACAAACCAATCGAATGATGTGTTTTTTGCCTTTTGAATTCGCTAGTAGAATCATCTTGTTCAATACTCTTTTGGTGTATGCCACTTTGTCCCCATCTATGAGTCTAACCTGAGTGTCGGAGAGGCTCGGACCCCGTCACCCCGAGCATTCAATTCAGTTCCATACTTCCATCAAAATTCACAGTAGGCCATTTTAGTACACTTAAGTTGCGAACTTGCGATACATCAATACTTGAAATTAAACTTGAAGAAAACAAAATGTATTTTAGCTAACCCCTGTTTTTTATGGATTAACTCCCCTGTTTCTTCGATGCAGAGTATCTACAAATAATACATTGGACAAATTTTATAAATGCAACTACTATAGAATATGACATACAATCATACAGTATAGACTAACGGCCAACAACCTCCTTTTCTTCATTAATAAAAAACAAAATAAAATACATGTATGACAGACCAAGCCAAGAACAACAGCGGAACACGGATTAGAATGATTAGATAATAATTGACTTCATTGACTTTTGTTTACGAAAAATCGTTGCATTTTATATTTCATTGATTTAATCATCATCTAATTTTACATCCAATTTCCTCTTCTATGATTTCATACACATTAATTTCTCTTCCTTACTTCATTTGAAATAATAAAAATGGGTTCGACTTCTTCAAATTATGTTGTAGTCTTCCAAACAACCTTGTTCTTCATCCTCATCTTCATCTCTCTCTCGTCGTCCGCCATCTCGGCCGCCTACAGTAGTAGTGTTGTTGGTTCACTCAATTGCCGCCGATGTAAGGTGTTTATCCGAGCTGATGTTGTTGATAATGCGGGTGTTGCGCCGCCTCCGGGAAATCAGTCATCTAGTAAGAAGTCGAACGTGGGTGCTATAGTAGGATTAACATTTGTACTCGTAGTTGCTTTTTTCGGCTTTCTTATATGGATTTGTTGGAAGAGAAGTTTGCCGGAGCTACCACCTCCACCTCCACCACCACCACCACCGCTGCCACGACGACTACCGTCATTGTCACCAATAATATCACCAACACTATCACCAATGCCAACACCACCACCACAACCACCACCACAATTTCCATCACCACCACTACCTCCCCGTTATGCGATAGATGAAGTCCCTCCGCAACCACCACAATCTCCACCTCGTCCCCATCGTCCTCGTATAGTTGTTGTCCCTCGGCAACCACCAGCACCACCACCACTACCACGACCATTTGCACATCCTGCTCCAATTAGTGTCCATACGCCTAGAGATAGGACACGATTAAAGAAATACCCTTACGTGTACTTGAAGAAACTGACGGGCAATTTTGCCGAGGAAAACAAAATTGGAGGGGGTGGCTTTGGTACTGTTTATAAGGGTACACGGTCCAATGGAGCCATGGTTGCAGTCAAATGCTTGAAATTCCAAGGAATCATAAACGACTTTCGAAACGAGGTTCAAGCCTTAGGTCGGGCGCACCACCCTAATCTAGTGAAACTTCGCGGGTATTTTACTGAAGGTACGATAAGAATGTTCGAGGGTCAACAAGGTATGATGATAAGAATTTTGGTGTATGAGTACATGATAAACGGATCATTGGAAAAACGTATCTTTCAAGCTAACTCGACAGGGCCCTTGTTGACTTGGTCTCAGAGGAAAAACATCATCCTAGGTATTGCTCGAGGTCTCGTGCATCTGCACGAGAACTGTAGCAAAAAAATATGGCATAGAGATTTGAAGCCTTCGAATGTGGTATTGGATGGTAATATGAATGCCAAGCTATGTGATTTCGGCTTGGCGAAGTTGTTAGACAAGGATCAAACCAGTACTTCCACTGCGTATGTTGGGACTCGCGAGTACATGGCCCCTGAGGTTAAGCGAGGTGGGAGGATAACCGAGAAAATTGATGTATACAGCTTTGGGATAGTAGTGCTAGAAATCTTGTTTGGGAAGCGATATTATTATCTTGTTAGACCTGGCCATAAAAGACTGATGGTGGACGAGTTACCTTATCTGATTATCAAGAACATATTGAGTGTGGAAATGCGCAAACATGCCAAAGAAGTAGAGAAGATGGGGGAGCTAGCAGTGTGGTGCATTCATGAAAAACCCGAAGATCGGCCTAGGATGTCAGTTATCGTAGATGGTATTGAATACCTCAACGCGAAATTTCATAAGCGGAAAAGAACCATGTCAAGGTATAAAACCATTGTCTCATCTTCAACTATCAGTTTAGGCTTTTGGTTGAGATGGTTCCATCACATGGTACCAGAGTCTCATCGATAATGTAAAAAGGTCACTTTACATCATATATAGTAAGTCATAACTAGATACTCACTCTGTATGTTTAGATTATTAGTTTTGGTTCGATTATGTGAGAGTTTTAAAACCTCAACACTAAAAACCAAACCAACAATTTTTTTATTTTTTTTTTTGTGTGTGCGTGTGGGGTACAACGACGAAGAAAGTAACGCTACATTAGCAGTATTCTATAATGCTAGTCCTCTAACAATATTGTATAAATATGTTACATGGGTAGGGAACAAGGTGTATACCTGTAATGTGCATATAAATTAACCATGAACAACGTGGTTGGAGTGTTTCTCCCACTTGGTAGCATTTATGGAGAAAACTCCCCTGTTTTTATAGATAAATAAACTACCCTGTTTTATGGGTAAACTCCTCTGTTTTTGTTGTCAACGTCAGTTGGTCAACTCTATGAACATGACATGTGGACTAACGAGGACCAACCTACAATGCTCTAATATTTATTCGTTAGGAATCCTATTTAGGTGAATCCATATCATTTCTCATTAGGTAAAATTTCTCTTATGTATCCTAAAACATGTGCACTAAACTTCTTGTTTATTTCAAGTAAAGTGATAGTTGCACCAAAAGCGGTTTAAATAATCGGCAAAAGTTGACTTGTCTTGATAGGACGTGAAGAAATGAAACTGTTCAAGCTAAACCGTTAATAAAATCCCACTATGATAAGTTGATAACTTACCGAACTCGTATTCAACTCGATCCGATGTAACCACTGCCATTTAACTTAATAATTCTAAGCGAATATTGATGTAACCTAATAACAACATGAAGCAATGCGTATTTTGCTTGACTCAACAAATGACATGAAACAAACTCGACTCAACCCTAGGCGTGATATTGACGATATGAATCCAGAATTCAACCTAACTCGACCCGCCAAATCAGACTTTTGAACTAGAGGAAATAGAGGAGAAATTTCTCCTAAATTTACAACTGCATTTTGGTGATTACCACTCCCACTTTGATCCTGTCAAACACACAACAACAATGTTAAAAAATAAAATAGTTATATAAAAGAGTACAGAACAGAACAACTGAAAAACAGCAAATCAAGCATTAGATTAGAGTGTGGACATTACTTATCAACACAATAACACAAAACTTAAAAAGAATTATATTGGAATTGACTATTGATCAGTGACTTTAAATCGTGACTTTGTGTGTGAAAACTCGTTGCATTATTTCATAATCATTCACATAACATACCTAGTTTCAATGTTTATGAAGTCCAAACACCAACTTTTCTTCCTTCAATCAAAAAGAAAATGTGTTCTACTCCTCCAAATTATACTGTCCTCCTCTTCATCCTCATCTTCCTCTCATTCTCGTCCGCCACCGTCTTCGCCTCTGATAAGTCCAATAATTTCCCAAGGAATGAAAATGTTGTTGGTTCATTCAATTGCCGCCGATGTAAGGTGTATATCCGGGCTGATGTTGGCGGTAATGTATCTGTTACGCCACCTCCAGATAACCCGCCATCAGGTAAGAAACAGAACGTGGGTGCTATTGTAGGATTAACATTTTTACTAGCATTTGTTATCTTGGCCTTCGTTATTTGGATTTATTGGAAAAGAAGGTCGACTTCGAGCGAGGTAGTTGTACATCGGCAACCAGTCGTGGTGCAGCCAGTGGTGCAGAATGAGCGCATTCCGAAGCAGGTTGAGATTGTACCATCGGTTGTGGTGCAGCCAGTGGTGCAGCAAGTACGACCACCTTCTATACAAGAGGTTGTGGTGCAGCAGGGGATACAGAGGAAGGAAAAGTTAGAGCAAGTAGTTTTTACAAAAGAGCAGCTGATCAGAAACAAGTCTTTATATGGATGGGAAGGGCTTGTGCAGGATATACAACAACAACCGGCACCACAACGACAGCCTCCTCGGGATAAAGTCGGGGGACATATGGAGGATAAACAACCAGCACCACAACGACTACCTCCCCGGGATAAAGTCGGGGGACTTAGGGGGGTTAAAGAACAAACACCACGACAGCCTCCTCCGGATAAAGTCGGGGGACATAGGGGGGTTAAAGAACCAGTACCACAAAGACAGCTTCCTCCGGATAAAGTCATCGAGGGCCATAGGGAGGGTAAACAACCAGCACCACAACAACAGCCTCCTCGGAATAAAGTCGGGGGACATAGGGAGGGTAAAGAACCAGCTCCACAACAACAGGCTCCTCGGGATAAAGTCGGGGGACATAGGGAGGGTAAAGAACCAGCACGACAACGGCAGCCTCCTCGGGATAAAGTTGGGAGACATGAGGAGGGTAAACAACCAGCACCACAACGACAGCCTCACGGAGACAGAGTCTTTAGGGGTGAGGACAATCGAAAACAACCACGACAACGGCCTAATCAAGATATGGGAAATGCAGGGGAAACGAAGAGAGATAGGCAGCCAAAGCGGCTTCCTCAAGAAGAAGATGTCGAAAGAAATTATAAGAAAACTAGACATGGCAAGCACAAGTTACCTGGAGTTGCTATAGAGAGACAGCTTCCTCGAGACGAAGATGTCGTACGACAATATGAGACATCTAGACCTGAAGCTGCTATAGAGCAACAAAATTCATTAGGATTACCAAACAAATACCCTCTTAAATACTTGCGGAAAGTAACCGATAATTTTAGTGAAAAAATTGGAGGGGGTGGTTTTGGCAAGGTTTACAAGGGTACCCTGTTAGATGGAACCATGATTGCAGTCAAACGCTTAAAAGTCGGAGGAATCATAGACGATTTCATGAACGAGGTTCAGGCTTTGGGTCGAGCAGACCACTCGAATCTAGTTAAGCTGCTCGGGTATTGTACTGAACGAAAGTACAGAATTTTGGTGTATGAGTACATGAGTAACGGGTCATTGGATAAATAGATCTTCCACACTGACCCGGAAAAATCCCTAACTTGGCCTGAAATGAAAAACATCATTCAGGGTATTGCTCAAGGGCTTGTGTACCTGCATCACAACTGCGACAAAAAAATTCTGCATCGAGATTTGAAGCCTGCGAATGTGGTGTTGGATGAGAGGTTGAATGCCAAGCTATGTGATTTCGGGTTGGCGAAACTGTTAGACAAGGATCAGACCAGTACTAGGACTGGACGGGCTGGAACTCGGGGGTACATGGCCCCTGAGGTTATGGAAGGTAGGAGCATAACCGAGAAAGTTGATGTGTACAGCTTTGGTATTGTAGTGCTTGAAGTATTGTTTGGGGAGCGATATCGTGATCTTGTTAGCCCCGGTCAATCTAATGTTCAGGTGTATCATTTGCCTCGTCTGATTAATAGCAGCGTGAACGAGAAGTTGCGCGGAAATAATAAGGAAATATTTCAGATTGGGAAGCTTGCAGTTAAATGCTTAGAAGGATACCCAGATCATCGGCCTAACATGTCTGATATGCTAGCTTCCCTACAACGCTTCATCCAAGAGCCGAAACCCATTGTTCAACCTTCATCTTTTTGGGAGGGCATTATTGGACCTTCTTGAAACAATCTATATCATGGAAAAAGCGGGTCTGTTTGGTATCGTTTTCTGTTTTCTGTTTTTCTTTTAAAACCAAAGTTCCGTTTTTGAAAACCAGAAAAAGTGGTTTTCAGTTGTCAATTTTCATTTTTTATATGACTATTATAGATCCAAACAATTTAAAGTTAATTTTATAACTTATTTAGCTAAATTTGTTACGCCAAAAACCAAAAACTGAGAACGGCAGTGATACCGAACGGGCCCTAAAGTTTTAATTTAATTTATTGAGTATGGTTTATACAAAAGTTCGCGATTGTTGGGGTGAGTTCGACTTCGGGATAGATGGGGTCTAAATCTCTGTCCTGCGCAATGAACAAAATGTCAAGGGGGCCCGGTTTTACCCAGGCGACGCTCCTCTGACGGTCAAGTCAGTATTGGGTGCGATCAAGAAATGGAGTGCCGAGAATCACTTATCACAAGAATAGTAATAAATGTGTCAAAAGTATATAAAGTGGAATTAGAATGAACCTGAAATTAAGAAAAATTAGGGGGTATTTATAGTGGAGGAGGTACCCCTATGGAATAATCCTAGAGGTCCCCCCTTCATCTTAATCAACCATTCCCTTGACATCCAACTGATGAGATTTATTGGACACTATGAGCATCATTTGGGCTTTATCAAGTGCATTGGGCCTCCATTCCTAAGGGCTGTGGCCTTAATAAAATGAACCCCAACAGAGCCCCTCGGAGTCAGGTTGCGCTCGTTGGTCACTGCGTCCCGGTTTTCCTTTCACCGAGGGAGACCTGGCTGCGCATCCCTTGGCCGCCCTTTGTCGTGGCTCATGCAATGCGCCTTGACAAAGTCCTATGATGCCACTCTCTTGCTTTCCTTGCTTCCGAGGACGTGGGGCTCGTATTTTTCGATTTTAATCGAAAAAGTTCGCCTCTTGCGAGTTTCACAGCCGTATTCATCATACTTGTCCTCCCATGTTTCGTTATACTTTTTTGTTCTCGTTTTGTTTTAAACGCTCCTTTTTGCATCTTGCTGGCCTTGTTTCCCATGTGTTCTACTCCATGGGTGATCCCGCTGAGTACATCCACACGCAGTCAGAGCGGCTTGTCGAGCTGGCTTCGGTGGCCGCTTATCGAGAAGAAGAGGTGAAAAAATTGGCTGCGCGTGCGGATGAGCTCAGTGCGGAGAACGCAAAGGCGATCGAGCTCGCCAAAACAGCTGAAGCTAAGGTTGCGGCCACCGAACAGAGGGCTGAGAAGGCTGTCATGGAGGCCAAGACTGCTGTGAGCCTCGCAGCCGAGACCAACGTGCAGGTCATCCAACTGAAAGAAACCAGCTACTCCCTGCGCGAAGCCAATGCGCAGCTGAAAGAAGATTTGGATGCGGCGCTTGAGAGGGAAAGGAATTCGCTGCGCAAGCTCGAAAACGCCAAAGGCTATATTGACCTCTGGTCGCATCGCGCCTGCAATGCAAAATCCAAGTTCTTGGCATCTTCTGACTACGAGGTGTTGCTCAATGACAAGATGGGTGACGTCCGATATAACGCGGTGGAAGCGATGAAGCAATCTGCTATGAATGCGTTGAGGAGTGTGCACGCCATTTCGGAGAAGCATCCTAAGACGTTGGCTCCGGTTGACGTGGCTCCTTTCACATCCACTCTTGAACGCCTCGGGGACCAATACCTTGCTGAGGATCCAGAGGATCTGGACAAGGATGTAGAGTTTCTGGGGCGGAAGAGGAATATGACTATCAACGTTGCGCGGAAAGAGCTTTGGGCGCTTCCCGAGTCGACGAATGTGGATGAAGCGCCACCCGCTCCGGAACCGATGGTGGAGCCTGCATGGAGTCCTCCTTTTATCATTGACCTCATCGATGACGAAGAGGATGATGATGACGACGAGGATGATGTCGACGAGAATGATGTCGACGAGGAGGGAGAAGAAGAAGAAGGCGCAGCCAAGCCCACAGCAGAGGAGGCCGCTCTCGAAACTGAGCCATCCGTGAATGTCGCTTCCGAGGCCAAGCCAGCTACTCCCGCCGCCACTGAACAAGTTGGGGATGTCGCCCCTTAATCTTTTCACTGTTTAGCTTTTATACTTGTATTTTTGTTGAACAATTTCATTTTCCTTTGTATCACCGTAGCCGCCCTGGAAAGGGTGTTTTGGCTTCGGTTATGACAATTTCCTTTGCTCGTATGTGACTAAGTATCCGTTTCTTTGTCCTGCTCTTCGAACTTTTTTCGTATTGTTGTTCTTGTTCTATACTTGTGAAAACATGCGATCAAATGACTTTCATCCTTGGAATGGGCGTGAATGTCACAGCCAAACGTCGCCCCTGGAATCGGGTGCGGGTTTAACTTGTAAAAACAAAATACTTGTGAAAACATGCGATCAAATGACTTTCATCGTTGGAATGGGCGTGAATGTCACAGCCAAACGTCGCCCCTGGAATCGGGTGCGAGTTTAACTTGTAAAAAAAAAATTTCGCCACTGAAATAGAGACGAAAATCGCAACCGAATATCGCCCTTGGAATCGGGTGCGATTTCAATTCGGATTTATATACCTTGTATAAATTTTGACATAGTACCTGCAAAACAATAACAAACACTAACTCATTATTTAGGTGCGCCCCTCGGGGTATTAACCCAAGGGTGAAATATTATGACTCAGCTCGTTTTTTGCGGGTCATTACAACCCATCCTTCGTTCGCACTGAACTCGGATATCAACGAGGGTCGAGCACGAGATGTCGATTTTAACCGATGAAAGTTCGGCTCGACTATCCGGGCTCGGAGATCTGGGGGTCTACGTTTCACTTAAACACAGCATCGCAGTTCGGCACCCTTAATGCCCCCTGATTACTGAGTGCAAGAGCGTAGGCGAACGAATCCGAGTTGGAGACATGTTCGCCGAGAGCCGTTACTTCTGCTCTGCCTCTGGTTGCGGGCCGAGCAATCTCATGGAACCCTATTCAACACGCACCCAATTTTTTGGGGGATAGTCTCTTAACCCGAACCAGGTATATTTTGAAATTGGACTTCTTCCCAGCCGCGCCCGAATATTAGTGATACTCGGGTGCCAATCGATAATATTGGTGATCCGCAGCTGGTCATCCGAGGTGGTGAGATCCCACCCCACAGTGGGTATTCATCGTCCGAGTTCGGCGAACTATCCGACCTCGGCTTGGCTTTAGCCACTGACTTGATCGGAATCATCTGTCGAGACCGGTGAAGTTCCGGACTCGGTTCGGAATCCTTCATCAGTCCGAAATCCTTCATCGAGACCGGTGAAATTTTGGGCTCGGTAAAACTTACTCTATATGATTCTAACTACTCTAATTAGAATAGACACATTGTATGAACGAAAACAACTTGGCCGCGGGTCATTTCATTAATTGAAAATTCGAAGGAACATATTCTGTAGTGCGCCTAGCGCTACATTCTTTTTGGATGGAAAATAAACAACAAACTAAAGATATTACAACTCAACTGATAACTTAGGCATAATACT
>JBBYHQ010000015.1:4439503-4461695 GCA_038382645.1 Spergularia azorica
TAGTTGATGATCTCTCCACCAGTGTGGCTCTGTCGGGCATGGCTTGACAAGACTAAGCCCTTCCGGTATATGTGAGATATCAGTGCAGCTCTAAGGCGGAGCCCTAGTTGTCGAGCACCAAATATCCATTGCCTTTGGGCGATTGTCTCTACTACTTTGGCACCAAGAAAGACAAGTGCAATAAGGTAGCCTATTTGTAGGCTCTGATGTTCTTTATCAGTCAAGAAATCGACAAAATAATTGATCAAATATGGACCAACATATGATGCACAAGCGCTTATCACTGCAAACATGCCATTCAAGGCTGCTTTCCTCCATACCAATTGATACATTGCTTTGTAGATAGACGGGTTGGTAGCTCGGCCTTCCTCCTTTACTTTCTTTAGGCTCTCATCAAGACAACGCGAAAGGAATGCTGCAGAATCATTTACATCAACTTCAGGGATCTCATCCTGCTCCAATGCCGCCTTCTTCCCAGTGACAAACAAGGGATTGAGCCATGAGAAAGTGACAAGATCAAGAAAACTTGCATTACTGTAGAGAGACTCCTTTCTCTTTTCCGAATGTCCCTCAGTTTTTCCGTTCAGAAGTGGCTCAGTCAGCTTGTTTCCTGCATCATCATATGCTATCCTCATTTTCCCTAGAATTGAAATTACTAACAGGCTGACTGATGCAATAAGACCAATGAAATCAGCGTAATCCTGTACTCTAAGCTGGCCTTGATTTGCCACTATGAAATGATAATCATTAGCCAAATGACTAGCTGATATCAAGAAACTGCAAATCCACCAGAACCTCAGAATTCCAGGGAATTGCATAAGAAACCTCTGATTTAAACTCTTGTACAATGCAATAATCGTCATTATCCATGATACGACCTGCAAGATTTCAGCCGAGAGAACTGGAACACCTAAATTGCATACACTCTCGCTTTCATTCACCACCATGAACAAAGATGTTGAATGCGTGCACAGCAGTGTAATGGAAGATATAATGCTGGCTTTCGACCAAAGGCTTAGTCTAGCATTTTTCGCATACAATTCTGCTGTGTCCTCAACCGCGGCTTTTGTACTGTATCCGCACAGTGACAGTGTAATTCTTCTGATGAAGTATACCAGTAGAAACCCATAGAATCCCAGCAGCAAAACTATGCTGATTTCCTCCCACAGACAAGGAGACTTCATCTGCCACCAAGCTGTCAAATTCGACAGCCTTAAATCTGCCATAAGAAAGATAAGAAAACAGACGTATATGCATTAGTATTCCATAAAATCAGAGCAAATTAGCATTGTCTTGTTACTGTCTGATTTCTACTAATATAAATTGGACATAAAAGCAAATAACTGAACCATTATGTATGTATAAAGAAGCTGAAGCTGATATATACCAGCTTTAAGCACCTAATGAGCTTGGTTTTAAGATCATTAAATGTCAAAAGATATGTTGCTCCAACTCTGTAAGGTACTCGACACTTGGACATGGACACGACATAGTGGAGTGATTGACATATCTACTCTAGGCAAAAACAAGCTAAGTAGTCCGACAACCACGGATACATCCTTGTCAGGTACTTGTAGTCGAGTCTAAGCAACATACGTCTAAGAGTAAGCTGTTAAAACTTCAAATTCATATGAAAGGTGATTCTAAGCCACTAATTAGTAATTACCTGAATGAAACTCATATTTCAAAGCTATCTCAAAAAAAAGCAAATAATAATGATAAAGAAGAAATTAAGAAAAACAGAACAAAAAAGGAAACAATACTCTTTTATAAGTCAAGATTAACATCTTATTGATTACATTCATAGCTTATAGCCAGTAATCTAGTATGAACAAGTAACACCGTTTTACTTGCTAAATATCAGACCATCTGTTACATGTTATTGTTTTTTATGAACAAGTTAAAAGTTTCCAACATTAGCTATGCTATTAGAAAGGTTGATCAATCAATGGACTTTCTAAGATTTCCTGCAAACTATATGTACATATCCAAATGCCTCATGTATGTACGCATTTGAAAGGACGTCCTCAAACACGTCCATTCGAAAACGTAGTCTTGGCCTAGCGTTTAATATAGAGGTACGTACGTACTCAATCTCGATTGACTACCATAGAACTCAAACATGTACTTAGTGAATTAACATCATAAAACATAACAAAAAGATGCACATTCAATAGAATGATAGAAACTTGAATACATAAATAAATATATAAGAGTAAAATAAGAAACCAACTTACTCGCTAGAAGAACATAAAACGACATCCTTGTAACACGTGACCTAATGTCCTAGGAGCAACTCTTTACGATGCCCCTAAGACAATACCAACAATAACCACCACTATGATCGACTCTCACTTTTGGAGATAAATCTACGCAACCTTACCCCTAGTCGACGATACTAGAGATACGGATTGCAAACCTCCGAACTCTATAAAATGCATTAATTGGGAAGAGAGTACAAGAGAGTATCTGTGTAAAGCAATATATAGGGAAGCCAGAAAGAGACCGTTGTTTACGATCAAAGGAGACCCATGTATGTATAGGACAATTATGACGAAATGTAAGTGGTGTAGTCGTGTAGATGTTAGTGTACCAATAGTTTTGGGATGGTACTTAGAAAATTTTGTTGAACTTCTGTCTTTTTATGTTGTGAAGAAGTACAGTACAAATGAAACACTGATCTCCAATATTTTATAATTAAAATCATGTAAAGGACATGTCACGTGCATCATGCCGCTCTACAACATGAGGTTAAAATTGGGTGGGATAGGGATACCCTTCCGATGTAGGGTAGTATATGCGGTTCTTTGTGATGTGAAAAATGAGGGGTTATTTTTGTGAATTTCCAGTTTCAAGTGTTGATGATGTGAAATTTGAGGAGAGTAAAATTGTTGATTTAGGTTGAAAATTGGCAATCTCCATATTTTTTGTATGTTGGTTTTTTGAACTGAAAATTTTTTCTAACTTCCCCTCTAGAAAAAAAAAAAGATCAAATAAACAGTGTAATTTGAGAGCCCTTTGATCTTTTTGGATCTAAAAGGATAAAAACATACAATGCGTTGGAATCGTCAATGTGCCGAGATTTGTCACAAATTTTTAGACTATTGGTGACAAAAAGTTTTTAATAGATGTTGACATATTGGTGGCAGACTGAACACAATATTGCTAATTCAATACGAGTACAAAACAACCTAGAAAAAAACATACAATAGTGTTGGGATCTGTGTTCCCTAAGTTCCAGTCCAAGTGAAGTGTATTGGTGGATTTCTAATATGTTACTATGAATGGTTAGAGTAATATTTATTGGTTCTTTGTCTTGACTTTGAAAAAGTGAAGTCCAGGTTCATGTAATGGTGTTTTGACAAGGTGTGATAATTCTTTATATAGAAAAGATTCATGTGCCTAGGTTGTTGATTTCCATAGTTGTATTCATGTACTAAGGTGTCTAGGGAGCCTATATATGGAGGGAGAAATTACTCGAAGTGTTAGACACGGGAGAGAGAGAGAGGGTGTGTGGGACTATTTTGAAAGGTTAAAAAATTGACTCCAATATTGGCTGGTATCTGTAGTGATGGTTTCAAGTTGATTTTGTAACTCAAGATAACAGTAGGCTCAGTAGCTATTTTATACGTAGTGTAATCTAGTCGTTTGCATGGTGTGTTTACCTACGGATTTGGTGAGTTTTTCCTAGGTTAGTTATATTAAGTCCATACATATCTTGTCTCGTCGTGTTATTATTGTTTGTTGTTGTTACTTTTACGGTTATATGTCGATTTGGTGCTTCTTTTACGCAGAGAAATTGACTTTAACTTCCAAATAGAAATTACCACTTCAAAACTTCTTACTGTTGCGAGCCAAATGTCGAATTAAAGACCTTTGAAGTAGGAATATAAACAAAGTTTTTAGGGATAGATAGATAAATCAATAATGAGGAGTAAAATAGTCTTAGATCGAACCGAAATCTAACTCTCCAATCTCCATGTATAAACAAAAGGCCAAAAGTTTGTACGTACTAATAGGTCCAATATAATGTCATGACCTCGAGTGCATAATCATGTGTATAGAAAATATAGTTTTAAGTTGAAACGTATGATTGTCAATGAGTTTTATTTGTCATTGTTCGTTATCGTGCCTACAAATTAAAGTTGTGGTGCTACTGCTTTTGTGCATTTCCTAGTGCTAATCCGATGTTTCATTGAGCAATTTTGGGTACAAAGTTAAAAGTGTTAGTAACGTAATACTTTAAGGCCACTAATTTTTTAGCACAAAGTTGAAGCTCATGGTTATTGCCCACAAAAAGAATGTCCCATAGTAACAACTAACAACACTAGCATATTTACTCGAAATTGTTCGATTATTCAAATGATAATTTGTTACGTTGTTCATTTGTTGTAAAGAAAATCGAAATTTTGTTCACATATTATATTAAGACGTGATGTTGATTAATTAGGTTGGTGGCTAGTCTTGTTGATTATATCGATTATTCTTAATTACGGGATTACTCAACTTATATATGCTTTTTTTGTATCCTCGACGACTAATAGGATGATCACATCAATGGTCTCATATTCCCATTATTGGTCTTTCAAATCTATGGCAAAGACTAGCTATTATCAATTTATCATCACATGTTGATTGATCATCCAAGTAAATTGTATGTGCATAATTGGTTAGGATAGTGATATTTTCATAGTGACGCTTCAATAAGGAATTTCCATTTTTGTTTGTCCCGTGGAATACCAAACTTCTCCAAGTATTTGTCTTTTCACTACAATTATTGTTTTCAACTTACTTGGAGCTCAATCTTCTTCCACTCAAAACCTTCGGCTTCACTTTAATTTGGAGCATTATCATCAATTTAATTATTCCACTATATATAGAGTCATGATATTTCCTTTTACTTTGACTATCTAGGTTACCGCAGTTTGAATTATTTACCTATTTTTATCTAGCACTCGACTATTAAACACATAGAAGTAATGGATGAACCTTCTCCTATATACAGAGTAGGGATCTTTACATAGCATAGTATACAAACATCAGATCTTTCTAGAAATAAAATTACTTAGGTTATCACGTTATTGAACCCCTTAATATTAGAATGATAAATTGATACTATAAGTTAAAGTATGTAATTAAATTGACTTCATAAAGTAGGAGTGATTTCCAATTGAGTGCTACCTAATGGACCGTTTTGATATGTGTATAATATTATCTCCATAACTTCAACTTTTTGTTTCTCCCATACTTTAAAATGAAATAGTTTGGACCTTAACTTTCCTAGGCTAGCATGCAATCAATATTACTTTTTCAAGACTTTTCTCATTTTGGAGCTCTTTATATGTGTGCATCATGTTAGCCAATGAGTAACGACAGTCTTGCTTATCTTCAGTGCTTCAACAAGTTCGCACAATGGTTCATAACTTATCATTCTAAGGCATTCATAGCGTGATTTAATCGTAATTTTGGAGTTACGGAATGATAGATGTAATTCGAGACATGTTGGTGACCGGCATATCTGTGCAAAATAGGATTTATCCAGCAATATACGATTCCCTCTAAAATCGTCAAGTAAGAGAAGTGATGGCGAGTTAAGTTTAATTAGTTTTGTAGTGCCGAATAATAATAACACACCCCTTTGCCTAACTTGATGGGCAAGTAAGACAAACGTATGCTTAAAAATAATGCAACACAAAGGACAACAACCACATCATGTACGTAATTACGTGTTTGGATCCCATGAGTTAAAATTTTGGTAGAGTTTGCCATAAATAGTAATAAAGCAAAATAAAGAAAATCTTTTAATGCACAAGTAAAATGTCACATATTTTTTTCTTACCTCATTAGGCAGACTCCACCAACTCCACTAAATTTCAACTCCATGGGATCCAAACACCGTAATTACTTTACGCATAGCATGCATGCGTGAGAACATGCCTGCGCATACCATTATACCAAATTGGATTTACCCTCGATTGCATAGACAAAAGGGAGTGTAGCAGAGATCTTGGATCAGACATTCTAGCCGCATCTATAAATACAAAATGCAACTCTGTGTATAAATTATAATAAACCAAAAGATCGATGATCGAGCAGAGCTGCTGATGATTAAGCTAAGTATCTTTGTTTGGTTAGTTTGGCTTTCTTCTACGTTACCACCTTGTCGAATACTCCATCATAACGAAAATCGATGTAATGTAATGAAATTATTCTAAGATTCAAAAAGAAACAAACTTTTAAATTCGCCATTGAGGTGTGTACATTTCGATGTTAGATTATAAATATGATGATTAAAATGATAGAATAACGTTAACAATCTAAGTAGACGGCAGAGGGAGTCGTAAGTTGTAATTAACTCGTAAGCAGTGGCATCGACACATTATTGCTAGTATACTGACTAATGAGATCCGCATTGTTTGTAAAATTGTAAGGAGTTGCCAGAGTTTCTCCTCCCCGAGGAGATTCCACACCATAAACTACTATTCAGTGTCATGCTTACGCCTGTTGCATTCCACATGTCAACCAACGACAAGAGACTACGGGATACCTGAACCATGACTTTAACAAACACATGAATCCCTAAAGATAAGATTCTTATACTACAAGTTAAGCTCAATATTATGGTCCTCCAAGACCAAAAAAAAAAAGAAGATAAAGCTGATCGAGCTTCCTGGTCCTGCGCACTCAAGGTTGATAGAACAACTGCAAAAAACAATAAGTCTGTATCGGTAGACTACAGTCGACACACATCTACTAAATAATCCATCTACTATAGGTGAATAGTTGTTGAACTCGTCTATTGATCATTTCGAGAAAAGTAGACGACACTCTTTGCTCGTTTACAGAGTTCGCAAACTTAAAGAAGGTTGTGTTGCAGCATTCAAGTAACTCCAATCAGAAGTTGGAACAAAGTTAAAGGGAGTAAATTGTCTTTCATTCAAGTAATGTTTCCTTATTCCTATATACATTTTAATGACAATTGTTACAGAATGAGCTAACTCCACTCCATTCCTATTTCTCCTACAAAAATTTATGTACAAGTGAAGTGTCTCTATACAGACATCTCGACCAATACAACACCAATACATGAATGAATATTTCGACCTGCAAAAGCTACCAATACATGAAGGAATGATAAGTTGAAGTCTAGTTCCTTTCCTTTGAACTATTTAGGCAAGATAGCTAGGGGTATTGTGTCCTTGTGTAGTGCTTTTAATTCTGTGATGTATTCTCATATTCGTAGGGAGGGTAATCAGGCGGCGCATTTCACGGCCCACCTGTATCCCGTAGATGTTTCCGTTCGTGTCTGGTTTGGGACCTGCCCTCCAGGTCTCCAAGATGTTCTGTTGACGGATTATTTCTCCGCTTTTAATTAAAGTAGTTTACGTTTTCAAAAAAAAAAAAAAAAAAACATGAAGGAATGACATGTACTCTCACTGGAGTCGAGAACATCTCTTTAGCTCGGTCTTGTGCTCGATATCTGTTCTTGTGATACAAAATATTCCAGACTGTTCTTCCACTTTCTCAATTAGAAGCTTCAGAAGTGGAACTTTAGATATTGTTTTGCATGAGCCAACCATTATTAGCTTTTTCTGCACAGTCAAAACAACAGAGAGAAATTAGTCCTAGGTGCAAAGGGCGGATATCTATTCATTGTTACTGCTAGGAATCTTTTGTCAAGGGGCTGAGAAGCATTTTAAAAGTGCAGTTGAGTCATCCCCAGATGTGACTATGCAAGAGACAAACTTATTGAGTTCTAAACTATGATTGTCAGAAACCAGGGATTTGAAACATTGAGTTCTGAGCTATGATTGTCAGAAACCAAGGATTTTAAAAATTCAGAATCTCAGGGTTAGGACCCTGAGAAGACCTACCTTCGCACGTGTAAGAGCCACATTGATTCTATGCCAATCACCAAGTAGTGAAGATGAACAACTTCTCGGATTTTGAGATGATCTAACAAAGGATACTAGTATGCAGTCTTTATCCCTTCCCTGAAAGAGTAGAACAAAAAAGGATGAGATTGAAAAGAAAGAAAAAAAAAAAACAACTAAAACGAGATGACTGTTGCAAGGGTCCCGGAGATTAAGAGTAAACGAAATGCTGAACCCTGGTGCAGCTCCCCAACAGATGATTAATGAAAAAAAAGGAAACCAGCTTTGAGAATATCCAAAAGACCTCTTTTGCTAAATATTTGTTACCGATATCACAACATGCTGTTACTTGTTCATGTCACTTCTGAAAGTCAATATGAAAGTAATGAAACTAACAAAAATTTCGAAAGCACGAGTATAACCTGATATTTGTCAATTGTATGAACCTCTACAACAGTCAAGCTTAGAACTTGTCGGATTAGATTCGCCTGAGAGTTATATGGGGTGATAATTCCAATTTCCTCCTTTTCAACATCATGGTTAACCAATGCTTCAGTCACCTACAGCACATAATTTACAATGACAATATGGCATTCAACATTTTCTGATTAAATCTCGGATGCAAAGGGGTAACCTTAAATCCTTACCTCCGCCATAATATGAGCTTCAACTGGGTTATTCACGGTCTTATGATCCTTTGTCTCAAAGGCGGGTAATTTATCTATACAAGTGAATGACCTTCTTGTGAGAGAAACAGATATGTCATCAGTAGCTAACATGAACAATGATAAAGATTTTTAACAGACCTGTGTTAATAAATATTACTGGCTTGTCTGCATTTAGAACCTGTCATTATCAATACAGCACGTTTATTAAAAATGTTAACAATAACTTATATATTTGCAATGTCAGAATGTTTTATCACACTACGCAATCTTCACTCAGGATATCATAGCCTCTTCATTACCTGTTCTAACCATGGTGACACGAATCCTCTTTTGAATAATTTCAGTTTTGCATTCTCTACACTTGAAGAGCCACACCGCAGCCTATCACCGTATATGAGGGCATTTGAGAGTTTCATGATACCTGCGCACATCCGGTACTGTATGGCACAACAAAAAAATTCAGTATGGTTGAACTAATAAGTTACTGATGAGGTGTGTAAAGAAAAGAAAAGAACAAAAAGAAAATACAGCGGTCACAATATATACCTACTCGTAAGGCTAAACCAGAAATTCAGACTGACCTGACTCTGCAGTGCTGATATTGCTTGAGGATGTGCTTCTGATAGCCTACGAAACAAGCTGACAGACATTCCATTTTCTCGAGCCTCTGGACTCTGATGAGACCCAAAACAATTCAGATTCGTGAAAGGAAAGGCTAAAAAAGTCGCACTGAAGTTGGTGGTGCACATACCTTAACAAGAGGCGGTAACTGATAATGGTCTCCAACAAGAACAAACATGGATGAAAACATCAACGGACCCAAAGATACCTAATAATATGGCGTTGTCAGCAAAATAATGTTTTCTGTTTTCAATCATCAGTTTTAATTATACATTCGATATGCTATACAAGAGAGAAGACCATTCCCTTTCTTTAGAACTTTTGATACATGCAGCAACCATTTAGAACTCTATAAATCTCAGAAGGTATGGCATGGCATTAAGGCAAAAAGAAAGCTCCTGCAACTAGAAAAGCTATTCCCCTCAGACAGCAGTTAATGTTTACGAACAGGCGTATTATTCGTATATGCATTTTAATTAGCTTATCCTGACTCTATAGGACCTTCTCAATGTTTAATGTTCTGAACACTCTAGTACCTATTATAGGAAGGAACACCATGTCATGCTCATGACTTCTGTACTCATTTTTATTTTATTTTCATTTTCTAGTGGAAAGAACTAATATAAATAAGTTATGCATGAAAGTTTCCACAGAAGCAAGCTACAAAATCACAGAGATGTTAGCAACGAGTGATTTATACCGGCAGGCTAGTTTGTCCAGCCTCGTCAATTATGCAGACATCAAATTTCTTGTTCGCAAGCAAGGGACTGGTTATTCCGAGACATGTAACTGAAACAACTTTGACTTCATCCAACTTCAATTTGATGTCTTCCACACTATGAATATCCATATCTGCCAGATAAAGGATACAATGATGATATTCCTGAAACTGAAGAGTAAAGACATTTCAGTTCTAGAGTAATTTTAGTTTAGTGACCTGAAAGACAATGACCCTCAACTTCCTTGTGCACAACTTCACGTCGACCAATACGTAAAAAATCTATCCCCTGCAAATGCCACTCTTCAGTAAGGAGAAATTCAAAAAGTGAAAGAACAGAAATACACAGACTTAATATATGGAACCACATTTATTGCAACTGATAGTTATGCTAATGGGTACTCCATAACTTATCATTAAGATTTAAGACCATGACAGTATGTTCTTTTTTTTTGGTTCAAGACCATGACAGTATGTTTGTTTTTTGATCTCTAGAGGGTCACACTTCGAAAACATGTATATATATGCAGTTGATCTCTTAAGGGGTCACGATATATATAAAGCTTTAAACACCAATCACAATTACAAATGCAAAAACCAGCTGCTACAGAGAAGTGGCCGGGTTAAAGACTTTAACATGTCATCAATGTCTACACAGAACTGATAACATAGAACACAAAATGAATCAATTAAATATATAAAGTCAACATACATATGACCATATGTCCACCTAGCCGATAGCAAAAGCAAACTTGCTGAGCTTGATCAAGTTGTACCATCTATGAGCCAAAGTTTAGTTCGGAACTCGTGTTCAGTAGTCTAGAGAAATTTCCAATTTAAGTTGTAATTGTATTTCAAATTATATTAAGTTCATTGAGGACATAAAAAAAATTTCAGAAAAAAAGGGGAAAAGCATAAAGCAATCCTTTGAAGCCAGAGACCTCGAAATGCTTGTTATCGAGAGCACAGTTTTGCCTCAAGCTTGGTAGTTAACCGCCAGGGTAAGCTTAAAATTGAGATTCTTTATCTGGATTGAGCCACTTGCATTTTCCTTGCAACTTGTAAACGTAACAGAAATTACCTGAGCTTTTAGTTTTATAAGCAAATTATCAACAGCTGAATTTGTGTACGATGTAAGCAAGACTGATGCACCCCTCATCAGCAAAGCCTTCACAGCATATACCATGGTGGATGTCTTGCCAGTACCAGGCATTCCCAGAATGAGAGCGTAATCTTTCGCTGTGAGAATCTGCAGCAGGAAGTTTGTTACAACTATAATAATAAAGCCACCGAAACTAAAAGTTCTAAATTACTACCTACTAAAGGGCCACTGAGATTTATAAGAAAAAAGGGCCAATGAAACATCCAGAACATTTTTCACCTTAATGATTGCCCTTTGCTGATCAGCATTTAAGTTTCTCTCAGACCAAATATAAGATATTGCTGGGTCTTGACTGAGTATAGACCCGCCGTCAAATCTAGGAGCCTGGAAAACTGCACCATTGAGCTATGTGGCAAAGAGACATCAACCAGAGAAAATGACAGCAATTAATGACATTTTAAAGACTGACCTCAAGATCCACAATTAGCTTTCTCAAGCGTTCACTTCGAGGGCTCTGCAGAAAGAGCTGTACCAGATTGAACCTATGGTAAAAAAAATACAGCATGATATTATTGTAAATCCACAAAGTCTGACAGAAAATACAGATGTATCAGCAGTCCAGAGGAGTCACCTCATAGTGCCAAAAGATGTAGCAACTTCATCCTTGTGTATCCGCCACACCTCATTTCGAAGATCCTGCCACATTGATGAACGAGTACTCCTTGGAAGCCTTAACCGCTTTGATGATGAGACCTTCATTTTAAAACAGTGGGGCGTGGCCTCACAGAATGTAAGAAACAACAATATTAAAAAGGACTGAAACATGGCCTACGAAATGCATATTTATCCTTACAGAAACATGAGAGTTACTGATATCTGTGATGATCCCGTTTGCAATTGCAAGCCGATTTGATTCCGTGCTCAAGATCTGTTAAGGAAGAGGAAGCATTATCTATCAAACATAACCATTTTAAAATTCAAAAAAAAAAAACAGAGAGAGAGAGAGAAGGAAACTTGCATATTGAAGCATCAAGAGCACAAAAAACTTGCAAAGATAGAAACATCATTGGAATTAACTGTCCGCAGAAATCAATGTAAAAAGGGTATGTACCTCTATTTCCTATCGACTATTAGAATAGGAACACAACCATAAAAGTGGGTGGGGATAAAAAGCTACAAAATGGTCGTGGTTAGATGCACAGCAATCTAATTCAAATCAGGCTTAAGATGTCATGGTTTTCAGCAGATATGACATGATTATTGGTTTAGGTCTGTGGGCTACAAATAAGACTCCCAACTTAAGACTAATATACAATGCATTGAGGACAATTTATATGGATGCATTACCACACGATCACCACTACGAAGACTGCATTGCAAGTCACTCCCTGAAGAAAAAGAGCCATTTTTGGAATCTTGATTAACCACTCCATCTTCAGCAAAGGGATTATCTTTATGAACGAAGCGATACTCAAAGCGGTCAGCATTGGTAGATGATTGCAATTGTTGCTCATTTGAAGCATCAAGAACAATAGAAGAGAGGCAGCTCAAGTTGCTTTCATTCCTTGAGACATTAGATTTCCAGGTCAAATGATTGGAAAACTGAAACACACAGAACCAGACAAACTCAACTTCAATCTTGACCATACAGATGTCAATACAGCTACGGATAAGTTAAATCTTACCAGTAACTCTTTGGCTTCAAGGTCAATTAAACGATCCCACTGCTTGAAGAAAACTTTATGAGAAGTTGTTAGATGATCAGTAAGTGAATCGAAAAGGTCTCCCAATCCACTACTCTCGGCACTTCCACCATGCACCTGTGGACATGAGAATCACAGTCAACAGAAGAGCTTCCTTCAAATGCTATTGGAATTTATAAACTGAGAGAACTGTAGTTAGCTACCTTGTGATGCATGGTACAGGCATTGAGATGCCGACAGCCTTTACACATATTCAAATTCTACAAAAGATGAGCACAAGAATGAATAGCTTATCTGGAAAAGCTGTGTATAAGATACCAAGTTCTACACCCCGCAATACCTGGAGCATTGGTGGTAGTTGCTGTGCTATTGAGGCCTTGATCAGATCATGTGCTAGTTCATTGCGACGCATGATAATCCCAATCAAATCTGATCTCCGAACATTGGTTCCCTATGAAATATTAAGATCGTACACAGCAATTAAAATACAAATATCAGAGCTTTATTTAACAAAACAAAAAAATATAAGAATACCATTGTATGATCTGTTGAAAGGTAATATAGAAGTCCAGAATCAATGCTCTGCAAATATCTAACCAGCACTAAACATATCAGCAAAACTGTTATCAGCTTGGACTCTGCTGTCAAGGTGAGGAGAAAGCAACTACCTACCTCTCAGACATAAGGAGAGTGTATAGGATCAACTGGGCTGAGTGGTCCATCAAGGCCTGTTCAAGAGATGATTAAGACAAGAGTGTGACGGATGCTACTAATTTAAGAACACTACATTTAGGAGTCTCTTACTAACTTTGCACAAAGAAAGGAACTTACCTGACCACTAGTGGCTTTCCCAGTTTTAAACTCCAGGGGCATCATCTTTTCTTCAATAGGTTTGCAGTTTGAGTAGATATTAACTCGAACAGAAGCATCAATCATTCCTTTTAAACCATATTTTGGTGCCCACACCATTTCCTCAATATCAACTACCTGCTCACAGAATGTACATGAATTCTTAAGTATTATCTAAACAACGGCAAAATGGTATGCTCATACTATGGTTCAGTGATCAGTCAAATATGTAAGAATTCAAACATTGACTTGTTCCTATGTTTAAATGACAATAAAAAGCCAGCAAATTCATTGTAAGCATGCGTCTTTCAGAGAGTGAACTTTGAAGATAAATACACATTAGCAGACCAGGCATGCACACATAATTTGCCGACACCAGCTTATGAATAACAACTTAACAAGTTAGTTCATGAATATGCATGCCAGGATGCAAAGCTAACCTATACAAGATGCAGAAGTAACAAGTCAGATAATCAAGGAGTTCAAGATAGATGCCATACATCAGATATGCTCATTTTGACAAGTCCATTATTCGGTCCAAAATCAATAGTAGGCGCATCGGATACCTGCAACAAGTTTAAACGAAGTCAGTCATTCACAACACCTTCAAAAAATACAGAACAAATATATGAACTTAGGTCACCTTGTATTTAGAAGCTTCGCACATTCGACATAAGATACAAATAACTTTAACAAAATGGTTAGAAGGAATGCCTTATCATATCAAAGTTTAGGGACTTTGTAGTGGTATGAATTGTGGACACACAGTAGTTAGACAATACAGGGAGACCGGGGACCAGTAAGGCGGTAACCAGAAGAAATCTAATCCTAATTCCACAACAAATGAACCGATATGGCACTCTATAAGGACCTAACAAGGTGCTATAAGCTAAATCAATTATCCTTGAAGAGCCACAGTACTACTTTGTCAAGCCATTAGCAAGGATACTAAAGAAAACAAGGCCTTGCCGCTGCATAGTCCCTATCTACTTTCACTTCCATAAGTTTAAATTTGTCTGTTCTCTTTCATATCAGCATCTTCAACCAACTATAATTAGCCGTTTCCACGATATTACACTTATTGATTCAAGCAGAATTACTTATGTGAAAGTGTTGGAAGTGGAGTCTGATAGTAAAAACCTTCAAAGTGATAAGGAGGGTTTAAATATTTGTGGATGTTAGCAGATGATACTCTAGCATTTAGGAAACTCCTCCAATTCTACATTTTCTTCTCCTCTTAAGGACGTTCACAATAGTCTTCAATTCCCTCCAATGGTTTGTGATCCCACGTCTTGTTGACCACTTTCATTTTCTACCATATCTTATCACGTCCCATAAAAATCATTCAAAATGAAAGGGAAAGAAAATATAGAATTGGATGGTCTAAGTAAGACCTTCAAGATAGAACTAAACCTATGTGCTTATCAGTCACTATCTCACTGATCTTAAGGACCAGGAAGGTACCTAGAATGTGGTAGGTCCATTGCACTCATTAGTCATTCCTATTTTGCATGCATAATTTAAGTTTAAATCAATCATAGCAACTCTTACTAATTTGCAAATGAGTTGCTCATAGAAATATCAACAGATTGACACCTTGACTGTAATCAGCTCAGCACCCCAGCATCTTAAACATTGTCGTCACTTATAAACTTGCAAGTTAGCATAGCAGATATGATCTTATGCGAATACCTCATGCCTCCTAGAGCGTTACATGGATATTTTAATTAAGAATACGATAGAAGACCAAGAGCATTGCTCAACCTGTGATTTCATGACATGCTCTATCCAATTGAGTAATTTTGGGATGGCCTCATTTATGGTCGCACGCACATCTGTTTCCTTAACTGCAATGTCACAGTTCATGATAGTCATAAGGTAGAGCAACGGATAACACCCGATAAGAGTAAATGCAGTCTTAATTGCATCTTGGCCAGCTAGTATGCAACTTAACCCCGATGGAAAGGCGTCAAATAGAGAAAATAGCTATGAAGTGAATATCTTACCTCCACATGCATACAAGCTTTCCATGTTTTTTTGCAGGATACCCTTTGAAAACTCTAGGAGCTGATCTATTGTAGGATGCTCCATCAGCAACCCAGCCTACAGAATCAAGGTTATCATAATGTCAGAGCAACTGAAAAATTCACTTTCTCTTCAAGGAAAAAAAGGGAGCAAGATAGTTATTATGGCAACGACATGACCTGAAAAATTTGGTGCAGTAAGGTGCCCATTAATGCTGCAATTGAATGTTCGCTGCATTTCAGTCTTTCGTCTAAAACAGCTCGTCTCGGACAACTGAAACTACCAGAAACCTAGAGGAACATCATTTTTTTTTTTTTGAAGTTATAGGTAGTAGTTTTAAAATCAACAAAGATCAAACTGGTTAAGCATGAGTATAAAAGTGAACAAATATAAGATTGGCGCAACTAAGTTGCTCAGCACAAAATATTTGCATAAACCGTAGAAAGAAAGGATTTTACCCGAGTGCCTGAAAGTAGCAAGTTTGGATGTATAATCAGAAGGTTTTTCTCATGATTCACATCACAGTTTCCTTGGATGTCAAACTCTCCGATAACTTTAATGGTGTCTCCAGGCTCAATTACACTATAGAACCTGCATTAGAAAAAACTTAAATGAAGATCAAGCAAACCTTGGATATGAGACTTGCCAGAATTTCTTCGGAATGTTCATTCCAGCATTAGTTACTATCCTAGGACGAAGAAAGTGTACTATGTTCACTTTTTGATATGCATTTGTAGATGACAATCACAAAAAAAATATATTTAAATGGTTGGGAAAAGAAGAAACATTGATTAAACAACTATTTGCTTACCAGTCTTCCCAAAGATGTACACATTGTTCCTCACCACTTTGCTCATTCAAAATGCGGAGAACCTAAAAGATCAAAAATTAATCAATCTGCATTATAGGCAGACTTTCACAGGAAACAACTACGAATCAAATCACAAAAAAAACCTTCACTGAGGACTGAGCTCCTGCTGAAGAGGGTGCTGCGCGCTTCTCTGTGACCTACCATAAATAAACATTCAATTCCAGTGACTTTCTAGAGCTGCAAATGCTAATGAAAAGGGGAAAAGAAACGAAAGATGGAGGGTTGAGTACGAGGAGGGCAAAGGAAAACATATATACCTCTAATACAAGAAAACAGGGATCTGACAACCCAACTTCTACCTCCTTTTGTCCCTTGATTGCTGTTCCATTTAGGGCACCAGTACCATTAGCGCGATTTTCATCTATGGTTCCATTGCAAACTCTAGACGATTGCATCTGTGGTCCAACCGATGGTGAGCCTTTTACGGATATTACATTCTCTACTTGATCTAGAAGTTCAAGCAAGGCCTGAAAATTTTCCATTAGTAGATAGCCATGAACAACTGAAATTATATATAGCAACAAATGTAGTTGGTGGTCTTATAATTCAAAAGACCAATTAAATCAAAATAGTGAATACAGAAGCCAGAGTTCCAAACATTCGGAGAACAAAAGGATCCAATTAAAAGAAAGTGAAATCCCACTCACCTTTTTCTGATGCTTTAAACTCGCACATTCCTGTAGGCCATTCTTATGCATAGAATTCTCAGTAGGCTGCACTAGAAAATATTAAAATCACAATGATTATTCACGATAGTATTAGAATCCAGAACAAACTTAATCTACAGGATGTTCATTACCTTATCATGGCGATACTGCAATGAAGGTGGAGTTCTGAAAGGGCTCTGAGTACTTGTAGGAAGAGAATTATTTAATACAGAGGCATTATCACCACTGCCATTAGCATCACTATCCTGTACTAAACTCATTTGCTTCAACGAACTTCCATTGGGAAACAATGGGGATTTTTCATGAGCATCTAGTGGAGGAACGGAACAGGCATCATCAACCTTCCCCTAAAAGCAGTGGTTTTAGGCTTTTAGCACATTGAGTGAAGATGAACAAATTCACATTGACGTGTTTATCAATTGCATTACAAAATTCTTACTTTATCATCTGCCACTTCCTGAAAACTGCAAGAGTTGAGCCGTGAAGCATCAGCCAAAGACTTCACCACATTGGGCGCAAGCTTGGAAATGGATTGAAAGCGCTTGTTGACAGGTGAAATCTTCCATGTAACTTCTTCCCCTCCATCATCCTGACTTAGCTTTATAATCTAAAGACACAAACCACAACACCACCACAGTTTAAATAACACAATCGACAATCAGAGTAATTCTTAACCACAGTGTAGAAGGGAATCATTTCACTGCAATGTTAAATGGAACGAACAAAGACAAACCAGAACTCTATCAGCACCACTGCAATAGAATATCTACAACTCCCATCTGGTTCAGTAAAGTCAATTAATTCAGCATTTGGTAAAATATCGCAACTTTCATGAACTAACTGCTGAATATCATCAGCTTCCACGTATCCCAAAATCAAACAACGAAAGAACACACCTTTATCGCACCACCATAAACTTAATGTCAACATATTAACAACCCTATCATCCCAATACTCTCAACAAAACAACCCAATTCATCTTTTGGTTCCAAAATCATAGCTTTTGATAAATTTACTGCAAAAGAAGCACCATTGTAGAACATAAAAAGAACCCCCCAAAAAACCCGATCTTATCAATACTACAAACTACGATCTAATTTAGACCATCAGTAACTTGATCACCCCACTCCCAACAAAAGAACCTAATGCATCATCATTTGGCCAAACATCATAAATTCCAATCAATTCTATCAAAAAGACACATCAAACTACAAAATTTCAATTACATAATCATCCCAAATTGTTCCCTTGGTTACAAAATCATAGTTTTCGATAATTCTACTGAATAAAGAAGCACCATTTTAAAACACAAAAACAACCCAATTCATCATCATTTGTTAAAACATCATAGAATTCCAATCAAATCACTCAAAATTACACATCAAACTACAAAATTTCAATCATATAATCATCCCAAATCACAATTAACATATTACAACCCAAAATTATACCATCCCAGGAGAGAATTTGAACCGTTTCCGAGCCTTTCCTTGCGAAAACTCAGGCGAAACCGAAACCTCCTCAACTTCATCACTATCAATAAGATCAACCAACATATCATCCGGTGTAGTATTCCCCAACCCGGAATTCAACCCATTTTGAAAATCCCCACCCGCATTTTTACAAACCCTAATTTGCCCCTCAACCCCTCTACCATTACCACCACCACCACCACTTTTCACCCCCAAATTAAACCCATTTCTAGGGTTTCCCTCACAACCCATTTCAACAACGGGTTTTTCTTCCAGAGCTCCACCCGCTGTTTTCTGGTCCGACCCATTTTCGGCAAGTTTCGGCTTTTTCGGGTCCGGGCCGGGTTTTAACGAGGGTTTAGGGTTTTGAGAGTGACGGTCGAAGAAATGTTGGATGTCAAATTTTGTGGGTTGTTGAGAAGCGTTGTTTTGAGTGGGTTTTTTAGCTTTTGATGATGAATTTGGTTTTTTTCTTGGTGCCATTTTTCTGGGTTTTTTCTTCTTCTGCAAAAGTGTTGATTTTGGGGGAAGTAGTGAAGTTGAAGACGACGGATTTGGGGAATTTCAGCGCGGGAAGTATTTTGAGTTTTACTCCTCCTTCCCGCCTAACTGGTTGAGCTTCTTTCTTACATCGATGTTTCGACTTTTGTATACAACTGTTGCACGTAATTTTGTCGGGTAAAACTTAAAGGGTGTACGACTGAACAAATGTGTTACCACTAGACTGAAATCTAGTGACTAAGTAGGTAGTTAGTACTTGGAAACAAATTTTGATTGGTGGTTGTTGTGTTACTGTGTTTAAAGTTGTGTGCAACGATTGCACCTAAAACTTTATCGTGTTCTTTTTTTTTTTACTTCCATTTAGTTTTGATTGGTATTCTATGTGGTTCGTGACTTGTTACTTGTCGGTAATTGTTGTTAGTATTCTCTACCATAGATTGTGATTTGTTTATAAACACGGTAAACATGCAACCATACGCTCCCATTTCCACGATTTAGGTATGATCATCACCTATAAACGTTTCTAGGGAGCAACATTCATCCAGAACATCTTTACAAAGATGATATCGAAAACGAAACATCATCTACTCTAATAAGGAGTGACTGAGTACCGAATAACGTTGTCTAGCTACATTACAGTGGGCATATAGCATAGTTATGCGTACATGTTTGCCACAATTCTTGCAATTATCTTGCACTAAAAATCGGTTCAACATCTGGTGTTGGTTGTGATCTTCTTGTGTACTTCAGAAGCAAACCATCCGAAGAAAGACCTGGTACTTTCAGATCCCTGCAAAGTTACACAACAGGACTTCATAAAACTGGAGAAGAACAGAACAGTATTACGAAGAAACTGAAGTAAATAACTGTAATAACTGAGAGACTGACCTGATGTAAGGCGCTAGATCGTTCCACTCCCACTTAGGTCTTTCTTTGAAAAGAATGAAAAAGCGCTCTGCAGGTGTTGAGGGTAAAGAAAAAATGCTGAAAGCACGAACCCAGACTTCAACTCCGACCCTTTCTGTTAATACTTCGCTTTCCAGCATGTCAAAGCTCGCTACCATTCCATCAGGAACCTTGAACCTCCATTTATCCATAAACTTGTCCATCTTCATCTTACCATCCTTTAGGATTCTTCTGGCAATATGCACACAAACCCGCTTTTCGTCTAATCTCCACATCCCATTACCATCATCCAATTTATTCCCGTAAACCCTCAAACAATGAGTGGCAAGCTTAATTGGAAACCCATCTCTTTCAAGCATGGTAACCACATCATATTCTGGTAGTGCCGTGTAAGACCAATCATTCAAGACAGCATTGTTAAGAAGTGTGCTCAAGATTGAATCCATGTAATTCTCATCAACAATCCGCCAATACCCGTTAATTTCTACAGCATCAAGAGCTTCTAAGGCCAATTGGAGTTCCATGTCACTGGCTTGAATCCGTCCAATGAGATCGTCCCATCTATATAATCCAAAATTCCCTACATCACTGTGCGGAAATTTATCCATTTCTGACGCTTGCTCAAAGCTGAGAGGATTTTGTGAGAGAAGCGCTTTCAGTTTGTCCAGTCTCGGGGCAACTTCAATTAGCTCCAAGTTACCAGAAGCCACTTTCAAAACAGATGCCAAAGTAGGCTGGTCCGTGGACTTGTCCACGCAATCCATAAAACTTTCCCCTACTGGTGAAGATGCTGAAGGAGGAACAAGTAAAACGGAGTTGGACGTACCCACAAATTTCATAGCATAGGTCTTTGATCGAGTACAAAATACTGCCTCTTCATCCGGCTCCCCCCTCAGAGAAACTCTATAGATAGAGCAGCATGGTTATCATACTAAGTCATAACAAAAACTAGCACTTAAGATGTAACTATTTTGGCTTTCAGAATATAAGATGATGCTCACCTTTCACAGAGTACATCAGGAAGAAGCTTTTCGTCAAGCTCGAGAAGTAGGAGCTCATCATGAGGCCCAAAATCACGATGATAGGCTACGGATAAAGTTGAATTGGGTTGAAAGCCTACAACTGCTTCTGCACCACCACATGCCGCGAGGCCTCCATCCATTTTGATATCTGCTGTACTCTTTATATCTTCTCAACCCTTAAAAATTCAAACATACAAGGCAGCTTCACATTTGTATCTAACTACTGGGTTAATCACTTAATAATCCGAAAATTGCAACTTCTCCTAAGCCCATTGAACTGCTCCTCGAAAGCAAGTGATCGACTTATCGACAACAAGAATGCAACAATTACAGTATACTAGTATAATTCATCAAATTTTAGACATAAATCACACAATCAAAAGAAAATATATAGGATCCACTCAGGCATTTCATCGAACAGGTGGTGTGCAACATCGATTTGACGAAAAATCACCAAATCCCTCCCTAACCCAAGAGAAAATCAATCAAATAACAGAAAAAATTAGATAATTACTGAAACAAACTTATGCATCTACACAAACCACAGAACAATCTTCCACAACACGCATCTGGGATTGGAAGAATTCCAGAGTATCAATCAAGCGAAGAGAACGAGAAGCACAACAAAGTAAAAACATTTACCCAGTAATAAAGTATGAGCAGTGAATTAGTTAGAGTAAAAGAGAAGTTACCTCGTCGCCGGAGTAAATGGGGGTTACGGTTTGGCGGCGACTTCTGTTATAACTTTTGGCGGGAAGACGAGGAAGCAAAGAACTTGTGGCCTGTGGGTTTAAACTGGAAATTGGCGGGAAGGTCAAAATTTGGCGGGAGAAATGATGTACCATTAATTAAGGTTTTAATTTGTATCTACTTTTGATCTGGTTCGATTTGAACGGATCGATACCGGTGATTTAAACTGATGTGATTTTTTTTTCATAATTTCTTTTTACACTACAAAAGGTTGCACTATTTTAGTGTGTTCCCCTTCTACCCTTTGTATAAAATTCTCTACCAATACACCCCTCTTTTCACTGTTCATCCTAGTTTCATCCGCTTCTAACTCCTCACTCCTCTAATTAATCTGCTTCCAATCCATTCATCCTTCTATTACATCTCCAAGGAGAAGAGGTGATGACCGGAGACTGAGATTTCCGGCGACCTGATCGGAGACGCATCTTATATTTGGTTGAGT
>JBBYHQ010000015.1:4468965-4488159 GCA_038382645.1 Spergularia azorica
TATTGTGTAGTATAAATACATGTCTTATTATCAATAATAGACAAGCATTATATTGTGTGGGTATTCGTATTCTTATATGATATACGCTGCAGATTTAGGAATGGCAAGCTTGTAATCTGGATCGGGTCAAACACAATCGGGTCAATTTTGAGTTTGGATTTGGCTCAGGTGGTATATAGTTTTTGGTTGGTCAACTGCGGGTCTAATATGATTATATGAATCGGGTCAATTCGAATTGAGTCTGTGAAGTGATTAGTCATTCCGATATCGATTTCTTTATAATCTATTACTTATCATCTAAAATGGGTAATTTGAGTGATTGGAATTGTGATATAGTTAATCCAACGCATTTCTCGTTCAACCAAGTCATCAATTAGGTATCTGATTATTCACATCGGGTCATGTTCAACCCATGTCCGTATCGGGTCATACGGAATTTGAATCATTTTTAGATCGAGTCAAGTCATATCAATCAAGTTTCGCATTGAATTCGCATTATGAAATTCAGGTCCAATTTAGATGCTCAGGTCAAGTAATTCAAATCCAGTGCACAGTTTTGGGCCAGGCTTGCCATTCTAGGTGCAATGGGAAGGGAGGCGTATGTGGTGGTACTTATGCCGGCCTTGGGCATCTATGGTAGCAGTGTTGGTGTTTGGTTGCGGTAGTGGTGATTTGTTGAGAGATGAGAGAAAAATGTTCAATTCATTGATGGCTTGTATATATATGTATGTGCACCCCATTTTGTTGGACAAATTTTTTCCCGACCCATTTTGTTTAACATTTGTTTTTTGAGCATTATTTCAAAAAATCATTCCAAAATACAAGGGTATATGGTGGATTTACCAAAACAATATAATCTAAAGATGAGTAAATCAAAATGGTTCAGAGAAATGAGTGAATGATAGAAATAAACAGTAGGCACCAAATGGTTGCTGACTAATTAACTTTTCTTTTTCAATAGAGGCTGATCAACTAGTGTAGAACCAATCTAAATGAGCGGTAAAACATTAGGAATGACTAGAACAAACGAAGAAGCTAAGGAAAGAGCATAGCAAGAATGGCCGACGGCCATTAAAGTGTGTGCGTTAATCGTGTTTATTACAACCACTGATACGTCATTATAGATAATTTTTTGACGTTTTTCCGATTAATGATATACGAGTAGCGTTTAATTTATCTTGAACAGTTGAAGTAATATCAACTTCATATGTCTTTGATAACTCTCTTGCAAGAACTTCACTATGCTATAGGAGCACGACGCCGACGTGCACCGTCAAACAGTGTGTAAAGATTTAAATTGTCAAGAGTACATGCATGATGCATCATATTATATAAAATGGACTATGGTTTAGGAATATGAACGGGAAATGAGTGGATTTCATCCATCCATGGATTCTGCTCGCGGTCGGGATCAATATTCCTCATTGCTTTCCACACAGCACTGTTACACTTAAAACCCGACCCGAATGCTATCTGCCATATTCGATCACCTTTCTTGACCCTCCCTTTCGCCTCAGTGTACGCAAGTTCATACCATACAGAACTGCTCGAAGTATTCCCGAACCGGTATAGCGTCATCCTTGAAGGTTCCATATGCCACTCCGTTAGCTCCAGCTTCTTCTCCACGCCATCCAAAACCGCTTTTCCACCCGAATGAATGCAGAAATGCTCGAATGCTACCTTGAAATCCGGAATATATGTCTTCAACTTCAAGCTCTTAAACAGCTTCTTCGCTACCACGGTAGCAATAAACCGAAACTGTTCCGAGAACGGCAACACTAGTGGACCTAGCGTTGTAACGTTAGTCTTGAGAGCATCCCCTGCAACAACCATCAATCTCTTAGACAAAGCGACCCCGATTTTCCCTTCGGAGTCTTCCGTCTGCACGACACAATTGAAGGCCTCATCATCGGCGCCTCTGTGAGTCCTGACCGTGAGGATTAAACGGTACTTGGACCGCCGTTTATCAGACATCTTATTCGAGAGTAGAATTGCCGAACTTCCCACACGGAACAAACAATTCGAAACCAACATCGATTTGTCATTTCCAGTGTAGGAGCTCAACGTTCCGTTCTCGACGTTGACGACCACGGCGTAGGTATTCTTGTGGAGTTGTAGAAGGTCTTTCGCGAGGGCGATTGATATCACACCCGCGCTACAACCCATTCCGCCGATGTTGTAACTCATTATGTTGCTTCGTAGCTTGTATCGATTAACTATCATCGCGGACAAGGATGGAGTTGGACAGAACAAGCTGCAGTTCACTATAAGTACTCCGACATCCTTGGGGTTCAAAGCGGTTTTCGGAATAGCTCGTCGAGAGCTCCGAACATCAGAGTCTCTGCATCTTTCACGGCATCTCTCAAACGAGGGTGAAGGGGATCACGTTTGAGTATTTCAGGGGCGTATGTGTCATCCCCGATGCCCGAATTCTCGAGAACCTTTCTTTGAAACTCGACGCTTTCGTCGGTAAACACACCAATCGCAACGCAGGTGTCCAAGCAAGTTTTCTTTGACCATTTGCAGGCATCATTAGGCTTGTAACATGAATAGTTGACCAGATAAACGGGTCGTGTTCGTGTTATGAAGTAAACAATGATGCCGAGCAAAAGTAGCGCGCTCAAAGTGGTGAAATTCGAGTGAAGAAACTCGAAAACGGTATCAAAGTTTTTGAGTGAAAAATTAGAGAGTTGGGTGGAAATAATGGAAGCCATGGCAATGAAATGAGGAATGAATGAGAGAGTATTTTGGACACACCATATAATGGCATTTCAAAGAGTTGCTTTTATTAGTAAGCTGCAATAATTTGACGTGCGTCCATCTCTTTTTTTTTTTTTTATTAGAAGAATAGTGAAATACGGAGTAATGATCAAGAAGACGTGAGCAAATAATGTTGACGATTCATGTAAACAGATGATACAGTACAACGCAATCTTTAAACTTTCTTTCTTGATTTTGTCAATGTTTTTTTGTGTGTATATTATAAGTTATCACTAACGTATCCTATTTAGATTGAGACGGAGAGTCGGCCAATATTAATTAAACTAAATGATCATTACTCGTATATGTTAGTCAGAGATAAATGGATGGGATTGATTATTAGTTGTTTAAACACTTACAAAGTATTTCTATATAATACAACTCAATCTTGAAACTTTCTTGTTGATTTTGTATTGAATCATTTTGTTCTCATCCATGGATTAGGTGACCGGAACCCCATAATAATATAGAGCACATAATATCTACTTTGGTGGAGCCAGGTCTTGGCTTAGACCGACGACATGTACAATGTGTCAAACGTTATTTTTAGTCTCTTAATATAGGTTGTTAGTTTAGAGTATACATTACTTTCGGTATTTCAGTATTTGCATTAACGGTAGTTTAATTAGTCTTCGATACACACAAACAAAGTCACAAACATGAGACATTGTTGCCAAAAATAGAAGACCAGGAAAGGCGTTAAGTATGCATGCACTGCCCATAAATTATCTGTTAAGCACGTGATTTAGAGCCAAGAAAGCTGGTTAAGATTGATCAGAACGCAAATGAGAGGAATTAGGTTAAATGCGCTGCCCACATTATGTTGCACTGAGTACGTTTTGTTGTTTTCTTTATTCATGCATTTAATTCTTTTTTGCTCATCCATTTCCTTGCGTATTGTCCACCAATGCAGATCCTCTGTCCCACTTTGTGTGCCACTCCCTGAACCCCTCCAATCAGATTTTAGGAAATCATTAAAATATAAAAACTGAAATTAATTTCTTCAGGTTATAATATGGGTATCCTGAAATTTAATTGGAGGGGTACAGGGAGTGGCACACAAAGTGGGACATATGATCCTCATTGATTGTCCACTCCTTTCCTCCACTTTGTTTAATTCACTTTGATTTGGATAGATTTACAATATCTTTATCAAAGGCACCTTAATTCGAGAAAGAAAATGTAGGGATTAATGGAAAACAATATATAATGAAGTGAAATTTGAGTGAAGAAGGGAGTCACTAAAGAAAATCGAGAGAAAAAGAATGCCGAAGATCGCTTATTTTGGTGGTCAAACGCTTAATACTGGCCGATTTTAATTATGTAGCTGGCCGCCTGGCCGGGGCTTGAATTTATTAATTGATCGATAATGTAACAAGAAAAAAAAACATTCAAAGGGCATCAAGAGCATCTCCATCCTACAACCCTTGTAGTTGTAAGTTGCCACTTAATTAGGAGAGAGACGAGAGTTAAGCTAAAATTAAAAACTAAACTAAACTACAATGGTAGACTGCAATTAGTGTGGTTTAAAGTGGGATTCATCTTCGTTTTCATTAAAAATTCACAACAATCAAATAATTTTGCTTAATTATTTTATGTCCAAGCCATGTAGCTCGGGAAGGCTACATCCCCTTGCAAACTACAAACGAAAAAAAAGATTTCAATGGTACAAACTGCTGATAAAAGCAGTTCCACCAAGCTAAACTAAATCCATATATTGTCATTACAGAGACTCTGATGGACAACTTTTATATTAAAAAACGAGTGATGTTGCACAGATTTTTTGTCTTATAGTACTTTATAAGCCGGTAAGTATAAAATGTCTGAGATTGTTGTCTAATGGATACCCATTTGGGCCCATCATGTAGCGGGCATCCGTCGGATAATGGCTCCAAAACTTCAAAGACTGAAATCGGACAGAGACTCGTTAACAATGGTTTCTAGATTTCAGGGCGGGGACTCTTTGACAACGGTTCCAGTTACAGACTGTTGGGGTTTTTCAAGTGTGTTCATAGAAGTATTGTCCCACATCGGTAGAAAGAAGTTGAAGAGATTGATTTATAAGATAGTAGGTTACTCCTCCTATTGCCAATTGGTTTTAGAATGGAACCTCATTGGACTTGTGGTCCATCTTTCTAATTTACTTCTACGAGCCCGCTGCCCTAGACCCAACAAGTGGTATCAGAGCAGATGGTTCGGCTTGGGGCAACCCAGGTGCGATGTGGGGCGGTGCCAGCCTTGACACCCTATCATGGTGCGGAGGAGCACTGGTGCATAATTGCATCGGGCACACACGTGGTGCGGAGAAGCACTAGTCGAGGAGGAGTGTGATGATTGTACTCTAGAGCCTCGGCTGACCATTCATGGTGCGGAGGGGCACTAGTCATAGGGGGAGTTGGAGCCACACACATGTGAAAAGGGGGAGATTGTTGGGGTTTTCCAAGTGTGTTCATAGAAATATTGTCCCACATCGCTAGAAGTAAGTTGAGGAGATTGATTTATAAGCTAGTGGGTTACTTCTCCTATTGTCAATGACGCTCTGATTGTAGAGCGATTTCATCTCCAATTTTGAATACTTGTCGTTTATGTTCACCTCTAAGTCACCAACTCCTTAAGTGTGAGTACTAGAGCGTAGATTTGGTGTTGCCAATAGTGACTCAATTTTTTTTTTTTTATTATTTAAAGTAAAAATCATTATTGTTCCATCGTCCTCCATCAAAAACATTATTTATATTTCTCTTTGAATTTTTATGGACTCAAGCCCAATACATTTGGACGTTATACGTAATAACGCATGTGGGCTTTTAACACCCATGAAAGTAGTCATCACAAGCAATTGATCCAAATATTAGTACTCCCCTATTCTTTTCATTAGTTAACGTTTTATTGAATACATGAGATAAATTAAACGAAATGCATAATAAATGAAAATAACAAACATAATACCTCATAAATATAAGCTAAAATAAAATATAAAAAACAAAAAAAAAATTAATTAACTAATTTTCTCTCACCTCCCCCCTCCCCGACCTTCCCTTTTCCTGCACTCGACCCCACCCCCGAACCACCATAGCTCCACCGCCGGCCAGACACAACCACCAGCTCCACCGTTGCAACCACCACCACTGCGGTCCGAACACTCCCGCGATCCAAACCCCCCTCCCCCTCGACCCTCCTCTCCCTTACCCGACCCATGTCCCCACCCCTAGCCGCCTACACAACCGTGCTATCCAACCACACCACCTCAGAACCGGGAGCCGACACCACCATTAGGAAGGCCGTCATAAGGCGAGCCGGAGCCCCCACCACCGCGACACCACCTCCTATTCTCCTTCCACGAATTCCTCTCTCTACCAATTTTCTCTCTCCTCCAAATTACTCTAATTCCGGTGATAATTGTCGATTTTCGAAGCATACAGTAGATCTAGAATGCACATTTATGAATTATGGAATACACAATCACATGCTTCGAAATGCACAATTACATCATTCGAAATGCACAATTACATTACTCAAAATGCACAATTACATGATCCAAAATGCACAATTACATTATTCGAAATGCACAATTACATGATTCAAATGCACAATTACCTTATTCTAAATGCACAATTACATGATTCAAAATGCACAATTACATGATTCAAAATGCACATTTATAAAAAATTAAATGCACATTTACATGATTTGAAATGCACATTCTGGTGGTGGTGCGACGGTGAGGAGTGGTGGCCAGAGTACGTCGGTGGCAGCCGGAATCGGTTGTTCGTTGCTGGAATGTACCCGTTGTTGGCTGTGGGAGAGTAAAAAAAAGAGGAGAGAGAATGAATAGAAATAGAGAAATGGAGGAAAGGGGAAACATGTGGGGACGCGGGGGTGGGAATGAGGTCGCTGGCGGTGGTGAGAAGAATCGTGGCGGCGGTCGGCTCACCAGGCTTCGGCGGTGGTGGGTACTCGGTGATGGCTTGGAAAAGGTGGAGGTATGGTGTGTAACAACCTTAAATTTTGACCGTTCCATAAATAGAAATAATCTAGAATTGTCACGCCTCAATTGCTAGGCTAGAAATTCAATTACAACAAACTTAAACGAGAAAGAAACAGCGGAAGTCTGAAATATTGTCGAACTACAGTTTTCAAAACGAAATCCCAAATACATAATCCAAATGAAATAAAAGCTTAATAAATGTTTATGAATTCCCCAGCATGCAACACAACTCCTCTAACAAGCATCCAAAGCATCAAGACCTAGAAAAGACGTAGGCCCCAGAAATAAGGTAGGGAACAAACTAGAGAAAAGAACGTCAGCATACAGGCTGAGTAAGAAATCATAAAATACAAGATCATAGAAGATACGCGCCTTGAGGCGCGTAGCTAACAAATAACAAACGAACATTATATCAACAGAATCATAAGATCGACAGAACGGTGCGATAATCACCATATCGCTACGAGATCCAACAGTCTCGTTACATACATTAAGTCAAGGCTGGGCTCCTACCCCACATCCACCACAATCTCGAACCAATGCGAGCTAAAGTACTACAAAATAGATCCTAACGACTTGAAGTGTGCACACCCCTCTCTAGAGGGCCAGGTAGGATGCGAAGCCTCTAGAAGGTAAGCCTATTAGGAAGTCGGTAGCTAATCCGACCCAGATTCCCTTATTCAAAGGTACACAAGTGACCGGTCCGGGCCGCTTCACTCTTTACTCTAGGTGGTAAACAATATCATACTTTCTTTCAATTCTTTTAACGACACATTATTTCAGCGCGCATTACTTAACGTTTTAATATACAACAACATAGGATTGAATACATCGAATTCACAATAACGAATCAACAATAGAAACAATGAAACAAGACACACTCGCCCGAAAGGTCGAGTGGCCGAGAGTGACCGAGCCGGCCGAGGATGGCCGAACCGAGCCGAGAACAACGATGGCCGAAGGGCCGGTTATAGGAGTCGAAAGGCTTGTTGTCTGCAGGGTTATTTTCGAGCACAAGCAAATACAGAAATAGATTGAACAAACGTGATAAGAAGCATACAATGAACAATGGTTATAGAAGTATAAGTTTAGGATCATGGAATGATAATCTTGGTGGGTTAGATAATGTGTTTAGGAGTGTAAACAACGTTCTTACCTTACTAGCACAGTCACAAGATCGATTCAAGACTTAGAACGGTACTTCCTCGAACACACAACCTAGAATCAACAACAATACACCAAATTACTAACCGTCATCCTACAAGCACTAACAAGGTAACTCCAACTTTAGATTTCAATACTCAAACGACCTCCAAACGACACCAAATTCGCACACCACATTCCCAAGTATACCAACAACAATATCCCATCGTTAAATCATCAAAACAACCATATAAACACCCAAATTAGGTCATAATCAGATCTGGACATAATGTAATTTCATTGATCACAACATCATAAAATACTCTCAAATTGCAAACATGGTTTACCCAACTCGTAATGATCATCCCCTCCAAATTTCACACAATTCTCCCCATAAAATCATCCTCAAACACACATAATTCATAATTATAAAAGCCTTAACTCAATATTCAATAATTCATGCATCAAAACCATAATCAAACATGAATACAATTAAACTAAATAGAAAATTCCCAACACCATAATCATGTTTAAACCTCAATTAACATGAAATTAATAAAGCCCTAATTGTGAATTATGAAAAAGGGTGAAGAAACATACTACTCTTGACGTAAAATCAAGAGAGAGGGACGGTAGGGCTGCGGTGGACGGCTACGGTGAAAGGCGATCGGCGGCGGTGCACGGTGGTGGCGGTTCGCGGGCAAGGGCGCGCGACGCTCTTTTCTTTTTCTCTTCTCTTTTCTTTTTCTCTTCTCTTTTCCTTCTCCTGCGTCGCGTGTGATAGGGAAGGGTTGGGGTTTCTTTCCTTTTCTTTTTATAGTGTACAGAAAGGAAATCATTAAGGGTGTTTTGGTAATTTTGCTAATTAGATTACCCGATTAGGAAAACGACCCAAAAAGGAAAGTAACCTTAAACTTCCCAAAATAGAATTCAATAACCTCAAAATAAATATTTCTCGACAACCTTAATAATTAGAAGTCCCAAAAATATGGGGTGTTACATGGTGGGGGACTTGAGGCAGCGGGGAAGGAGAGATAGAAGGGAGTTGGATTTGTTGAGTTTTTTTTTTTTTTTTTATTATTGAAACTTAATCTTAACCCTTTATTTTATAATCTGATGATAGTAAAGAGTTCTCATGGTTCACATGGGAGGATGTGTGCCCATATGAACTGAATCCTATATACATATAGGGGTCATCATAAGGAAAACTGAGTCAAAACTCATAACCTTTACATCCTCAAAGAAGCAGTTCCATGGAAAAGTAGTATGGGCTTGCATGTTTTAGGAGTATTAAAATGCTATAAGTCTATATCAATATGTACCTGGATATATTAGAAAGTAATTCTATATGGTAAAGTTTACTCAAAATGGAAAATTAACTCTACCATATAAATTTATTAATTGTTTTCAGAAAAATACATTTTCATTTATATTAAACTCTATCAACTACAGGGAAAAATTAGGGGATTTGAATTCGAAAGAAAGTGTCTAAACTCAATTTGTAGTAAAAATTATTGAAAATTTAATAAATTTTCTACTGTTATAGTTTGGGAAATTCTTATTATTAGTTATAAGAAAGGAGAGATAATTATTATTTTGAAAAAAAGAAAAAA
Organism: Spergularia azorica; assembly: GCA_038382645.1. NCBI lineage: Eukaryota > Viridiplantae > Streptophyta > Magnoliopsida > Caryophyllales > Caryophyllaceae > Spergularia > Spergularia azorica. The sequence continues at coordinate 4,478,467 of JBBYHQ010000015.1, forward strand.
AAAGGAGAGATAATTAGGGTTCACTACAAATATAACCGTATCTGAGAACATTTTTCACTTTAACTATTTTCTCCGCAAAATCAATAATCGATTTTATATAGTGATTTTACGTGTACTTGACATGCACCTACAGATGATTTTTTTTTTGGCGAGCCTACGTATGATCTTGAAATTGATATCGAGGGAATTTTACTGCCTGTCTTGGTGCGCGTACTAGCAGCTTAGGAGGTCCTTTACTTGACTTTAACGTTCTAGTTATACAAAGGTAAATGGCATTTTCTTATGGTAATGATCGAAGTACGTACTGTCACTTTGTATACAAAAGGTAATGACATCTTAATTATGATGAATTCTTGGGACTGTTGAAAATAGAAATTTAACATTTAATAGAGGACGGAAGGAGTAAGGTTCTATTTGATAAGATTTAATAAAAGTAATATTCAAATCAGTTCAGACTTCAGAGTCACTCAAATCAGAACAGATCAGATCAAAGTCATTCATATCAGATAAGATAAGATCAGAAATGTTCATATAACTATCAATGTATTTGGTCCATTCAATCACTTTTTCAATTAATTCAAATCAGATCAGATCAGTTCAGAGTCATTCAAATCATAGCAGATCAGATCAGGAACAATAAAATCAGATCAGATCAAAAAGATGCAGTCATATCAAACAGAGCCTAACTTGCAACCACTTTTTTTATTCATTTGGGAGCAACTGAGCAAGTCTTAAGGAAAATTAGTTCTCCAATGAAGTCAACGTGGTATCAATTGCGCAAATCGATCACAATTAAACTTACATATTACTTATTCTAGCTAACGTAGATCTTGATGAAAGAAAACTCAAAGATTAATACGATGCTAATGGACGTTATTATACAAAGTATTAGTAACGACTAACGAGTTAAGTTAAATTTGGATCACTTCAATTCCCAGCAGTGCTTATACCATGCTACAAGGAGCACAAAGAGTATGATAGTCCTCCTCACAATAGATGAGTGAGGACCATATATTAAAAAATAAAAAATCATTTTAAGTATGGTCCTCACTCTTTTATTGTGAGGAGGATCACCATGCTTCTTGTACTCCATGGAGCATGGTTAATTTGCGAATTCCCAGCGGGATATGCAGTGTGTTCTTTTTCAATTTTGATTTGCCAATTTCAATTATTTTAGTTTCCGGTGTCCTGTGGCGAGTTATCTTATTTGGATCGATGTTCAGGTCTAAAGGTGTACATACCTTTTGGACGCATGTCCCTAACTAAAGCTCCACTTTATACTAGCTAATATGTGCTTTCGATGAATTGAAGAACATTGATAGCTTTGTTCGGGCTAGCATTTCTCTTTGATGAACTCAATTGATAAACTTCACTAACATAATTAAAGGCGAAATTGGTTTATAACCCCCATACGTTTGGCTCTACGTGAAATGTAGCCCCACAAGTATTCAAAGGAGCAATTGGCCCCCACAAGTTTCACAATTGGTGAAATCCACATCTTCTCAATTTATCATGAGATATTCAATATCTCCCCAAAATATCACCTTCAAATCTAATATTATAAAATTAAGAAAAAACTAATATTATCAAAATAAAATCTTATTACATGGAAACTCAAAAATAAAAATCCATCTGAAGGAAAAAAAAAAAAAACACTCCAAGAAAAAAGATTCAGGGACTAGTGATGCGTTCATCGCCATTAATCAGAACACAATATTTGAATTTTTTTTTTCTCATAGTAATAAGAGCAATGAGATTGAGCCGTAAAAAAACTGTAATTTTTTGAGTTTTTATTTTAACTTAGATAATATTTTTGATAATATTAATTTTTTAGGTGAGATATTAAATATCTCGCGATAATTAAAGGTATACACTAAAATCTTTACATAGAACGACAAATTAAATAACATGTCTTTCTATTGTTCTAAAAAAATTAAGCTACATCGATATACGTAGCCATAAGATACTTGATTAATGTAAGAGAGTGTTTAGATACAAGAGTTTCATTCTCAAATCAAAATTTTACTCAAATCCCATGTTTGGGAACTCAAGAATTTGAGAACTTGAATTTGTATGAAATCCTTTGAAATTTGATTGAAATTGTACCTAGCTAGTGTAAAACAAATGACACCCCAATTGCCCTTGAAATCCCATCATTTCCCAAACATTAAATTTATATTTGAATTTCATATTATCAAATGATAGAATTCAAATGATAACAAATTTTCAAATTGTTGTTTCCAAATACTACCTAATAGATCTGATTAGATTAGTTCATATCTTTGTAGAGGCTATATAACGGTTGTACAACTTATTTGATAGTCAATTCTTCCCACAATCTTGGAACTACTCTTTCTAGAGTCATGTACTATTCTTCTTAGTTCGCGTTAACACACACACACACACACACAAATGGGGGCCCTGGGAACCTACATTTTTGAAGAAGAGTTGAAAACCCACAACAAAAAAGGAGATCTCTGGATCTCAATCCATGGCAAGGTATACAATGTGTCCGATTGGGTCGACCACCACCCTGGTGGCGCACTACCACTCATATATTTCGCGGGTCAAGATGTCACAAATGTCTTCCTTGCTTACCATCCCTTATCTTCTTCACATTTACTCAACAAGTTCTTTACTGGGTACTACCTTAAAGACTATAAGGTCTCTGAGACCTCCAAAGACTATAGGAAATTGATGTCAAAATTCCGAAAAATGGGTCTTTTTGATATGAAAGGTCACGCTATGTTGATCATGATAGGCATTGTGACTATGATGATTTTAACAAGTGTTTATGGTGTTTTATTTAGTGTTAACTATTGGGTTCATCTATTGTGTGGTGCGTTGTTGGGTTTTTCTTGGATTCAACTAAGTTGGATGTTTCACGATACGTCACATTATCAGACTATGGTAAGTCCAACATTGAACAACTTTATGCAGTATTTGATGATAAATTGTCTTTCTGGAGCTAGTGTTTCTTGGTGGAAATGGAGTCACAATGCGCACCACATTGCTTGCAACTCCCTTGATTATGACCCTGATATGCATAATATGCCCTTTCTTGCAATCTCTTCTAAGTTTTTCACATCCTTCACATCTCACTTTTATGAGAAGAAGATCAATTTTGGTTCACTTTCTAGGCTATTCATAAGTTACCAACACATCACATTCTATCCTATTTTTCCCTTTCTAAGGATTTTTATGTATGCTCGATCGTTCTACGTGGTGTTTGCTAAGAGAAAGGTTGTCAATAGGCATATAGAGCTTCTAGGGCTACTTGTGTTTTGGACTTGGTTTTCGCTCCTTGTTTCATGTTTACCTGATTGGTGTGAACGAGTTACTTTTCTTCTTGTTACTCTGATGGTCTCGGGAATTCAACAATTTCAGTTCAGCTTGAATCATCTCTCATGTGAGGTCTACCAAGGTCCTCCAAGGGGAAATGATTGGTTTGAGAAACAGACGAGTGGTACCCTCGACATTGCGTGTTCACCATGGATGGATTGGTTTCATGGTGGTCTACAATTTCAAATTGAGCACCATTTGTTTCCAAGGATGCCGAGGTGCCATTTAAGGAAAATCGCTCCATTTGTTGAGGAACTTTGTAAAAAGCATCATTTTACGTATAATTCTGTGTCGTTTTGGAAGGCTAATATCTTGACATTTAGAACTGTTCGAGATGCTGCTCTGGAAGCTCGTGATCAAGCAAACACCATCCCTAGGAATTTGATTTGGGAGGCTATGACTACTCATGGATGAGTATGCGAATCGGATAAATAATCGAAGTATTACCAGTAGTCGTACTCTATAAAAATAAAGCAGTCTTCTTGTAGAATTTGTTTAGCACCCTCTGTTTTGTGTTATTAGAACTAACTCATGCAAGTTTTCGTGATTCTCTTACACTCCGTAAGTAATATAGTAAAATGCAAACTTCAAATATTTCATTTATTTGATTCACATACTTCAGACTATAGTTTCTATTATTCGTCAACCAATTTCACTTACATCACTCACATTTTTCGCAATTTTCAATCACTAGAAAATGCAGACTAATGATCGAGTAATATAAGTAGTAATTACGATATGGGTAAATAGTGTGTTTATTTAGACTCGAACAAGTCGCTCAAGATTCATTGGAATGCAAACGGAAGAACCATGAATACATTGCTCTGTGAAGTCGGAGTAGGCAGCTTCAGTAGGATGAAAGCCATCCCAAAAATAGTGCTTGTCAGGGTCCGAGCATGGTTTCAGGTCGGCGAGACACGGGAATGTTCCATTCCACCACGTCGTGCAACAAGGGTTACTACCATCACGAAATCCTGCACATATATTACAAAACATATTTTTTGAAGGAAGTACTCCGTATACAAGAATTTAAAGCGTAAAATTATTGATCGAGTCCCAATCCTCAACTTGTAAACAAGTGCGACATTGTGAATGTATTTGGCTTACCATACTTAGCCGGGTTATTAACAACGTCATAATTCACATCATAAGTACGTGCAGTGATGAAATGGGCTTTTTGAAGAGTAGACGTCAAGTTTCTTAGCATCAATGCCAGCAGCTTGTTGTAAATTGACTCAGCATTATTTGCCTCTTCATCACACATTCCTTGATTCTTTTTCCAAGGATTTCTTACCATAGTTGGTGTGCAACCAATAGAACTTACGCCCGTCATGACTACCTTCCTCGCCCCTAAATCGTACAACTTCTACACAAATATGATGCATGTAATCGAAAATTAGGACGACTACAATCGCAATTAATTAGTAGTTGTCTGATGTCTCCAGCATTACAAATTTACGAAGGACTAAGGTACTTGCCTGCAATTGTCGTGAGATCGTATCGACGAGGAGTTGTGCAAATTGAGAAGAATCGTACTCTTTGTAGAGGCGAAACAGATACTTGTTCAAATAATCATTATTCCCAACCGAAACAAAAAAGATGGACTTCGTCAAATGCCTGGAAAGCTCTGTTGGATCTTTGAGCATTGGAGTTAATTGGGAATCCACGGTGTTTTTGAACATTTCGATTTGCTCATCGAAACTGTAGCATTTCCCCTGCAATATTATTCACAATTATGTGTATGCTTCAAATAAAGTTCAACTATTTCAACCGTCGAGACAATACATAATTTCTTTACACCTTTAAACATAGGATAGTTTTAGTATTTAAGATTGAAAGAAAATCATGAATAAAAAATTCGATTGTATATTTGGAGATGGTGAATGTAACGTCACGTCAACTTGTTGCCGTGACCAACATAGGAAATAGTTTGCTTTTGCATTAGTCGTGAAATCATTATATATCCGAGGACAGAGTGTAAACCGTAAGGTAGTGCAAGGTACTTACGCCAATTGATCCTGTTCCTCGCAGTATACCACACATTGAGGATGCATAGTTGTAGCCCTCTGACAATTTCGAGTTAGACAAATTTGAGAGTCCACCAACATTTTGCTTGAATAGACTTGCGAAAGGTGGAGGATACGGCAAAACTAAGTACTCTGCTGCATGCCAACGAAATATCGTAAGTCTACAGTACAGTTAACGTATAAAATTATTGTCTGAGCTCAAACATAGCTTAGGCTTTTGGTTGACATTGATGACTCTTTCACTTAGCTTACCCCATTGTTGTTGAATTCATATTCTAATTAAGGGGAATTTGGTGTTAAATCTACCTATAAAATCTGCAGGAGTTCGGCCATTGGTATATCTCCCGAGGGGCGCCGGGCAAGGAAAGTCGTCACCGTAAGGAGCATAATTGGCCTTAGCCGCGGTGATTAACCAAAGGTTGTTGCCATTGTCGACGAACGAATCCCCGAAGACATACAAGGCTGGGGCAAGAGGATACGGTTTCGGGGGGGGGGGGACATGATGATGATTTTCCATACAGAAGACGAGAGGTAGTGAGAAAGATGATAATGCACAACATCAAGCGTGAATCGTACATTTTTGCTTCGGCTTGTCACTTGTGCATGTGATTATAAGCCTAGAAAAGCTAGGAATGGCTAATCTTGGAGTGAATTTCGAGTGCGAATATACAGAGTATCGCTTATTAATTCACAGTCCAACTTGAGGTGATTTTTCTATGAATTAATTAATTAAACGATTTTTAAGAGTAGTAAATAAAATGGCTACGGGGTACTCAAAGCAGCTAGATTACTTTATAAACAAGTGAGACGATGTTATAATATTAACTAGTTGTGAGGCCGTTGATCGTGGTGTATCATATGAGAATTTACGCAATACATAAAAGTGAGTATTATTCCAATTACCCAAGTTTGTTAACCATACCTACAGTAACATGAACCTACAAGTTAGGACTTATGATAATTTGCTCATCAGTTGATTATCTGTACTTAACATTAACGTCCATTTTATGCATAGTCAATGACATTTTTCTAAGTTGCTGAATTAGCCCCGTTGTGCATGACTTATTATTATTTTATTACTATTATTTTTGTAGGATTCTTATTAATTTATGGCTTGAAGAGTCAATTGTTTTATAAACTTGCATTGGTTGCACATTGGACTTAGCAATCAAACAAAATCCCCTGAAATCCTCTAATGAAGAAAATGTTCTCTGATCTCAAAGTAGAAACTGTAAACAGTTATACAAATCACAATCACAAATACTTAAATCTTGATGATGAATGATCAAATTTGGCTTAGTGATTAGAAGTTTAACATGTCTTGGGGTTGTATTGGGTTTGAAACCTCATATCTCCACCCCTGCAGTATTAGCGACTTTTTTGTACAAAAATACAAAAAAAAAAAAAAAAAAAAAAATCCTCATGAAAGAAGATTTGATGTTCAATATAAATGTTGATGAAAATCTTGTGGATTGTCAAACTACCCGCTCCACAATTAGTATGATATTGTGCGCTTTGGGCCGAAACGCAAGTCCAAATGGTTTTGAAACCGAGTCATTCTTACCCAAAATGCCTCATACTAATGAAAGAATGTCATACACTTATAAACAAAGCTTTCGCCCCATAGCTTGCTTCCTCAATGTGCGATTTGGGTTGACACTGCAACAATCCTCCTCTCAAACCAGAGTCCAAAATCATGGCCACCTCACAAGCGACAATCCATTTATTATACGGAAACATGCAATCGCGCAAGCCTGCACGATTTTGAAAGTAGGCCATTCTTACGGAAGAGGCCTCATACTAATGAGAGAATATGGACACTTAAGAACCGATAATGATTCTTTCGTTGTTTCTTCAATGTGTGATTTGGGTTGACACCTGAACAATCCTTCCCTCGAACCCCGGTAGTCATATCTAAATGCATTCATTATATTATTTAATAATTCATCTTTTTACGTGAAGGGGAATTGATTATTAATATGATTGGATTATTTAGTATTGCTCGAATTAGATCCTTACCTCGTGACTTGCATGACAATCGAAGAGAATAATATCTGGATGTAGCTGTATGTGTTATTCGATCAGGTAATTAACAAGCACCGGGCACTTTGCGTGTGTAACATATGAGTAGTAATGAGATTTAGTAACGATCGGAGTTGAAATTTGACAACTTCATAATTACTTCAAAGAAATTGTAGAATATAATTAAGGTACGGCAAATTGGCAATGGCGCTTTACTTGGAATCGAAATATTGAGGATGTGGGACTGATTGAGCTTAGATCTTCGAGAATCAGAGTGCCGTACAATATCTCTCACTAATAGAAAATGATTTTGAACAGAGTCACCGCACGTAACATGTTTAAAACAAGTTAATGGCCAAATTTTGAACAGAGTCAACGCACGTTATCGTGGCCATATAATCTGCAGCAGCAACAACATTCGGTGCCAAAGGTCCAATATCAACTCAAACACGAATCAAATAGTTAACCAACCCTAAATGATGTAAGTATGAACGGCTTTATTCCCTAATCTACTAATTGAATATTGACTAAAAGAATAAGAACGAAATTAAAATGTTGAGACGAAATACGAATACCCGACACAACAAAACCAAAATAATTGTAGTAGAAGAAAAACCTCGCTTTAGCGCTCAACAAATTTAGGCTTTACTAACTGTTTGGACCAAATAGCTCCGAGCCGATATAATATAAAGTTTCAATTCATAACCGTCAGAATTACGATTGAATACGTTACTAGTACTATTAGAAAAAATTAAAATGAATAGATCAACATGAGCTTAGTTCTACTGTTGATATTAATACAAGCTAAGAACCTTCAGATCTTATTAGAAAATTTCACGATAAATATAGTCATTAAGATCTCTAGATAAAATAAAATCACCGATTCTTTTCTTGAGATGATGATACGTACGTAACAAGTCGAACAAACAGGGAGAGATGCACGAGGAGATTAAATTAAACTAACCTTCAAGTCTTCAACGTTACGCATGTAACAATAAGATGGCATATATTTATAGTATATTTGTACTAATCGTACTAACACATTCATCAGCTCGTTTTCGATCAGATCATCGTCTCTGTGGTTTGATAGTCCTTATGAGGCAATGAGGCATCCTAAAATCTCACAAAGAGTTATAACTTTAGTTTTTCTCGCAATGTCTCCCATTATAGTCACTGCTAAAGGTGTTAGTTGTAGAGAATTAGAGAGGAGAGGGAGGAGAGAAATACATACATGAAAGCTTAAGTAATTGCATTGATTTAGAACAGTTTTTATACTAAGTACATCAAAACTAATCCCTAACTATTAGCACTTAAACTAGAATACAATATATTACATGATATTATATATTCCTAATATAATTCAAAGAATATCAATTACAATCAATTATGTGCATGATCTAAGGAGAGCTTGATATGGTGTGATTGGGAAATGATCATGATTGATACATTTCCCTAATACGCCCCCGCAAGATGGACGGCCGGAGGGTAAGTCCAATCTTGAAAGGTAAATGTAGAGACCGCTGGCGAAGAGAAGGCGTCGTAGAGGACATTCGGATGTCACAAGAACAAGCCGAAACCATAAGGGAGAGAGGACAATATTTCCGCGTGTCACAAGATCAACCCGAAATATTTTAAAGATGATAAGAGGGATAAATTTTGAGAAGACATTTTTTTTTTTGTGATGGGAAGAAAAATGAATTTGTTAGAAGGAAAATATACGAATAGGAAAAGAAAGAAGGGGACATAAAGTAAGATAAGAAGCAGAAACAGAGAGTTTTACCTAGAAAGGGGATAAGAAGATTGTAAGAGAAGGAACAATTTTACAGTAAAGAAGGAATCATTGGAGACGATTTGAGGATCTAGAATAAGAAATAATCGGACATGGTACGGTGCACAAGCATGTCAGGGAGATGTGAATTAGAGGAAGAGGCAGGAGAAGGCGGACAATGAGGGAACATAGGACATCTAAGAGGGAACAATTGCAGGAACAGAGTCTCCGCAAAAAGGCTCGTCCGCAAGATGGACGTCCGGAGGGTAAGTCCAATCTTGAACGGAAATTGCAGAGATCACCGGAAAGGAGAAGCCGCCATAATAGGACATTCGGATGACAAAAGACCAATCCGAAACCACAAAGAGAGGGACAAAGTAGAGGGAATTTTTTTTGCGGTTGTCACAAGATCAACCCAAAAGGAAAAAAAAATTCAAATAGCATAAGAGAGGAGAAATTGAGAAGAAAAGAGGGAAAATAGCAAAGATTGAGAAATACGTGGGACAAGAAACAGAATTAGAAGATGAATTTGTG
>JBBYHQ010000015.1:4501841-4519212 GCA_038382645.1 Spergularia azorica
ATACTATCTTTTCTATTGTTTTTTATTTTCTTGTTTGTTTAGCGATGGATGTGTACGTGAACGCCTTTGATTTGCTCGGTGACGATGAATGCGACGACGTTTCTGTTCTTTACAAACGCTTGAAGGAGAAGGCTGAACAAGAAGCTATTCCATCTTCCACTTCCGCTCCCGATAAACACTATTCCGTCTATGCTGAATTTGAAGAGGTGAAAGAGAAGAAGGAAAACAATGGAGAGGAGGTGAAGGAGGGCGAAACTGGCGAAAAAAAGGAGAATGGTGAATCAAGAAGGAGAATGAGTGGATTACGATCCATTGACAAGTACCGCAAAGTAGGGGTGAGCAAAACCGGGTACCCTATCTTTCGGGTACCCACCCGGTTTCGATATTGCTAAAAAGTGATACCCGTACCCGGCCCGAAATAAACCGGATACCCGGTTTTCGGGTACCCGAAAAATAGGGTACCCTAATTTCGGGTACCCGTACCTGGAGTTTCTTAGTTTTCAAGTTGAAATTGTCGATATTCAATGGCGCATATAAGTTGATATTTATACGAATGTAGTACAATGCTTGTGCAATTGTGAGTCATATGATACGGTTTCTATTAAATTCACAAATCAATGAGTTGTTCCGACCTCTAACATTGAGTTTAAAAGGATTTTTATTCACAAAATTTGTAAACCGGGTACAAATCGGGTACCCGATTAGCTATTTTTAATACCCATACCCGAGCCTAATTATTATGCAATAAAGAAGGTCGGGTACTCGACCCAGTTAATACACGGAAAAACCGGGTATCAAAAATTCGGGTACAGGATCGGGACCGGGTAGCTAAAGCAGGTCGGGTTTTTTTGCTCACCCCTACCGCAAAGTATCATAGTAGCCTTTATCTCAACCGTACATAATGTTTGAAATCAATCTACACCATCAATTATTTTTCATTAGATACATATTATAAATTATATTGTAAATAACCATAAAAATTAGAAAAATAGTTAATTGCATTTATTTAAATTTTTATTCTTACGTATACGTACAAACTATATTTAATACTTACAATTTTATAATTATTTACTTTTAAAAAAATTAATTAAGTTACTTAAAAAAATAATTTATTCTAATGGTGCTTTGCGGTACTTGTCGAGCACCTAGAACTCCTCTCATAGTATATATCGGCAATATCGCATTCCTGGACACAATAATGTTCTTTAACCCAAATATTCCTAATATCCGCGATAGTAGGGAATCATAACAAACTACGGAGAACATAATGAGTTACAATATTGGCGGAATGGGTTGTAGCGCAGCCTCCGCAGGTGTGATATCAATCGCCGCGCCCTCGCTAATAATCTTCTGCAACTACACAAGAATTGCTAAGCCATAGTTGTTAATGTCGAGAATGGGACGTTGAGCTCCTACCCTGGAAATTACAATGCAAATCGATGTTGGTTTCGAATTGTTTGTTCCGTGTGGGAATTCCGCGATTCTTGAAATAAGCTTCGCATTGTTAATTTTGTTTGACCGTGCATTTTGTGCTCCTAGCTAGTTATCAAAAACATTTGCAGTTGAGACTATGTACTATACATAACCTAAAATTAAAATACATCACTGCTACGAATTAGAAATGCATTAAACAGTTATTTTTAAAGAGCACAATAATTTTATACGGAGTAACACACACGACTACACGAGTAAAACACGCGGGTTTTACATCTAGTTACTAAACGGATCCGAATACTAGATTGAACAAACTTTATTATCTAGTCACACACTTCTAAGCTTATCATTTCTCGCTCTTGAATGCCAACCGTTGTTTATGGCCCTCCGAAGGTAGCTTGACATCTTTGGCCAAACCAAGAGCTTCAAGAAGCCTGATAACATACCAAGTCAAGTCGATCTGCCACCATTCTAGCCCATGTCTAGCTGAATACTCGAATGCGTGGTGGTTGTTATGCCAAGCTTCACCCGTAAAGAGTCCAATCAACCTAGGAAACCAAATTTTTTACAATTTGCTAATGTGTTAAGAACTTGCCATTCAAAGAATTGCATCATTATAAAAGATACAAACTAAATGCTTTATGCTTACCAATTATTTTTAGATAAATCACCAGTATTCCAGGCTTGATATCCCCATACATGACAAATAGAGTTCACGGAAAATGTAATGTGAAATACTATAGTAGTTCTAACACCCTGCATATATAGAAGGAAAATGAAATTGTCTCCAATAAATAAGCATTAGAAGTGTTGAACCTTGACAATGAATTGACCAATACGCTAACTTGATCGGCTAAAGCTATGCTTCAATTCAAAGCATCGTGCACACCAACGTTATTAGCATCTTTACGAATTACGATTATTACCATATTGGCATACTCTGATAAGCTCAGATCATATTATTCGATTAGAGACTTCGAATCGAAAATTCATGACTAAAGTACGAGGATGATTGCTTACCATCCCCCACACAACGTACGAAAATCCTCCGAAAGCATATAAAAGTAGTGCAAGAGCAAGTGAATGTAGCAAGTATGTTCTCCTCATTAACTGGTAAAAGGTCTGTTTCGTCAAGTCTTCTGCAATGGCTAGTTCACCGCGCTGAAATAATAGTTAAGGGCAAAATGTTGTCATATTATTATATATCCCAAATTCTTGTGTGAGACGATATTAGTGTTCAGTAGGTGAATATATAGATCCATGTTATTTATCAAAAAAGTAGCGAATTTTATAACTTTGAAAATTAAAAGACTCAAAGAAAAATCTTACCTTTTCCGTCACAGATTTAGTATCAAATATCCAATTGATGTGGCTGAACCAAAATCCTTCAAGTGGACTATGTGGATCTTGTTTAGAATCAACAAACTTATGGTGAAGCCTATGTGCACTCACCCATGTAATTGGATCTCCCTAATAAAAATAGTTGCATAAATAAATACATATACAATTAAAATTTCATCATAGGAATCAAAAATAATCTATAGCAAAAAATGAATCTCCGTCGCACCGTTGTTTTGCATGTTTTTATAATTCGCATACTCCATGTGAGAAAAATACAAATGCAACAAACGTCACTTAGTGCGGTAGTAATTCAGGAGGGAGAAAAATGTAAACTAACAAACGTTACCAATCGAAGAGAATAGACGAATTATATTACTCGTATTAAGATTATATTATTTTTTTGAAACAATTAAGATTATATTATTTGACTAACACTAAAGGAGAAGAGATGCTCACGGACCTGAAGGGCTAAAGAACCAAAATACGCAAATAAGTACTCGAGCCATTTGGGAAGCCTTAAACTTGAGTGGGCTAAATTCCTATGAAATGAGAGTGTAATACCAAAAAGCCCAGTCATATAATACAGAACAAAAGCCACCCAAAATACGGGCCAACTGAAAGTAAATGGCCCAAACATAGCCAACCCATGGACCACGATCATCATACTTAATCGTTTAACATCACTAGAACTCCATTTCCTTTTTACGAATACACGCTTTGATCTTTTGACTACGACATCGGAAAACCAAATTCTACGGCATTTCGATTCAGATTCCGGTGTCAAAATCGCAACATTATCGTCAACCGAAGTTGATGATGATAAGCTTTGTTTATTTAGGATATGTTGTTTTCTTGTTGTTAAGTTATTTGGAGGTGAAAGAGCCATTGAAAGAGTGTGTTTCATTGTGCGTGGATCTTTTTTTTCTTTTTCAAGTAAGTTAACAAATATGCCGTAAAAGAGTGGTGGCATAAATAAGGGGTGGAAAGGAGTGAGCTATAAGATTTTACAATTATTGCTCATATGTGGTGTCTACTGTATATTACTTAGTGTTTACTGTTTAGTCCTTTGGAATCATGACTTTGAACCATTTTGGTTTGATTATTAGATTCTTCCGCCTAAATCATAATGTAGTATACTAGTAGTAGGAAAAAATGACCATATATTATGTGAAGGCTAATTGTCATTATTCCCTAATACGTAGGAATGGAAAACTACGAGTAATAAAATTTCGCATACTACTCCCATCTGTGGACGCGAAGGCTCTACTTTCACCCATTTTGAAGCTGTTCTTATGCGCGAAGCAGTTTCAATCAACCTTAATATGGTCGTAATGGATTTTTGCTATCATCCTTAAGGTCTTAAGGAGTGTGGCCTAAACCCGTTTTTGATTGAGTTTCGTCAAACTAATCAGCACACACATAACAAAATTGCGAGGTTTCCGAAAACTTGAACATTCAATCATTCTTGTTCTTGTTATTATTGTTTTTATTATTATTATAATAATTAGTTAATGTTCATAAATGAAGTAATTATTGTACTTACAATCAATTTACTCAAAAATTGAAAATCAATCTAAATTAAAATGGGATAAAGAAAAATGAACTTAACTTTTTATTAACTGGCATAACAACACATTATCCATGAGTTTGGCAAAAGGAACAAAGAAGAGACTTGGCAAAAAAAAAAAAAAAAAAAAAAAAGAAGAAACTTGGCAAAAGGAGTCTGAGGAGGAGTCTTGGGTTTCCAAGACTAGGGATGAAACGTCTTGCATGCAAGACTTCATTATCCATGGCAAACATGTGGGTCTTACACCTAAGACTCATACAAGACTACAAAATCCCCTTGATAATGTTAGTCTAATTAGTTCCAATTTCGGTGTCAAGCTTTTCTTTCGCGCTCTTGAGTCTTGAATGCCAAACGTTGTTTATGGGCCTTGGAAGGAAGCTTGACATCCTTGGCCAAACCAAGAACTTCAAGAAGCATGATAATATACCAAGTCGTGTCGATTTGCCACCATTCGAGCCCATGTCTAGCAGAATACTCGAATGCGTGGTGGTTGTTATGCCAACCTTCACCCGCAAATAACCCCATCAACCTGGAAACCACATTTTTATGGAATTGCAAGAGTTAAAATGTATGGAAATCTGTCTTTGAAAGAATTGATTTTGAAATTAGAAACACTTACCAATTATTTTTGGATAAGTCACCAGTATTCCAAGCTTGATTTCCCCATATATGACAAATTGAGTTGAGGAAAAATGTGATATGAAATAGAAAAGTAGTCCTTACACCCTGCATTGTCACAGTAATTAATTATACTATGTCAGATAACATTAGGAGCGAACCATTGGAAAGGAATAGGTACTGATTTAATTAGTGAGTAACATGACTCTGTCATATGTCTAAAATTCGTATTACTATTAATTAGTTATAACCCATATCTCTTTTAGTACTATCAGATTTGATTAGATAGAAGGATTGTCATCCTCCTTTAATGATGAACTAAAGCCATGTTCGATTCAACTTACTAAACAATTTTTTCAAATCAGATCATATTTATTCAAATCGAATCAAATCAGATTCATTCAAATTGAATTAAATCAAATCGAAATTATCCAAATAACAATAAATGAATCTAGTATACTTCTAGTTATTAATTCGTCTAAATGCAGTTAACTAATTAATAATTCAGTTCAGATTAAATCAAATCAAGTTTATTCAAATCAAATCAAATCAAATCTGTTCAATTCAAATCAAATCAAATCAGATCAGAAAAATTCAGTCCAATCGCATATGGCCTAATTATTTTGCCTCCTTTGAAGGATGTAGTAGATAGTAATTAACTCTCGTATTTTCGTCTTTATATCAAATAAATAAAAAACTAGATATTTCCATAAGTTACTCAAAGTAGGATTTAAAATTTTAGAGGGAGTGCTTACCATCCCCCACACAACGTAAGAAAACCCTCCAAAAGCGTACAAAAGCAGTGTAAGAGCAACTGAATGTAGCAAGTATGTACGCCTCATGAATTTGTAAAATGCTTGTTTCTTCAAGTCTTCTACGTTGCGTTGTTCACCGCGCTGAGATATATTGTTACATATGGAGAAGACGTTGGTCACATTTTAGCATATCAATTAAGTGTTCATAGATTAATATCGGCGAAAGTGGCGATTTGCCCCCTACACTTTCACCAATTGTGGAATTGAACACTCTAACTTCTAATTGAGCAATTTGTCACCCTAACTTTTCAATTTGTGCAAATTCACACCTACTTCTATTTTTCAACTAATTTTGTAATATAATATTTTTCCTAAATTCACAAATTATATAAAAAAAAACATTTAAGTATGTCATAAAATAGCTTGAGCCGTAAAAATACATTACATATTTTAAGTATAAAATCGTAAATTTTGTACATAAAAATCTTACAAATCGTATAAGCTGCTGAGTATTATACAAATCGTATTTTTGTATTAAAAAACATTTAAGTATAAAAATCGTAAATTTTACATAAAAATCATACACTTAAGTATATAAATCGTATTTTTGTATTTTTACTATATAAGCTGCTGTATAATATATTTTATTGGATTTTTTTATATATTTTGTGTATTTAGGAAAATTATTTATATTACAAAATTAGTTGAAAAATATAAGTAAGTGTGAAATTTCACGAATTGAAAAGTAAGGGTGGCAAATTGCTCAATTGGAAATTAGGGTGTTCAATTGTACAATTGGTAAAAGTGTAGGGGCAAATCACCACTTTCGCCGATTAATATCTCATAAAATTAATATAAACCACAAAAACTAATTGATCTAGAAAAAACACTCAAAGTGAACTCGTACCTTTTTAGCAATGGATTTGGTATCAAATATCCAATTAATGTGACTGTACCAAAATCCTTCTAGTGGACTATGTAGATCTTGCTTAGAATCACAAAATTTATGGTGGATCCTATGTGCGCTGACCCATGTCATCGGATCTCCCTAGTAAAATAGATAAATATATAAATACACACTTAAAAAATGACAACATTTGAATTCTAATATTAATAAAGCATACTTCAATTCAATCGCCAAAAGTTACTATCTATAATATTCCATTTGATAATAATGTCTAATTGTCTTTTCTAGTGTACTCCCTCCGTCCCATCTCAAATGTCCCATATTTCATTTTGGGACGTCCCACCTCAAACACCTCATCTATTTTGGGACATATTTCTCTCTCCAACTTTTATTAAATTATTACATCCTCTCTCATATCCTCTCTCCTACTTTTATTAATCATCACATTCTCTCTCCCCTTTTTTCTAATATTAACCCACCCAACTTACTATATCAATTTTTCTTATTCCACTACAAAAACACCTTGGGGCGTTTGAGTTGGGACGGAGGGAGTAATGAATAATGAACTAGTATATTCAGATCCAAACTTATTACCCACTTTCTAGAAATCGCTTTATTAGTTAGATATGCTGGAGAAATCACTTTCGAAGCCGGTGAATAACATTTAGCATTTGATTAGTAGAAAAGGCAAAGAGATTAACTCAGATCTCAGATTACTAACCTGAAGGGCCAAAGAACCAAAATAAGCCAATAAATACTCAAGCCATTTAGGAAGCCTTAAACTTGAGTGGGCTAAATTCCTATGAAATGAGAGTGTAATGCCCAACAGCCCACTAATTTGATATAAACCAAAGGCCACCCAAAATGCGGCCCAACTGAAAGTAAACGGCCCAAACATAGCCAACCCATGGATAACTATCATCATACCAAATCGTCTAATATCACTAGACGTCCATTTCCTTTTTACGAACAAACGCTTTGATCTTTCGACTACAACATCAGAAAACCAAATTCTATGTGATTTCGACTCCGTTTCCAGTGTCGAAATCGCAGCATCGTCAACTGAAGTTGATGACAATAAGCGGTGTTTGTTTGGGAGTTGTTGTTCTATTGCTGTTGAGCTATTTTGAGGTGAAAGACCCATTGACGAATCTAAGTGTGTGTATCTGATCTATCTAATAACAGTGTATGTGGAACTTTTCTTTTACTGGTAAGTGGAATAAATCTGCTGTGATAGTGTACTAGTATGGTGGTATTAATAAGGGAGTGGAGACTGGAGTGAAGCTTAGATTCGTTAGTAATTAGTCAGATATCTATCCTAAATAATTTAGGATTCCTAATAACATATTATTCTACGACACTATACGTATAATATATGATATGGTTATATCAATATGATCGACCATGGAACGACGTGGAACGTGCTTGATGGGGTGGTATCATGCGAGGAGCTGTTTCAATATGTGTTGTTGGAAATATAGAGGTTGATTATGGCATATCGTAGTACGTGTAAATCTGTCATCCTGAAAATTTAATTCGCCGCGTCATGTATGGGTTTATGAATTAGTCTTTGAGATGTAAAGAGAGACCCAACAGAACCTAGTGTGGTAGATTGTGCTTTAAACCAACGCTCCTCTCTTACTACTTGATTCCAAGTTACGCACATAATCTCCATTATTCTGAACATCGGTGAATAACGACACGTGTTCAAGAGTGTGGAATTTAAGACATGTTAGAGGGGAGGATTTCGGAGTAAAACCGAGGAGTAGTCTTTTGATGTAAAACTAACTCAATTAATAATTTCATAAAACATAAGCCAATTTATAGGCTTTACATACACAACCACAAGTCCACAACTAATTTCCACTACCTAGTTAGCACTTGCATTTTCCAAGTACATAGCCCACGTACGTACATAATGTCAACTAAGCTAATAATTAGGAAAACTAATTTTGACTAAATCTAATTGGATCTTAATAATCCAACAAAGAAAATTTTTGGAATTCGATCGTCATCAAGGTGGTCCAAGACTCCAAGGTGCTTATCAAGTCCCTTGGAGTATTGATTTTCTCATACAAGATATTAAAGCGTCTCTATTAGATTTGGAGATTAATCATATATTTAGGGAAGACAATAGGGTAGCAGATTGGCTTGCTTATCTGGTCACTCTATCCTTAATCAGCAGGATGAGAGCATTGATTTTGTTGTAATTCTTAACTTTGATAAGATTGAGTACATCCTAGTTAAAGAGGTGACCTAATATCGTTTTCTTGTACCCGCTTGCCTATTTAAAAAAATAAAAATAAATTAGAAGTCGATTTCTAAGGGTGTATCATGTATGCACCATGCCAAAAATTCGAAAATCATGAATTTTCTTTTTTCACAAAGTCTCATATGAGTCCGACTCACGATAATATCAATCATAATATACAATGGCTCGATGCGATTTAGAATTAATCTTTGGTGACGTTATATAAAGAAAAAGGGGTGGCGATGGTAACACCTTGGTACGGAGATGCTATTGAAATCCTCTGGCTATATATTAGTCATCTGTTTCGGTTTTCAATTTATGCTTGAACCACAATTGTATTTTTATTATTTCACCTCGTTTTTTTGTTACACGAAAATATTACGATCTTCTTTACCTGGTTATTGACCAAGAATGAAGAAGGGAGTGCGCCTATTTTTTTGACATTCATACAAGTCCAATATGTACACATTATCTGTCGTGGTGCTCAACTGCTCAGCACGATCAACATTAGAGAGAATCCTATCCCTTATCTGTATTTCTAGATCTGCAATCTATTTAATAATTAATCGTATGATATCATTCTTGCATTATTTAAAAAACTCCATTTTATTAATAAAAGAAGCCTATCATCGATCATCTTGTTAATAGAGGAAAAACGTAGCTACATACTAGTATACTACCAATTTATAGTAACAATTATTTTTAGAATTCTTACCAATTTCGGTAATGGTGTCATCAGTGGTGGCGGAGTTAGAAGGGACAATTGTGAAAGATCCGGACCCGTTTGCGTACTTCATGCTCATTGCATTCGAAGCATCGGGTCCAATCCGGTTCGCCATACTTCTATTATTCTGGCCCGTCATCCGTTTTCTGGATCTGTTGGGTCAACGAGATGCTGGGCTGAGACTTACCATATTCGTTGCGGTAACCGGGCTCCGGATATCCGACATCGAATATGTTGGTCGGGCTGTATTGCCCAAGGTCTACATGGCCGATTTTTTTTTTTTTTTTTTTTTTGTAAGAAGTTGGTGATTTTTATTCTTCCATATAGGGAATAAAACGCATCTTACAAAAATACCCACTAAAGATTACTCCTCATCTAGTGAGGCTATCTATTACATCAAAGTTTATGTCCTCCTCGATCCAAGCATATAATCTAGCACAAACCAAGAATTGGATTTGATTTACAATCCACTCTAAGCTGTGCTCCTTATCGCTAAAAATCCTAGCATTTCTCTCCATCCAAATCAAGTAAACAGTTGTATTAAGACAAGCTTTTGTCCACCCTGTTTTCCAGTGCCTCTTCCTTGCCCTTTTGCTGATCCAAGTTAGCTCTCTCCTTAGGTCCCAAGTTCTCTTCTTAATGCCAAGCCAGGTCAGAATTCTATGCCAAATCTCTCGAGAAACTTCACATCTGAAAAACAAATGGGCATGATTTTCCTCCTCCTTCTTACATAGGCTGCACCTATTCACTATAGGAATACCCCTCTTCTGCATATTATCCACTGTGGCTAGGCTATTTTGGGCAGCCAAAGTGACTATGAATCTGTGTTTAGGCATTACCATACTATCCCAGGTAGCTTTGTACCAAGTTACCTTGTCGAATTTCCTCCTGAAACACTCATAAGCCATTGAAGTCTGAAATTTTCCCTTCTTAGACCAAGATTTGATCATGTCTTGAGCCTCAACTGTACTGCCTGCCCTCCTGACTATATCATCCTTACTTGCAGTATGCCTTTCCAACTTTCTGTATTTACTGCCTTTGCTTCAATATCCCATAGGCTTTTTCCTTTCAGCACATAAGCCTTAGTCCATTTACACCACATTCCTTCCTGATCAGCCTCTAATTTCCACAACCATTTAGCTAACAGAGTTTTTATTCCAAGCTAAAACCTCTTTTATATCGATCCCTGCTTCCTCTCTTGGTGAGCATAGGCTTTCCCAACTTTTATATACCATCTTTCTTTTTCCCTCTGCTATTCCCCACAAGAAGTCTTTGCATATTTTGTGAATTTTCTTCAAAATTCCTCTAGGTATAAGCAGGCTGGAGCTCCAAAAATTTTCCAGACCAAAGACAACTGAATTTCTCAGTTGAATTTTACCTGCAAAAGATAAGAGCTAAGTTGACCAATGATGTATAGAACCTTCCAGCTTTGTCATTAGCATCTGATAGATGTCAGCCCTGAGTTTTTTGGAGTGAAGAGGTATCCCTAGATATCTAAAGGGAAAATCCCCTTCAGTAAAGCCAGTTGTTGTCAGAATCTGCTGCTTGATAGCCTTGTTAACCCCTCCAAAATATATATCGGTTTTGGATGGATTAGCCCTTAAACCTGATATATCAGCAAACTCCTCCAAGCATTGCATCACAGCTTTCACTGAGGGCACATCCCCTCTTGTGAAAATCATCAAATCGTCAGCAAAAGTAAGATGAGTCAGCCCCAGCTTTGAACATTTTGGATGCAAATTGAATTCTCTCTGATTAGGCAATCTCCTGAGCATTTTAGATAAAACTTCCATGCTTAGGACAAAGATATATGGTGACAAAGGGTCACCCTGTCTTAAACCACATTTTCCTGCAAAAAATCCCTCGTAGCTGCCATTTACCTTAAGAGAAAACCAGGTTGAGCTTATGCAATTCATAATCCAGCTTATGAATAGTTCAGGAAACTTCATATACTCCATCATACTCCTAACAAAGCTCCAGTTGAGAGAATCGAAAGCCTTTTTAATATCTACTTTGATTAGGCATCGAGGAGAGACATTCTTCTGCCCATACCCTTTCACCAAAGATTGGGATACCAAAATATTCTCAAAAATACACCTCCCCTTAACAAATGCTGCTTGCTCTTCTCCTATGAGGTGAGGGAGAAGTTCCTGAATTCTATTAGCCAATATTTTGCTGATAGTCTTATAGACTGTGGAACAACAAGAAATTGGCCTAAAATCAGCCACAGTTGAAGGATTTTACTTTTTGGGAATCAAGGTTATCATTGTGCTATTAGCTTGTTTGGAGATTTTCTTTGTGAGGAAGAATTCTCTAACAGCTCTAGATAAATCCTCCTTTACCAGGCTCCAGTTTTCCTTGAAAAACCCTGCTGAAAACCCGTCCTGTCCAGGACTTTTGTTTGAGTCAATGCTAAATATTGCATTCCTTATTTCCTCATCAGTTACAGCAATGACCAACTTTCCCATTATATCTCCTTGGACTTCTCTTTGGTTTTCAAAAAGGCTAGCATCAATCTCTTTTACTTCATGGTCAGTCCCTAGCAAATTGATGTAATAATCAACAAAAGCCTTAGCTATATCTTTCTGATCAGTATATTCATGTCCTTGAATGTCCTTGATCTTTCCAATGCTGCTTTGGTGTTTTCTGTCAGCTATCCTAGAGTAAAAGTAGCTTGTGCTACAATCAGCCTCTCTGATATGCTGCAGTTTAGCTCTTTGACACAGCATGCTTATCTCTGCTTGTTTTAGCTTTTGGTAATGCTGCTTTGGTAATGCTGTTTTAACTTTCTCACTTCATCTAAAGAGTCAGAGCTAGGATTACTCTGGAGGTCTTGCTGTCTTTTGAGAAACTTGTCCTTAACAGTCTCCACCCTTTCAGATAGCCTAGAGAAGTGTTTCTTGTTTAATTCTGTAAGAACATGCTTAACATTCCTTAGTCTGTGAAACAACTTCTGCATTTGTATTCCTACAACATCCATATTCCAGGCTCGTATCACTTCTTGCTTATAATCACTGTGAGTGGCCCAGCAATTCAAGTATCTAAATGCTTTCCTGACTATTGGAGCTTCCATGACTCTTACTACCACTGGGGAATGGTCTGAGAGCCCAGAAGGTAAAAATTCTGCAAAAGATGTTGGTACAGCAGCAATCCAAACATAGTTAACCATAGCCCGATCCAATTTACTCCAGTTTTGGGATTCACCATCTTGATTATTTGTCCAGGTGTAGAAACATCCTTGCCCTGCAATATCATCTAACCCACAAGCTGTAATACAACTATTGAACTCACTCATATCAGCTACATTAGGGGGGGTGTTACTCTGCTTCTCCTCCCCTTTCCTGATAACATTGAAGTCTCCTAGCACTAACCATGGCTTAGTTTTAGGATTCATCAACATCAACTCACTCCATAAAACCCTTCTTTCAGCTGCATCATTACTAGCATAGCTGAAAGTGATGTAGAATTCCTTATTTGAGATAATATGTAGAACTTTGCAAAACACATATTGTGAGTGGGATTTCAGAATTTCCACCTTGATTTGCTGTGCTCTCCATACTACCCAAATTCTCCCATTCCTATGAAAATTAAAAGTTGTTTCCACCTTATAAGCTGAGAATTTCCTTCTTATTACTGCTTTGGCTTTATGCTCCTTTATTCTAGTCTCTAATATACCCAAAATGTCTATTTTATGCTTCAGCAAGAGGTCCTTCACCTCTTGCTGTTTGAGGGTGTCATTACACCATCTAATGTTCCATGTAGCTACAATCATTGCAGCAGAGGGTCGAGAGGATTCCCTTTCTCCACTAACTCCTGCCCATTATCATTTCCTTCATCAGATATTTCCCCTGCCTCAATTGACATCAATTCTCTAAACCTGTTGACAATTGAAGAAGATGTAATTTGGTGGATCACTTTACTTTTCCTAGAAGAGTATTTCCTGCTCACCATCTTAAATCCCAAGTCACCTGAATGTGGTGAGTCAGTGTGAATTCCTGGTGATACATTGTCAATGTATTCCATGTCTTCCACTATCTCCTGCTGTATCTGATTTTTCTCCAACATCTGTGCAGGGGCATCTGCTACAGCCTGCTCATCTTTCCCTGCTATTCCCTTTTCTTCTGTGTTCTTATGAAGTTCCTGGGAATCATTCTTTACCTCTCCTTCAGATGAATCATGCTGACACTGCAGTTTGTCTATAATATCAGGTACATCCACCTTCCCTTTTATTATAGCATCAGTTGCAGTGACATGCTTATAGATTTTCTGTGGCATTTTCACTTGCTTCTTTGGCTTACTGAGCTTGCAGGATTGAATTTCATGGCCCAACTTCTTGCATCCCTTGCAATAGTATGGTACCCATTCGTATTCAACTGTCTGCACTTGTGCTCCACTGTATGGTGTATTGATGATCACCTCCTTAGGTAATTCAGCAGATACATCCACCTCCACCATCACCCTTGTAAACGCCAATTTCTCCTTAGTTGTTGTAGGATAATTAGCAAATAGTGGTTTTCCTATTCTGCTTGCTATTTTACTGAGAGCGCTTTCTGACCAACACCAGGGCTCTAATTCAGGCAGTAAGATCCAAACAGGAACATGACTAACAGTATCAAGTTCCCGAGGGTCATGGTCGAGAGGTTTGTCGCGGAACATTTGAGGGTTGATCATGTTATTGGAAGCGAGCTGACCGTAAACCGGTTCGGGTACACCACTGGTATGGCGCAAATTATACCACACTCCCGGGAGCACAATGAGCATTGTGCTTCTTCTCACATTAGTGGAATAGGGACCACACTTAAATAGATTTTATGTTATTTTAAGTGTGGTCCCTACTCCTCTAATGTGAGAAGGACCACCATGCTCCTCTTGCTCCCAGGAGCATGATATAAGCACTGACTGGTATGGTCAGTGACATTGGCTCGTTACCGGGTCGGGTTGCTAAGTTCATTGTTGATGATCACCATAGCTTTGTGCTCGAAAGATCTTCTCACATTGACTTCACCCCTACCAAAGGATGTAAGATGCAAAAAAGTTTTGGTACGGTTTTCTCTATATCTAATTTTATTATTATTGATTTCATCTTAATTGACCTGATTCAAAATCACAAATTAGCTTGAGCCAAACCCGGAACAAGAAGAGATAAATTAAAGTCTATTTTTATACGCCCATTTTTTGTTCCCGCATTGCATGTTCATCATTAAGTAAACTTGCTGCCACTCTCACTCTCAATCGCACTCTCACACGCAAGTGCTTTCATATCTAAATTGTCTTTGAATATAATTTGGTCATTTTGGACACAATTTTCTTCTTGTAGCCGATGTAATTCCATAGTTCTACATAACACCAAACTTTAAATTAGATGAAGATGATCACTTTAAAGAACAAATTGGGATTTAACTACAAAAAAATAGGGGACATTTGTACGAAAGACGAGCTTACCAATAAAGTCTGGTTGTGGAAACTATACGAGAGTTCGAAATGCACTAATCTACATGCAAAAATTTTAGATAATGAATTTGATTGTAGATACATGTCCGGGCCCATTCGGTATCACTGTCGTTTTCAGTTTTTTTTTTTTTTTTGGAAAAAATTTAGTTAAATAAGTTGCAAATATAAATTTTAATGGTATGTTTCTATAATAGTAATACTGAAAATGAAAACTGACAACTAAAAATTGAAAACCACTTTTTCTGGTTTTCAAAAACAAGACTTTGGTTTTCAAAAAAACTGAAAATCGAAAATAGAAAACGATACCAAACAGATTAGGAGTAATTGATTTTGATTTTCACTAGTCTTAATTAGTGCATTGTGAGTACAAGGCGAATTTTGGGGAAAACAGTATTGAGTTATAGGAGTTTCTATTTTTAATGACAAAAGTGTTGGAAAAGAATACACGTAAAGATCTCAAGCAAGCAACGGACAATATGCAAGGGGTGAATTTGTAAGATTGAATAATTTGCCTTGGCAAAATCAGCACCCAAACTAAATAAAGAGAATCCCATGTCATGCACGATAAGGTGGTCAAAAAAATTGATGTAACTTGGAAGTTAATTTGCATTGTTTATAACAACTAGTCTGGTTGGGCCGCGCGCATCCCCCAACATTATTAACTCTCGTGTTGAATCGTTATTACAACATGCACGGTTCCTCCGAATGCGTTGTGTTTTAGCAAAAATCGTTTCCAGATTAAGATTAATTGAGATTATGACGCTTGTTGGTTGCGCAAAATTTAGTGCACATAAATTTTTTGTAATAACACGGAAATGAGCTGACTTCCAACAACGTTCTCATTAACTGAGTTATGATGTGGCGGAGAGGAGTAAACATTGGGAAGTAACGGACAGTTTGGGAGTACCCGATGAAAACCTACAAAAGTCTAAAGCTCACAAGCCCACTCATTTTCGACTAACTTCCCAAACTCCTCCGAAGCAAGATTACATGTCGTGGACACTTGCAAGAATGAGTAAAATATTATCTCTAACAAGATATGCGAAGATCAGGCCACAACTGCACATCTCAAGTTATACGACCCACCTTGCGATTATATAGGAATGATTAATATAGATATCCATTTAGTTTTATAGTTTATGTAAGAACGCTAGTCCTTGTAACAGCACATCTCTAGCTAATTAGTAGATTATATAAAAATGGATTACAAACTGAAAGATACACCCTGGAATGTTATACATGAACTACTATTTAGCGTCCAAGCACCATGAACGGGGTGTTTCGATTGCTTACGGATCTTTAAGAACACTTCGAACCTTTTCATGTGACACAGAAGCCTCGGCAAGAGCTAGACATTCATACTCCTCCTATGCCTTTGCACAAGTCCTCTTTAACTATCTTGCTTTGCGATAACTTCATCTGCAAAATTTCACAAGTGTTAGCTAACCATGTTTGTACACTTGTGAGACTACGAGAGACAAAGTCGTGGATTTAGCAAAGCATGACAGACTAAATAAATTGCTCAATACCACATGCAACTACACAAGTACCACTTGGGAAGCAGCGAGAGAGTAAAATTGGAAAGAAGTTTCACGACACAACATGTGGCAAATCAAAACGCAAGTGAGCATTGTTTTAACTACAAAAGGGTACATTAAAATTTCATATTGGTAAGTCAAAAAATGACCTGGTGAAGAGAACTTTTCTCTGCGACTGTACGAACGTTTACTAAATAAGGAAACAAGCTCGCTACCATGACCAAACGGGGACGGCCACCGAAGCCAAAGACACCGCCAGATCCGTCGACTCAAGACAAAGCTAATGGTACCGGTTTGGAGGAGAATGATATAGAATCGGGAAAAGAAACACAAACCTAGCTACACGAAGAACCTCGGTCTCCGGTGTTCTTCCATGACCTCATCGGAGATGCTCTACAAAAGTCAGGTAATGCAATTCCATCCATTACTAAGACTAATAAGCTGATTTCGGGTAAAATTGGTGAAATTAGTGAGAATTTGATAAACCCTGTGGAACTTGAGAAGAACAATTCAGTCTCTAAGACTACTACTCCTGAACAAACTAAGACCCGGAGTAAAGTAGTGGGTAGTAAGCCCAAAATTGGTATGAGTTTGCATCTACATGAAGATACTTGTGCTTCTGATGAAATTGTTATAGAGGAGGAGGATATTGGAGAATAATTGGACAGATGGAAGTGTACTTTGGTGGGAAATGTGTTGGGAGCAAAGCCAAAATTGAAGGAGATGAAGGATTTTGTGAGTAAACATTGGAGTGAAATAGCTGTGCCGGATGTACAGTATTTCAA